>CM052457.1:1984842-2132714 GCA_028533085.1 Varecia variegata | reverse complement strand
CAGGGAAATGCAAATCAAAACCAAAATAAGATATCACTTATCTCCAGTGAGAATGGCTTTTATCAAAAAGTCCAAAAACAACAAATGCTGTTGTGGATGTAGAGAGATAGGAACACTCATACACTGCTGGTGGGACTGCAAACTAGTGCAACCTCTGTGGAAAGGAATATGGAGATTCCTCAAAGAGCTACAAGTAGAACTACCATTTGATCCAGCAATCCTATTGCTAGGCATCTACTCAAAGGAAAAAAGACATTGTATAAAAAAGACATCTGCACTCAAATATTTATAGCAGCACAATTCACAATTGTAAAGATATGGAAATAACCCAAGTGCCCATCAATACACGAGTGGATTAATAAATGTGGTCTATGTACACCATGGAGTTCTACTCAGCCACAAAAAACAATGGTGATCTAGCACCTCTTGTATCATCCTGGAGCTGGAGCCCATTCTAGTAAGTGAAGTATCCCAAGAATGGAAAAACAAACACCACATGTGCTCACCATTAAATTGGAACTAACTGATCAACATTTATGTGCACATATGGAAGTAACATTCACTGGGTGTCAGGCAGGTGAGGAGGAGGAGGAGATGGGTGAATTCACACCTAACAGGTGTGGTGTGCACTGTCTGGGGGAAGGGCACACTTGTAGCTCTGACTGGAGCAGTGCAAAGGTAATTTATTAACCAAATTGTTTGCACCCCTGTAATATTCTGGGGAAAAAAATGTGTATTTTAACCAAAAAACAAACAAACAAACAAAAAAACGAATTACCATATGATCCAGCAATTGCACTTCGGGATCTATATCCAAAAGACTGGAAAGTAGGAATTCAAAGAAATATTTTAAAGCTATGTTCACACTCTTCACATTAGCAAAAACGTGGAGGCCACCCTTGTGCCCACTGACAGATGAATCGGTAAACAAAACATAGCCTAGATCATGGGATATTATTTGGCCATAGAAAGGAAGGAGTTGTGACAACATGGATGAACTTTGAGGACATTATGCTACGTGAAACAAGCCAGTCGCAAAAAGATAGCTACTATATGATTGCACTTATACAAGGTACCTAGACTAGCCAACTTCACAGAGATAGGGAGTAGCATGGTGGTTGCAGGTGTTAGGCCGGGGGGGATGGGAGGTTACTGTTGTACTGGGCATGGAATTTCAGTTGAGGTATGAAAATCTTCTGGACACGAACGGTGGTGGTTGTTGCACAACCACATGCATTAGCTTCATGCTGCTGAACTGAACATTTTCCTAACTCCTTGACTTTAGTCCAGTGCAACCCAGCCAGACTTATGATCTCCAGAACTGTGAAAAGATAATAAACGTGGACTGTCTCAAGTCACTAAATCCGTGGTCATTGGTTACAACAGCAAATAGGAAACCAGCTTCAAGTCTAAAAAAATGGTAGGAGGAAAAGGGTTGGTTAGCAATATTTATATGTTAAATAATATGGCTTTTTCTTAGGAACCCTGGACAACATAGAAGAATTTTGAGCAGGGGACCATGTTCACTTCTTTGGGATGATTATCAGTCAGAGTTTGAAGGTGGTAAAAGCTGTAACAAGACTGTTTTAGTGATCTACAAGAATAGAAGTGGTGGTCTAAACTAAGAGGTACCTGGTGATAGGAATGAACTGAATTGGGTAAATTTCAGAGATATATATATATAAAGACAATGGAAAAGATTGGTGGATGCCCTAAGTTAGTGAGACCTTAGGACACAGTATATATTTTTTCATTGTCATCTGAGTAAAGACCCAGCAAAAGTGACGCATTACCTGTGGAAGAAGAGAAATTCAATTTCGACATTTGGATGGATTTCGAGTTGGCTTCGGTTTATCCAGGGGGTGATGATATTCACTGAACAGACAGATACAGGGTTTCAAATTATAAGACCCATTTTGTGAGATATTCAGGTTTGGGTGCTTTCAGTGTAGAGATGCCTGTGGAAGCCACAAGGAGTGAGTTTGACTTGAGGAAATATGTGTGTGATAAAGAAGATAAAATGGTGGAGGATTAAATCCCAATATCTTACTGATATTAAAACAAGAGGAAGAAGAGGGAGAAGGAGGATATTAAATTGGAACAAATATTGCCAGGAGTGACAACAGGAGATTCGTGTTATGGCTAATAAAGAATGACAAGGTTTGAAGAAATAGGAAATATTCAGTAGTAGGCATGCTCCAGAAAGCTCAAGAAATGAAATGATTGAAAATTGCTCTATACATTTTAGAACTGAAGAGTCCTCAGTGACTCTATCAGCAGAGACTTGATGTGTTTTTGGAAGAATCAGGATGATAGAGTCCATGGAAAAACAGATGTTAGAGGCAAAGAACAAAAGGTAATCTTTACGCTTCTATTTAAAGACCTTGACCTTAAGACCCGTGTCTATCTATATCATGAGCAAGGAATGCATATCATCTGGATTGAAAGTATTTTCCCAGAACAACTAGAAGCTATATAGTTAAAATGTTATATTTTACTGCAAATACTTGGAACAGTGCAATATTATAAGACATCACTCAAAATAATGTTTATATAGGTGCCAAATATTTATGGACCATGCACAGTTGACTATAGTTCAGTTTTAGAATATATTGATATCATGCTTAATTGCTGCACCTTCAAAACATATGGTTATTATTAATCATAAAATGTTAAGCATTTAGTTTTAAGCATATAAATAACATCTCACCAGGTTTATTAATGAAATAATTTGTACATAGTTCTGATGTCTAATTTTATTAGTGCAAAAATACTCAAGATTCAAACGTCCTGTATCTAATTACTTGACCACTTGTTCTGGCATGAAACTAATTTCCTACCAGATTACTGAATTCCTCTTTGGGGAATTTATCTGTTATTTTCTTTTGCAAAAAAGTGAAGCCAATAATATATCTAACGTGTTTGGTTTTGCTCAAGACTATGGAAAACTTTCTTGTTTCTTGATGTTCTTTCCTTTTCATTCTTAATCACTGTGTGTGTGTGTGTGTCTTTGCCCGTAAATTATACATATGCATGCATAATTTATAAACCCACTCACCCTTTATATGTATAGAAACATATTGCTTCTTGCAAAATTTAGTTTTCATTGTTTTTTGTCTGTGCACCTCTATATTAAGCATATTTGCAAGATGACACATTTATCTTCCCCCAAAAGAAACATCATTTAATTCTTTTAAATATGCCTCAAAATTTACACCCAATGTGAATCCACATATCATATAGGAATACTATTCAACAATTTAAAACAGGTCTATTTTTGCCATCTCCACTTTTAAAACCCTACAAAGGTACTAAATTATTCATGTGCACCTTTTTTCCGATGCTTGTGTTTAGAGGCTCAAACCAGACCAAAAACTCCTCTGACGACACGTTGGCACCCAGTCTTGAATTCCTTCAGCACAACACACGCTACGAGACCCTGGACAAATGCCATCTGCTCACACGAACTGGCTGCCTAATGGAAAAGGATTGACCCTAGAGAGCTTCACTTCTCTGCAAAGGCATCCTTGTCTTTTTTGCCAACATATCTGTCTTTATTCACTTTCACTGGGAGTCAGTAGAACAGGGGCCGGCGTGAAGGGAATATAAATGCACACTCATTTCAGAAAGAATTCTCTGTTCATAAAAGACACAAAATATTCACCCTTTTCTTTAAAGAAGAACAGGACTGACTTTCCAGAAATTATTCGTCCTTTGTGTGATAGAGAAGCAGTTGATAGAAGTCAACGGCTTGAGTTTTGACCTCCCATTCTGACACTCACCAGGCACAAATATTTGCAGAGCGACCCCTGTGTACGAACCACAGATTCGGGACAATGTTACATAATATGTTGGACAGAGGGCTTCTTCCACATGTATATATTCTGAAAGCTTAGTTTCTGACAACACACAATTCAAAGTGAGCAGATTTGCAATATGAAAAAATTAACTGGTAACAGGTGCCATAGAAAGAAAATGAGATATAAGGATGAAATAGACTGTGCTAGGTGATAAGAGGAGGGACTTATCTTAGTACACTTGGGGTGCTATAACACAATATTATAGACTATATGGGTTAAACCATACGTATTTATTGCTCACAGCTCTGGAGGCTGGAAGTCCAGGATCCCGGCGTGGCAGAGGCTGTGTCTGGTGGGGACTCACTTCCTGGTTCATAGATGGCGCCTTCTCGCTGTGTCCTCACGTGGTGGAAGGGGCGAGGGAGCTCTCTGGGGTCCCTTTTATAAGGACACTGGTCCCATCCATGAGGATCCACCTTATGACCTCATCACCTCCCAAATATCCCACCTCTAAACACCATCATTTTGGCGGTTAGGATGTCAACAGATGAATTTTGGGGAGGCAAAAACATTCAGACCATACAATTACTGTTGAAGAGGATCAATTTGGACTGGACAATGAGTGAACTATCCAAGAGCACAAATGTTCTCTAGCTAAACAGCTATGTAGAGTTCAAGGAATTAAGCAAACAAAAAAAAAAAAAAAAATAGAGTAACCAAAGCAATGCTGGGCTAGTGGAGAAATTAAGAGTTTAAGGAGCAGGAGTAGGCAGCCTGGTCACTTAGGGCGTTGCTCACAGATAGAAAGGACTTGGATTTTATATTCTCTGTGATGAAAAGTCAACAGTTCTTAGCAAGCTCTGGGGCATAATGATCTGCTTTATGTTTTATGAAATTATACCCACTACTGCGTAGAGAAAAGGGTTTTAGGACACAAGAATGGAAGCTGAGAAGCTCTGAAGAAGGTTTTTTAAGGATCTAACTGAGAGGAAGTGGATGGATTGATGGTATTGATCAGAGTAGAGGTACCAGGACGTATGTATATGTGCTGATTAGAAGCAATTGATAAAGGAATCAAAGGCAACTCCTGAGTTCTTTAAATATATTTTTTATTGCATTAAAATATACATGACACAAAATTTATTTTTGTAACCATTCTAGGTGTGCAGTTCAGTGCCATTAAATGAATTCACAAGACTGGGCGACCATCATCACCATCCAGAACTTTTTACATCTTGCAAATCTGAAACTTTGTACCCGTGAAACAACATTCCTTAATCCCTCCTCTCCAGTCACTGTTAACATCCATTCTACTTTCTGGCTCTATGAATTTGATGACTGTAGGAACCTCACATAAGGGAAATCCTATACCATTTGTCATGTTGTGACTGGCTTGTTTTACCTAGAGTAATGTCTTCAAGGTCCAGCCATGCTGTAGTGTGTATCAGAATTTCCTTCATTTTGAGAGCTAACATCTCATTGTATAGATAGACCACATTTTTTTAAACCATTCAACCATCGGTGCATACTGGGTCGCTTCTACCTTTTGGCTATTGTGAATGCTGCTGCTATGAGCATGGGTATACAATCACCTACTTCTATGCCCTTGATTTTGAAGAAGTAAGCAGATAATCATGTCCTTTCTTGACACTGAGAATTCCATGAGAGAAATAATTGTGGAGAGAAATACACAACTTATATTTGTCCTTGTTAAGTGTATGATAGTTTTCTATCTAATTTTCCCCCACTCCTCAAGTTTCTTAGGGGATGGGCTGACGCTTTCCTCATCCATGGGAGGGGAAGCGAGGTGTCTGACTTGAAGAGTTTGGGGGAAGAGACTGAACGTCTCTTTCTGCTCTGATTCCACTCTTGTTTTATGGGATCTAGTAACTCCTGAAATCATGGAATCTGGTCCCTCTCCTGTAATAAGATTATGTTTTTTGTTATGGAAAGAATCTCAAACCAAAGTCACATACTCTGGGTAGATTGAATAAGTATAAAGTTAGATCCTGCTCTAGATTTTTGGGGTTGCTGAACTCAGCTGAGAAAGAGCTGCCTTGTGCTGGCCCCTCAAAGGATCTATGCAAAATGACTACTAAAAAAACCAAGTGAGGTCACTCAATAAGCAGGTGACTTCACAGGTGTGGAGTTGAATGGAGAGCTCAGGGCTGAAAGCAGTGTTCTGGGAGTTAGTACACAGATGATACAAAAACCCATGGGACTGGATGAAATTATGAAATGAGGGCAGGTAGATAGAGAAGAAAATGGGCTCCTGATTCTGGGCATTCTAACAATTCAGGGAGAACCTGATAAAAAGGAGCCAGCAACACAGAAATGGGGGCATGTAACACATCCACTCTGGTCATAAGGAAACCAGATGATCCTGACCCCAGCAAATATAAGAGAAGGAAAAATACGTTGCAAGATGGGAAGATTTGTCACATCACGTAAGAACAGAAAGTACCTACAGTGATTTCTTTTTTCAGTCCTATCACCAACCTTCCCATGGAGGAGGGACAACTAAAAATGCTGGATATAATATTTTACTTTAAAAAAAACAACAATTAACATGAATTGATGGATTATTGAGATCCTAGAGGGCTTAAAGTCTCTATAGGCAAAAGGCAGAGTAGAAACAGGAACAAAGGAAATAAGAAGATTCCTGAAGTTGGTTCTTATTAAACCTTGGTTTTCTTGAGATTTAATAACCATGGCTGTGCAAGGAACAGAGAAGAGTGGAGAACATTGAGAGCCCCTCAGAGCGATGCTAAGAGGAGAACAGCCAAGCCCATGTATAGTTAAGACAGCGAAAGACCACACTTGGACTACAAATGTAAACCAGAAATAAGGCACACTCCTAGTCACCTTGGAAAGGGCACAGACAAGAAGGTTTCCTCTTGGGATTGTGGTGCTGAGTAAATGGGGGAAAACAATAAATCAATGCAAAGAAATTCTAACCACAAATAAATGCACAAGAGTGTTGGCATCCCAAATTCACTCTGTCCGCCTTGCTCCAGTATGTGTTAGCATTCAGGTTAAAGTACTAAGTCTGTGGCTATAATAATAAGGGCTCAGATTCCTGGGGTGCAAAATGGTGTGCATAATTCATCTTTATCATGAGTTTCAAAATATTTAGACAGATAAATTAGTGTTGAATACGAGTCCACGGTCCAATTCATGTAACATGGAGGAGACATGATTCAATGTCAACTGAAATAAGAAAAAACAATCAAATGAGCAGAGGTTCCACATATGAAAATGATCAGTGGCAAAACTTAAAACAACTGTGCTCAATGTATTGAAATAAATGAAACAGAGCAGGAAAGCAAAAAGTGTTCATAAGAGGAGGGACAAGAAAGTGAATGAGAGTCTGAAAATATTTTAAGATATTAATTCTTCCAATCCACAAACATGAGATGTTTCTCCATTTGTCTGTGTCATCTACAAGTTTTTTCATCAATGTTTTGTAGCTTTTCTTGTATAGATCTTTCACCTCCTCAGTTCAATGTATTCCTAGGTACATTTTTTTGGTAGGTATTTTAAATGGGATTGCTTTCTTGATTTAAAAATTTTTTTTTTTAATTTCAGCACATTACAGGGTGCAAATGTTCAGGTTACATATATTGCCCTTGTCCCACCTGAGTCAGAGCTTCAAGTGTGTCCATCCCCCAAACAGTGTGCACTGCACCCATTAGGTGCCTATATACCCATCCCCTCCTTCTCTCCCACCTGCCTGACACCCGATGAATGTTACTACTATATGTGCACATAAGTGTTGGTCAGTTAAGTCAGTTAATACCAATTTGATGGTGAGTCCATGTGGTGCTTGTTTTTCCATTCTTGTGATACTTCACTTGGTAGAATGGGCTCCAGCTCCATCCAGGGTAACACAAGAGGTGCAAGATCACCATGGTTTTTGTGGCCGAGTAGAACTCCATGGTCTACATATACCACATTTTATTAATCCACTCATGGATTGATGAGCTATTTTAAACAGGCCTGTCTTCTTGATTTTGTTCTCAGTTTGATTTCTATTGGTGTACAGACTTCCAGCATATTTGGGATAAAAAGCGCATGATCTAAAATGTATTAGTAAGTAAAAAAGTGAGAAAAGGAAAAATAATCAATCCAAAATAGTCTAAGAGATAAAAGCAAAGCAAGACTGAATAGGAGGAAGGAACAGAAAATAGAAAATAAATATTTAGAAGCAGCTCAAAGCAGAGGCCAGCTTTTGTTTAGCATGAGTGCCTCAATCCTGAAGAGGAGGTGCATTCTACCTGAAATGCACCAGAAGCCTCCATCTGCAATGAACAAAACGGTCCCAGGGTCAAGAATTTGAGAAGTCATGGTTCCAAAGGGGTCGGCCAAATGGCCATTGACGGATGTCAGCTTGAACAAGAAAACATAAAAATGAATATATGAGAATATCATGAGTGTGAAAAGGACCAACAGGAACGGAAATAAACGTCCTCTATCCACTAGGTTTTTCTCCAGTCAAGATGTAAGTTAATGATTATAATGCAAAAACTAATTTTTTTTCTAGTTTCAACATGAAAACTGTTTTCAATATATTTTCAATAGCTTGATGGCCCACCTAGGTGAAATGACCTATTGATTCATCTGATGAAAAAAACTAATAGGCAATTCAGTTTAAAATTAGACTTATTACATTGAGTTGCAAGGTCCTGAATTAATTAAATGTACTGCTTTTTTTTTTGATCTAATGAATTGGAGACATAACATATCTTGCCTCAAGATACTGCAGACACCCCTCCTTTCCAAAAGTTGTACAAGACATTTT
Organism: Varecia variegata; assembly: GCA_028533085.1. NCBI lineage: Eukaryota > Metazoa > Chordata > Mammalia > Primates > Lemuridae > Varecia > Varecia variegata. The sequence goes on along the minus strand of CM052457.1, from coordinate 2,124,113 downwards.
GAGAGTCATTCTGTCCTTGGGTGCAATGGAATTCCTTTCCTAAGGGCATGTATTGATGAGGAAAGGGTAATGATGATTAATCCACATCTGGATCTCTGACCCACTTGCTATAGACACCTTAGCAAGTTAATGGCAGGGTTCTGAGCAAGATTTCTTTTATTTCCCTTCAGAAAACTCATGGACAATGTCATCGTGATGCAGGAAATCATCCCACACCTTCTGCTGGGAGCGTAGACATCCTTGCCTCATGCAATTCTGCTAAAAGTTAGCTGTATTTTTAGGGGACTGGCATAAGGCAACAGGAAACAGCAAGATCATCATTGCCACGCGTAGGTGTCCTTTGCAAAACTGACCTCTTTGCGATAATGAAGGAAACTCAGGCTCAGCAAAGTGTAGCACCCTGATACGTAAATGCACCTGCTAAGACCAAACTAGGGAACCACAACGCTTATTTGTAAAAATAAAGGGATACTGTCTAAACTTCCCTTGAAGGACAAAAGCCAGCATTTGGGAACCTACTGAAGTAAATAATGCCCCTTAGTGAAGCGCCACAATACAACGTTCTGGCTAAAGCAGCATTTCTCTAGCCAAAGCTTTCCTCTCACGAGACTGTGTTAGCGATAGCCTCCCAACGCCATTCAATCTTAACTTTTAGATTGATCAGCTCTCAGTAGCAACGCTGATATCCAACTCATTCCATACTTCCAATACCTTGATGATCTCAATTTACCTCTTTGAAAGTCACTTATGTTGACAATGATACCATTAAATATTTTTATTGGTGAAATTTGATATTGTTGTGTCTAATTATTTGATGTGAGTTTATTACCCAGCTCCTATGAGACATACGTGAGTGGGATTTTATACCTGTTATTTTCCTTTTTTATGCTCCAGTATTTTTTTCCTGTGTAACTGTTTAGTGTCGAGTATCTAGATATTTTATTCGTGCTTTATTAAAAAATTTTAAACAGTCAAGGATGAATATAAAAACTCCTGCTCTTATGTGGTATGCCTACGTGTGGTGTGTGTGCATGTAGTAGTGGCACCGATGGCAGAAAGGTTCAGCTCAGTGGATTTAAGTCCCTCCAACCCAGTAGGATGGGATAAAATGCAATTTAATAGAAGTTGATACATTATTACAGTGAAATAAAACAATAATTTTGCAGTGTTTCTATGTCTAGTTGTTTGCTCTCCGTACATTTATCAGTAATAATTATTTGATAAAGTCTTCCTTAAATAATTTAGAGTGTTTCAAGCATTGTGGAGCAACAACAGAAAAGGACATTTTTCTAGCCAGAATCTAAAATGTGACAATATGATATAAAAGACAGTGCATGAGCATGTGAACCATCTAGGGAGACAAAGCAACCGTACAGCCATCCAAACAAACTACATTTTAAATAAGATTGGATATGATTCACTTTTCTCAGATATGTATAATGGACTGAATCTTTTAAAACATTATGGATGCCAATTAGAAGAAACAAAGCAAAAGTTCATGCTATATGGGGTTTAAAAAGTGTTTTAGGCTCCCAAATTCAGGCAACATGATACAATTGCAAACTTATCATTTTTTCATTCCTGAAATCCTAATGCAATAATTGCCTGTGAAATTCATTTGCTGTTTTTCCAAAATCTGGCAACAGAACCAGCCAGATACATTGTTGATTTCTGTTGCTTATGAAATCGTTATTGTTACAAAAGACTCCACAAGTTTATGCCTCATTTAACCAATGACATTTTGCCATTCCAATGGAATCTGGTTTAAGTCTTCATGGATGTCATAGCTTGATGCCGTCTGCATGGCACATACCGGACCACAGTGCAGTCTACTTAGCCTTTTCCTCGGAATTGAGGTCTAGGTCTTAAATCACATGTTGAAATATTAACAACAACTTTTCTTCTTTTCTTGAATCTCTGATGAAACCATTTAACTCGAATTTACTTTTAAGGAAAAGAAAAGGGAAGGAAAGGAGAAGTGAGGATGTGGGTGAGAAGAGACATGAAAAAGAAAAAGGAGCTTCGTTTCAAAGAAAAATAACCACATCCAAACAGAGAAAAGGGCCCACAATTTGTCAGCAGGGCTGTGTGGTGGGTATATCTGTGCCTGTCACTGTGTGTGCCATGTCCACACAGGCATCATGTATGTGCAATCCCTAAGGACAAATGTCCACAATTACGCACGATGTCTACGTCAACACCACCTGTGCTTGAAAAATGTATGCTAAGGAGCAAACCATGAAAGATGGTGGAAATTTAATTCTAAAATATGGAGGAGCATCTCCTGGACTTGGATCGTGGCCATCTGCAGTTACGACCTGTGTTAGGACAGCAAAAACTTTTTCTAGTAATTCTCTCCCATCATACAAGTAGAAGTATGGTATCTAGTTTTGAAAAAAAGAAAACAGTCAAAATTTCATTCTGAGACTCCTTAGAATGTCCATAAAATTATGGTACCCAAAAAGTTTAAAAAAAAACAACAAATACACTGAAGTTTTTAAATCCAGTGCTAGCAAATGAGTAGATGCACCACTATCAACATATTTTAAAAATCGTTTGCTGCAATTAAAAAAAAATCAGGTTCTTTTGGAAGTTTCTAATGTATAGCTAATAATGAGAAGAGCAGACAGTCTGAGATGTTTGTATAAATTTACTTCTTTTATATAATGTCACCTTTCCTGTGTTTAAAACCTTCTCAAAACATTAATATTTTAACTTCTGCAAAAGTAGCAGTCTTTGAAGTATTGATCATTCTGAGATGATTTATGTGTTTATCTTTATTTATATTCTAAGTTATCTCTGTAAATTTCAATGACATCTATGACAATTATATACAGAGAGAGAGAGTTCCTTTTCCTAAAATCTTTAATTAATTGCCTATATATTTAATATTTTAAAAGCTATTTTAACTATTGCCAAGGGTCTCACCATGATAATAGAGAACTTGTTGATTGTGTTGATAAATACAGATGCTGATTATTCCTTCTAATAACTTATTTATCAGGCCTCTATATTGCCTTAATAATCTGATGATCCGTGAACACATTTAATGATGTGTGCTAACACTTCAATCTGAGCTGGATTATTAATCTTTCATGTTGAATCTACACCTGCCTGGAGTTGAATCTGCCTACGACTGCAGCGTTCAACTAGTCAACTTCTAATTACATTGACTCCTTCCCTATCTTTTCTCGCATTTGCAAATCCCGTATATCACTATCCTTCTGCGAGGCAACAGAACCGGCATTGCTCCATCAAAGTGACTCTTTTCTATTTGGAATAACTGCTCTTAAATTTCCTCAGAGAATATTTATTTTCAAATGCAGAGAAAATAGTGGACAGACATCCGTAAGCGTGTTACCCAGTTGCCTGTGGTTTTATAGCCACATCTACCCTAAATGCTGAAAAGACTACAAATCACGTGACCAACTGCAGGAACCAGTGTAGTGAACACACCCATACAATGACCACCCAGGCCAGTGAATATTAACAGAATATCAACAGCACCTCAGAGATATCCTCCCCAGAGATCAGAACCTACCATGGATTCTGCTTGTTTATAGACCTTGTGAAATTGAAATGATGTAGTAGTTAGCTTTGCATTATCTCATTGTATGTTTGGTTTGCATTGCTTATTTTAGTTGACACTTGTTTATTAGACGTATCCATGCTGGTGTTCATAAATATACACCCTTCCGTTTTGCGGTATGACATTTCATTGTAGTCATAGCCTGCAATTTATTCATTCTATTAATATTATCACTAGATATGTGAACCATTGCCACTTTGGAGCTATTATAAATAATTATATCTGAACAACAAAAAGGCTTGATCTTTATCTCTAGTCACTGTATATTTTCATTGTTATTTTAAATGGTAAATGTAAATTGCATGATGTAATCAGTCGTTCCTAGGATGGAAGGGGCTATAGATGTTTATACACATTAATTTTAACATTCTGTGGATTCTCTCACATGCTTATTACATGTGCATAGTTTTTAAAACTTTTTTTAAACATTCAGGCATTTATAGTATTGTCCCTGCCATTTTCCAGGCAGTAGATCCTCAAATATAACCTTGAATAGATGCAAGGATGGTAGAATTTTTATCTTTTCTCTGAATGCTTTTGATTCTCCCAGAAATTACCAATAAAGGAAAAGAAACTCCCCTGTAGGGCCAGCTTGATAAAATGTTCTTATCAAATCATCTAGGTCTGGTGTTCTCTGTGGACCATAATTTTTAAAAAGAGGGGAATGTTTAAGCATTTTCGAACTTAGAGAGACCAGTATGATGAATCTGCAAATACTCCCCTCCCACCCGCGGTGATTGACAACTTAAGATCCGCCTGCTTCAACTACACCTGCTGCCAAAACTCCAGATGATGCCGTGAGTTTTAGCTAATTATTGAAACACACTTGTTTATGATTCTTCCCCGCTTGATCAATCTTCCAATGCTTTTCTATGGCATTTTGCATCATTAGCTAGCGCTTTACATTTTATTTGCTATATTGATTTTTGTTACCATTTCACTGCAAACAACACCATTATTTAATTCTCCTTTCTTCTTCCTTTTGCTATCTTTGCTTTTAATATGCTTTTTTTCTCATTTTCAATTGCTGTCATATATTATATTCTCCTTAGCATGCTTACGTGACTTACGGTAGGATGTCGTCAATGCCTTTCAATTCTAAATATGTTCACATTTCAGTGATTTTTTTTTCTTTTAGACCCCTAAATTATTAAGCAGCATGTGACTATTTTCCCATTCAAGTATATGTTGTGTTTCTTATTGATTTTTGTAATCAATTTCTCATTTTCCTACAGACTTGCCAGACAACCACAACACTGCTATTTTGCCGGTATATGTTAGGGCTTCCTGGTGAGATTGATACGTTTGCAATTGTTTCCCTATCAAATGTTCCATAAAAGACCTTCTGTGCAATCATTTTAATATTCTACTTTGTATCTGCATACTTTCTAAATTATTTTCTTCTTATGAAACTATTTTTGAGAAAAATGTCTTTAAATGGGCCGGGCGCGGTGGCTCACGCCTGTAATCCTAGCACTCTGGGAGGCCGAGGCGGGTGGATCGCTCAAGGTCAGGAGTTCGAGACCAGCCTGAGCAAGAGCGAGACCCTGTCTCTACTAAAAATAGAAAAGAAATTATCTGGCCAACTAAAATATATATAGAAAAAATTAGCCGGGCATGGTGGCGCATGCCTGTAGTCCCAGCTACCCGGGAGGCTGAGGCAGGAGGATCGCTTAAGCCCAGGAGTTTGAGGTTGCTGTGAGCTAGGCTGATGCCACGGCACTCACTCTAGCCCAGGGAACAAAGGGAGACTCTGTCTCAAAAAAAAAAAAAAAAAAAAAAAAAATGTCTTTAAATGTAACACCAATTTTTCACTGCATGGTATGTGTGTGTGTGTGTGTGTGTGTGTGTGTGTGTGTGTTTACCTGTGTGCATGCATACTTGCTCTTTTGTTAGTTGCAAACAGGGTCAGAATTTCGGTGACTTTTACTTTGCCTTTTATTATGAATTTCTGGAAGTTTTCTTTCTCCCCAGCTCTGCTACCCTAATAGGCCTTGCAACGCACAGCTGGCGAAATGGCAGCCCTCAGGCCCGAGCCTTCCTATAAGGAGGTTTCGGTTCCATTATTTAAAATAATGAGACTTCTCTGTCCAGAAGGCTCGCTACACGGCATTATAAATAACATATAGAGCAATGTGTTCTTATGAAATAACTGATTCCCACTGGCTGCAGAGTCTGCGGTACTACTGTGTCCCCAGACAGCCTCCCGGGTAATTGAGAAGCTGACAAAACTATCAGTGCAAATAGGTTATCAATGCTCAAAGAAGATGAAGTATAAGCTTGTGAAAGTGCATAAGTAAAAATTAGCACGGTTTCTATATGCACACTAATAGCTCAACATACAAGAGAATGCATTGACACACACACTCATCATAAATATGCTCTTAATTGTGAATACAGACTGCATGCACCATACAATACACACACACACACATGTACACACAATTTTCTATCACACAATTTATATCAAAAATTTGCAAATGCTGTGTTTTAGTATCTTCATGTGTTTCTGCTTAAATGAACAGCAGTTACACATAAGTTATTACAGAAATAAGCAATGGTTACAGTCACAAGTTTCTCTGGCTTAGCAGGGCCACTTTTGTTGGAGACAAAAGTCACAGTTTGGGGGAAAATCTGGAGCCCCAGATCCTGGGGAGAGCCTTGTCTTGGAGAGACTCGTTTCTTCTTCCAGCATCTCTGCATCCTGCCCCCTGTGTGCACACTTTTATTGCTAGAAACGACTGGAGTGTTATTAGTAGAATTATTTTGTTTCTTCAAAGTGTATGTAACTGGTTAATTCAAAATGTGTGGGAAGGCTATGGGGCTATATTCATATCTATGTAATTCTTTGCAGATGTTATTAACTGAAGTTGAGGTCATACTAAATTAAGGTAGACCTTAAATCTGATGATGGGTGTCTTTATAAGAGCAGGAGATTTGGATAAAGAGACACATGATCCAGCAATCCCACTACTGGGTATCTACCCAAAAGAACAAAAGACATTCTATAGAAAAGACATCTGCACTCAAATGTTTAGAGCAGCACAATTCACAATTGCAGAGATGTGGAAACAACCCAAGTGCCCATCAATGCATGACTGGATTAATAAAATGTGGTCTGTGTACACCATGGAGTTCTACTCAGCCACAGAAAACAGTGATCTAGAGGTCACAAGAGGTGATCTAGCACCTCTTGTTTTATCCTGGATGGAGCTGCAGCCCATTCTTCTAAGTGAAGTATCACAAGAATGGAAAAACAAGCACCACATGTGCTCACCATCTAATTGGAACTAACTGATCAACACTCATGTGCACGTATGGAAGTATCATTCATAAGGTGTTGGGCAGGTGGGAGAGGGTAAGTGTGGTGGGCACTGTCTGGGGGATGGACATGCTTATAGCTCTGACTCTGGCAGTACAAAGGCAATTTATGTAACCAAAGCATTTGTACCCATGTAATACTCTGAAATAAAAAAAAAAAAAATTTAAAAAGAGACACATTGAAAAAGATGATGTGGAGATGGAGGCAGAGACTGGGGTGACACAGCCTGGAGCCCCAGGAGCTGGAAGAGGCGGGAAGGAGCCTCCCCTGGACCCTTTGCAGGGAGCACAGTCGTGGTGATACTTCTGACAGTCAGAATGGTGCGAAAAGAAATTTCTTTTGTTTGAGAAATCCCTCTTCTTTTAAGCCACCCACTTTGTGGTCATTTATTATGACAGCCACAGGAAAACTCATACAAGATACATACGTGGCATATACACATATTCACATACATACATATATATACAGATATGCACTGCATAGCAACATTTCATTCAACTTCACATAGGGGGCGGTCCCATAAAATTTTAATGGAGTGAAAAAATCCCTGTCCCTGGAGACACTGCCACCTTTGCAACATTGTAGCACCATCCGTTACTCATGTGATTTGCCACGATGATGGTGTAAATCAAACCACCTGCCCTGCCTGTCATACACAAGCGTACGGTGACGTCCTAGGACGTCACATGCACTCACCACTCACTCACTGAGTCACCCAGAGCAACTCCCAGTCCTGCAACTCTATTCATGCTAAGTGCCCTAGACAGGTGCACCATATTTTTATTGCTTATACCGTATTTTTACTATACCCTTTCTATGTTTAGTTAAGTTTAGATACACATATAATTGCCAGTGCGTTACAATTTCCTAAAGTATTTAGTACAGTATCACGCTGTGCAGGTGTGTGGCATAGAAGCAATACTCTGTACCCCGTAGCCTGGGTGTGTTGCAGACCCCATCATCTAGGTTTGTGTAGGTGCCGTCGAGGAACTAATGGCCTGCTGATGTATTCTGCAGAAGGTTCCCTGTCATTAAGTGACTCACAACTATACATACATAAACACGCTCACACACGCAGCCACACACACAGAATAAAAGGCATATTACGGAAATAGCATCCGGCAATGTTCAGGAACAAAGGTAGATTTTCTCTAGGTTTCTCTCACGTGACTCAGCTTCCCTTTGCACATCAGATGTGACATGCTATTTGACGCATACGGTTCATCTCCCACCATGGACCATCCTTAGTTTAGTCAGCCCTAGATTCCACCAAATTAATAAAAACATGGCCCTTAGTAGGTGGCAATCGCTTGACGTTTATGTTATCCCAGTGTGCATGTCTGACCTCCCTATAAATAATTGCAATGACCCCTGCATCCTCTAAACCATGATTTATCTTTGATAAAGTGTCATTACGGTGAGAGAAGGTTTGTAACTTATTTGTCAGAGTGTAACTACAGGCATCTGTTTTTCACACAATAGCTGGTAAAGTGGTGGTTTCATTGTAAGTGATATATACACACACATATATTATACATATATATAAATATACACAGAAGAAATTGTTCCTGAGACTCTCTCCTATAAAAGAGGAATGTGTGTGTGTGTATATATATGTATGTATACACTGTATAAAATATATATATGTGTATATATAATGTATAATATATACACATGGAATTCTCCAATGTGGTCCCAATAACAGCACAGCCCAACCTGCCACTGCCCTGTGCTAGGATTCATAACTAGAAGAAACACTAGTTTCTTCCCTCAAGGGCTCAAGCATTTTTAAAGTTATACAATGCATGCACACACATTACAGCAATAACAATGGCAATAGTGGAAGTAATTCTAGCAAAAACACATAACTATTTGATGATATCTTTATAAATGGAGGTGCTTAACAAGATAACCATACAAAAATAAACATAAAGAAGATGTTTTGAAAATTGCCATACAGACTTTGAAGCCAAAGGAATAGACTAGTTCCCTCCTCAGGTTGGAAATTTCAAGAAAGAGGAGTGGTGTGTTCAAACTGCATCTTTAGCTGGAGAAATACAAAATGTCGAAGATAGGAGAAACTGATTGCATAGAAAGGTAAGAGAAAAATGTGACAGTCTAAAATCACAAAAGCTGCAGATGAGATTAATTTCAAGGAAGACATGGTTAAATTCCCCAAAATTTCCAGGGATATCAAGAGAAATGCCTGGGAAAAGTTCACAGAATTGGAGGAAACGCAGGCAATGCTGTTTCCCTGTGACAATCATTGCAGCCGATGCACTAATGAATTGACTGTGTAAACCATGCCATGCTCAGTGCCAGTTACTTTATACTCACGTCACAATTGGTCATCACATCAGTTGTGCAATGCTAGTAAACGTATTCAGCTGATTTTACAGAACCTGGAGTCACCCGGCCACATTCGGAAAGCGGCAGATGACAGACTTGCTTGGGGACAGCCCTGTCCGCCTCTCTCCCACGGAAATCCTTCAACTCCAAGCATACATTAAAGGAGAAGCCATCGCCTCAAAGCATCCATTTCTTCTCTGCCTGTTGTCACCCCGCATTGCTTTCACTTTTTGCACCCCTCTGCCCTAATTTCAAAGAATCAGGATGAGCAGGAGTGGTCATTGCTCCACAGCAATGAACAGAACTCAAGTTCTGAGTTCACAAAAGCCATTTGGAGTTTCAGCTGCAGAAACTCAAAGAAGAAAAGAGAGACAGCCACGACATAGTTGGGGATTTAACAAACTTCTCTAGGAAACCCATGGATGATCTAGACACAAAATCAGTAGAGGACTGTAAATATATAACAACGGAAAACATGATTAGCCAACTGGCTTCATTGTCGTCTACAAAACCTTATATCTGCAATTTAAAATGACACATCCTTTGGAAGAAGATGCTGGATATTCATCAGAAAGGACCATATCCTGGCCCTAAAGCAAATTTTAATAACTCTCAAAGTATGAAAACCCCACAGAGTTTCTTCCCTGAACCAAAACACGCACAACTGGAAAATCCGAAAATATTTGAAATTAGAAAACACACTTCTCTAAATAGCTCTTTTATCAAGGGAGGAATAAACATGGGAATTGGAAAATATTTCAACTAAAAAGTAATTTAAAAATATTCATGAAATACCTAGCGACTCTTTTTGGGGGTAGTGGAAAATAGTGCTGAGAGGATTTAATAGTTTTAAATACAACTGACCCTTCAACCACTTGGAGGTTAGTAGCATCCATCGTTCACACAGTCAAAAATTTCTGCTTGACTTTTGACTCTCCAAAACCTTAACTGCTAGTAGCCTACTGTTGACTGGTAGCCTTACCAACAGCAAAAAAACATATTTTTTGTGTGTGTTAAAGGTATTAATATTATACATTGCATTCTTACAAGAAAATAAGCTAGAGAAAAAGAAAGGTTATTAAGAAAATCATTAGGAAGAGAAAATATATTTACTCTTCATTAAGTGGAAGTGGATCATGATAAAGGTCTTCGTCCTCGTCATCTTCACGTTGAGTAGGCTGAGGAGGAGGAGGAGGGAGGGTTGGTCTTGCTGCGTCAGGGGTGGCAGAGGAAGAAGAGGTAGAGGAGGGGAGAGGAGAGAAAGAGGTGGGAGCACTCAGGGTAACTTTTATTTTTCAAAAGTCCACGTATAGGTGGACGCATGCAATTCAAAGCCATGTTGTTCAAGGGTCAACTGTACTATTTATTAGTCACGCAAGACCAGGCTTTGGAAGAGAAGTTTGTCGTGGAAAAAAAAAAATCAATCTGTGATACGTAGAAGGCATTCCATGGCAGGGACACTGCACGAAAGGAGTGGATGTCAGGAAAAGGCTGAGTCACACTTTGACAATATCAAGGTGTCACTGAAAAGCAAAGAAAATGGCAAACTTTGAATTGGCCACTGGTACAGTAGGAAAAAAATAAAAAGAGTGTGTTGTCCTGAAGATCAGTTTACAAACGTGGTGAGCTGTTTTCAGACAGAAAACTCAGAACTGAAAATAGAATTCAGCTCTAGGGAGTTATCAGTATCCTTTACATAAATAACTTCCAAAAACGATGGCCGCAAAACCCTGAATGGAGTATCTTTAAAAGAGAATGGGCTGGTGGAAAAATAAAGGAATGGTAAATAGAGAGTGCTCTTACAGAGGATTTTTTCTGACATGAAGGCAAGTAGGAGCACCTGGAGTTTATCAGTCGCAAATTTAACGTTGGAGCAGTTGGAATGATAATTTTTGTGCATACATGAAGGCCAATGGTGTGGGGGTGAGTTGTACTTAACCAGAATTATGGTTACAAGCTAATACAAAGCAAAGCAAGAGAGAGGAAAGAGATTCAGGGATTCAGCACAGGACTGTGTGAAAAGTAGGATTAGCATTTTTATTACCAAAGAAGAAGGAAAATTAAACAAGGATATGCAACGGAGTCTTTAAAAAAGAAGTTCAAATCTATGTATAGAGAAAATAAAATAGTAGTTCCCAGGGACAGGTTGTCTGGGAGGAAATGAGATGTAGATCAAAGGATACAAAGTAGCAAACGTGTAAGATGAACAAGTCTAGACTGTAACGTATATGAGAATTATAGTTAATAACAGTGTAGTCAAGATTTTTGCTAAATGACTAGATTGTAGCTGCTCTTGTCACTTGGTTGGAGCAATGGATAACGATCTGAGATGATGGGTATGTTAATTTGTTCCAGTATTGTAACAATTTTACTATATATGTCTTATAACATCATGTTATATACCTTAAATGTACAAAATAAAAATTTATTTTTAAAAAGATGACATGTGCAATATATACATACATATGCACACATATATAATTACCATGCACTTATAACTTACAATTTGCATATATTGTAATTTTACCTTGAATTTACAGAATTCTGCACCTCTTCAGACAAGAAGAATATGTTAAAATAGAAAGAAGAGGTGATGTAATAAAAGCAGAGTTACACTGAAAACCTGAGTTTTCAGGTTTCCCATTGTCATGCCAGGTTTTCTCTTTCCTTGAGAATACAGTTGGGTCTAATTTACAGGTTTGTGGTGTTTAAGCACACTTCTGTACATCGCCTATAGAATGGAAATGTGAAAATAAAGATTGTCTACAGGCTATTTTTTTTTTAATGAAGCTTATACTTACTTAGGCAAAGCTTTTTCATTTTGCTAAAGTAAGTCTTTAGTAAAATCTCATACATGTATTCTAGGTTTTGGGTTTTCTAGGGTTGACTATTCTACATTTTGATTTTATCGAAAATTAAATACAGTCTCCAGATGGATTCATTATGCTTTCTGTTAAAACAGCCTATTATAACTTCTGCTGAAATATGTGGTTAAATATGGTTATTGCCAACAATCAGCATAACTGTGCATTAACAATTCAGGTCACATGAGAAAAGTGTTTATGCAAAGAATATGGGAAAACACATGTCCTTGTAAGTAGTGATGGTATTAAGAAATATTTCTGGACGAAGTCTAGCTAAAACATTCAGTCCCATCATACTGGATATATGCATAAGAACAAGTCTGATTAACTTAATGTATCTCCTTTTTATGTTTGCTTATAAGACAGTAAATTATTAGATTGTCTTCAGATGTTCTAGGATATTACACAGTGCTACTGCCACTCCTGCTGTCAGAATAAATTTTGTCATGTTCTCAAGCTAATGTAACCAGCTCTGTCCTGCCGGTCTTTATGATGTAGTTTTGCTTTGTGAAAATGCCCCACGTTGAGGAATGAACACATGGTAGAGTTTCTAGTTGGACCAACACAAAAACACAAAGCACACACACACATTTTAGCGGCACACACACATATGGAAATAGGAATATTTCTAACAGAATATCATATAGCTTGCTTCTTTCTTTTGATTCTGTGTAGACAATTGAGAAATGGATTGAAAGGTGACTCATACTTGAAAGGGAAGTCAAATAATTTCCTTATGGCAACTCTACAATTGTCAGATTGGTTTATTACAACATGCAGCCGCAAAAGCACGGAGCGCTTCACTCGATTTCGGCAGCTCTGCGGTCTTGTACTTTGCTAGATGCGATTGTTACGTTCTTACGTGTTGGTTTCATTAAACATTTTCATGGCATTTAATACATGATAAAATTTATGATTTAAGACAAGGGGTACATGTAGAATAATGCTTGAGCGTGATGCACTACAGAGGAACGCATAGCGTGTGTCATCTCACTATGCCCCCAAATATTCTTCCTGATAAAGAATCGTGGAAAACACACTTCTGCTGCTCACTGAATCTGAAGCAGGATGAAGAGCAAGTGCCGACCATGCTCCTCTATTCCTGACATCAGTCGCGTGCGGGAGTATCCCTGTTATTCCACCCCACAGCAGTGGAAACCGAGGCTTTGAGAATTTAAAGCAACAGTATTCATTGTTAAAGATCTACCCATTTCCCTGGCTACAGTGAAACTCCTAGCAAAACCCGGGTTGAGAGAGGGAGGGTGGGTGGGAGAGAGGGAAAGAGAGAGAGAGAGACCCTTACATTCAGCTACTTCCCATTTTGGATAAAGATACGATTCCGTTTTTTTCTCTAATGTATCAGTTTCAGAAGGGTCATTTTGATGATGAACCATGGTAATAATTATAACCACTTTAGAACAATTCTTGGTCCTTGGTAGGCATGATCAATCTCTGTCTTCTCTTATTAATATTAAGGATTATCTATGGGAAGAGGGTTACCCTATCTAATAGAAAGTTTATACTTTGAAAGAATCCCAGGTCTAAAGCATGTGCATTTAATTTAATTTTTTCCTTTCTAATTTAATGAACAATTTATTTTTTTAATATAAGTTTCCTTTTTGAATTTCAGAATATGACAGGGGTACAAGTGTTTAGGTTACATATGTTGCCTTTGTCCCACCCAAGTCAGAGCTTCAAGCATGTCCGTCCCCCAGACGGTGCACCGCACCCATTAGGTATGAATTTACCCATCCCCCCCTCCGCCCTCCACCTGCCCCCCACCTGATGAATGTTACTTCCATATGTGCACTTAAGTGTTGATCGGTTCATACCAATTTGATGGTGAGTCCATGTGGTGCTTGTTTTTCCATTCTTGAGATACTTTACTTAGTAGAATGGGCTCCAGCTCCATCCAGGATAATACAAAATAGAGCAAAATAAATCTTGCTGTCCATTGTAACCAGGTTGTTTCTATGAGTGCATGTCAAGAAAACCAAGGTCATTGTAATGTAATAAATAAATATCTAGATGAAAATATATAGTGTTGTTTTCTGTGACTATCATGGAAGCTAATCCAGTCTGAGATACTTTTATGGGGTCATTATTTTTTTATTATATGTGTCTCATCTTATAAGATAGAAAAAGGGAGGAAATCAATCAGTAAGCCACGTAAATTTTAAGTGGCGTTATTGTGAGAGATGTTGAAACCTTCAAATACTGTTTAAAAGCAAACAAGAGAGAAAATATAATTGTATAGCATGCTAAGAGTCTACTTCTCTTCCTAACTCCTTAGCTCAATAATAATTTTTTTGCTTGTCCTCTACACTACTGCTATATTTATAAAACCCAATAAAAGATTCTCCAATTAATTTCTTCTAGATTTTCCCATAAACTCAGGCAGAAAATCTTTAACTGAAAAACAATCAGACTATTACACTGTACAAAAATTAATAAATAACTTTGCTCTTCTTAATATAGCAAGAATTTGGTTTGCACTGCTCCCATTATAGTGACATAGCTTCATACATTTGTAGCACCCTTAAATTATTTTTGTCGCCATGTGCCTTTTTATCCTACGATCCCCTAAATTTCTAATGTTTTTTTGTCATGTCTATTTTGCTTTAATTAGCATACATTCAGATCAGTCTTTGTGCTGTGATGTTCTGTGATTCTGACGATTGTACCCTACCTTGTATCCACCATTACAAGACCATACACAACACACTAAGCCGTCCATAACCCTGGGTTTTCCATCTGTGGATTCCACTAACTGCAGATGAAATAATTTTTTAAAAAATGGATGTTTTCCTCTGCACTGAACATGTACAGATGTTTTTCCTTGTCCTTATTCCCTAAACAACACAGTATAACAATGATTTACAAAGCATTTACATCATATGAAGTACTATAAACAATCCAGAGATGATGTAGTGTATGCAGGAGGATGCGTGGATGTTATATGCTCATATAATGCCGTTTTTTGTAAGCAACTTGAGATTCTGTGGATTTTGGTATCTCTTGGTGGTCCTAGAACTAATTCCCTGCAGATATCAACGGACCACCATAGTTTAATTACTCTAAGAGTATCACACATGCTTCACTTGTTCAAAACTTCCCTCTCTCCTAACACCTAACAACACCAGTCTGTTTACTGTATCCACCGTTTTTCCACTTCCTGAATATCGCATCAAAAAAAAAAAACAAACAAACAAACATTAAGGAATCTTTTAAAATTGGCTTCTTTTTCTTAGAAATATGCATTCCACCACCTATTTCCATGACTTGATGACTCATTCATTTTTATTGTTGAATAGTGTCTTTAGTCCATTTGTGCTGCTCTCACAAAATAGCTTGGGCTGGGTAATTTGTAAAGAACAGAAACTCATTTCTTACAGGCTGGAGACTGGGGAATCGAAGATCTAGGCACTAGCATTTGGTGTCTGGTGACAGCCTTCTCACTGCACCCTCACACGGCACAAGAGACTGAACCCGCTTCTGAAAGCCCTTTTTGTGAGGTTCTAACACTTTCATGAGGGTGAAGCCACCAGGACTTAATCACCTCTTAATACCGTCAAAATGGGGATTAAGTTTCAACATGAATTTCTGAGGAGACACCATCATTCACACCATGGCAAGTAGTGTCCCATTGTATGGAGGTACCACCGTTTCTTTTGACTTGATAAATGACTTCACTGCATCTGTTTTTATTCTCACTTACTTCACAGGTAAAAATCAATCCAATTTACAAGCCTAGAGTGAGCCCTCCAACTTGTACAGTGACGCAGTTCTCAGTGGGTGTGTGGAGGCTAAGGTAACCCCATCTTGGATGCTAAGCTGCCATGTTGACTTCTGGTTAACCCGTTACTATTCCTGTTCTGCAAACGCCTCCAAGATCTCTATTGTATCTACTGTTCCCTCAAATCCTGCCCTTAGATCAGAAAAAAACTTGACCATAAATCCTGCCCTTAGGCAGATGCACAGAGCATTCTTGCCTTTGCCCGAGGGGCTGACTGACTTCAGTCATCCTACACAGAACTTACCTATGGTGCATAAGCCCTGTGTCCATGGCTCCAGGCTGCACCATCTCATCTCCTGGTCACCTGAGACATCGCTTCTATTCATAAGTCCCCATTAAGTATTTCTTTCTGAGAAACTGGATTTGTCAGCCTCTCTCTTTGGCCTCTCAGCTTCCTCAAACTTTGGAGATGGGTTTGCATAGACCTGTACACTTCAGAACAAAGTGATGTTTCTCTGCTCCACCTCAGCCTGGCCCCTAGAAACGTTCATCATGACTCTCAGTGTGAAGAAGAAGCCTAACTCTAGGCGTTATATTTTCCTATGGATTCCAGGATTGTATTCAGCATGAGGATTACTCAACTCTCTGGGCTGTTACAAGGTTGTTAATTCTCATACAAGAAGGCTGAGAATTGCCGGCAGCTCACTCTGAAACATGGAATTCCTCAGGCATCACTTGACTGTGTTGATTGAACATGTTCTCCTCAAATCCCATCTCTGAGTCTGCATGGAGAGACCATGTTTTAACTGATGACTTGGCATGTGTTGTCTGAATCTCTGTCCAGATGTATTGAGTTTCCTACAACTGTTGCAACACATTACCACAAATCTAGTGGCTTTAAACAACACACATTCATGTTCTTACTCTTCTGGTGTTCAGAAATCTGGCATGGGTCTCACTGGACCAAATGCAAGGTGTTGGCAGGCTTGCATTCCTTCTGGAAGATTCTAGGGAATAATCTGTTTCATTGCCTTTTGCAATTTCTGGAGGCTACCCACATGCTTATTTTATAATCCCTTCCATCTTCAAAGCCAACAGTGACTGGTCAAGTCTTGTTCAGGAAGCCCTATCTCTACCTATGTATCTCCTTCTTCCCCTTCTACATTTCAGGACATTTGCAATTACACTGGGTCCGCTTAGATCATACAAGGTAATTTCCCTACCTCAAGATCCTAATTTAATCACATCTGCTGACTGCATTTCATCACACAAAATCACAGGTTGCGATGATTAGGATGTGCACATATTTGGGAACATTATTTTGCCTCCCACATAAATTCAATTCTGCAATTGTACCTGGCTCTATGAACAAATTCAATGTCGCCTATATATATATATTTTTTAAATAAACCACTCCCTTAACTAAGTACTTCATTTTTTAGTTGTTTCCCAGAAATAGTGGATTTTCTGCAAGACGAGGGAGCTGGGATTCTGAGGGCCCCTGGGCAGACCTCCTGACGCCAAGACTCACCATGCCCTGTGACCTGCCCCAACACGCCCCACATGGCCCCTTGTTATTCACAGTTGCACCACAATCTGTCCCAAGGCATGTGGCACCTCGTGGTCCCTCCTTTAAAAACCCATGACCTCCGTTAGTGGGGGAGACAGATTTGAGACAGCTTCTCCCTGTCTCCCGAGAGGACATCTTCTGTATTAAAAAAAAATTCCTTTCTTCCTTGGCAATCCTCCATTTCTCAATAATTGCATCTCTGTGCAGTGAGCAAATAGACTTAGGCTGAAACCCCCTTGTGGTTTCAATAACACAGTTTATAAGATCTGAAAATTTACTGAGAGATTAGATTGTAGGTGCTCTTACTATAAAAAACAAGGAACTATATAAGGTGATGGATATGATCATTGGCTTAACAACAGGCATCATTTCACTAGCTATTGAAACATCATGTGACTGCTACTGCCCAACCCCCACCCAGATCCTTTGCCTTCCTGACTGAGACCAGTCCTGGGTCGAAGGTTGCAGGACCTGTTGGGTCAGTTCCCACCATGGCCACAGGTCTGGTTGGCGTCAGTTAGTTCTCCCAATGCACCTGTCCAGGGTATGTGACATTTAAGCAGTAAGCAGTTATAGGAAGGCAAGTTAGGAAAAAATAGCTGGTTAACTTTTAGCTATACATCTATAGAAATCAGACTTTTATTACAGTTCTTGTCTTATGGCATTACTGCGGGGAGTTAGCTACGCTCCCTGCAAAGAGGTTTTTTCTTTTCCGATCTGGTCTCTCAGGCTGGGGTTGTCACAAAGCATGAAAAAATAGTAGGAAACAGAATATAAAAGAATAGTAATAATAATACATAGAGTCAAAGATATAGTTTATAAAGTAAAGGTTTATGAAAATAGACAAAGGAGGAGTCCGGATGGATATATTTCTCCCACGAAAACATAACAAGGACTGAAACTCCACACAGGTACTTTATAGGGTAGATACAGCCTCCCGTTGCCAAGGGCAATGGGATTTACATACTAACAGGCAGTTTGGTTTAGGGTCAAAGTCTTCTAAAAGGCTACTACAGATCCTTTAACTAACTCTATCTAGGGGAACAATGAGTTACAAAGTCTTCTTAGGGCAAACATCTAAGTTTTATGATAAGGCTAATACTTTAGCAAAAATCAGAGACCTCTTGGCTCTGGTGATTGTGTTCTTGGAGACAGAGAGGATCTCAGAAGTCAACATGAGCGGCGCCTTGTGTTAATTACTTTAACCTTTAACGGCATGGTTCCTCAGGGCCCGGCTTGGGCATTAGCATATCTGTAACATCAGCAGTGAGACGCCCACCTGAGGTGAGGCAGCTTTTGAACTAACATATTTATTTTTTCTTTAAGGCAAAGCCTTCTTTGACTTCTGAAATCAAATCTTGTCTCCAAAAATGCACGGGGTATTTCTATAACGTATTCTTAGGCTCGACACGTTACATTATTTTAATATAGGTGGTTTCAGTACACTTACAAATGTACAAAATAAAAAAGAGACCTGAGAAAGTTTGATTCAGGTTTTTTTTTGTTTTTTTTTTTTGTTTTTTGAGACAGAGTGTTACTGGGTCATCCTGGGTGGAGTGCAGTGGCATCCTCATAGCTCACAGCAACCTCAAACTCCTGGGATCAACTGATCCTCCTGCCTCAGCCTCCCGAGTAGCTGGGACTACAGACATGCACCACCATGCCCGGCTAAACTTTTCTATATATTTTTAGTTGTCCAGCTAATTTCTTTCTATTTTTTCATAGAGACGGGGTCTCGCTCTTGCTCAGGCTGGTCTCGAACTCCTGACCTCAAGCAATCCTCCTGCCTTGGCCTCCCAGAGTGCTAGGATTACGTGTGAACCACTGCACCCAACCACTGATTCAGATTTTAAGTCTCCATTTTCTTTCATGGGACAGATGATAAGAAAACAAGTTCAGGTCGGTGTTGTGAGAATTAAATGCATGAAGGCGTGTGTTATGGGGGACAGGTCCCCCTTCCCTAATCTCTTGAAGAGGTCAGTTTGCCAAGGCCCTAAAATCCATTGCATAGCCAAAGACATCTTAATCAGCGTTTCTGTCCCAGGCTAAGGATGGCATAACGATGCCTGATAAAAATGTAGCGTCTGTGGGCTTTGCAGGAGCACACAGTAAAGAATGGGGAGAATTTAGCCTCTGCCTCTGGTGGAGACCAGCACCTGGTGAACGGCGTTTTTCTCTTTAGATTTGCTCACATCTTGGCCTCTGCTGAACAGCCACATTTATCATGTTCGCAGTGCACTACCTTGAGGATTTGCAGCTTTGGTTAAAAATTATTATTATTTTTTTTTACGAAAACCTTCCTGCTCTGTAAGAGAGCTACCGACAATATACCGATGCTTCCTAAAGAGATTTAAAAAGCAAATTACATTTACAACAATTTTATTGCAAGCTCTATGCAAATCGTAAGAGCATACATATGCAATGACATAGATATGCTCTTAGTTAAAGTCGTTCTTTTTTTAACTTTTCATTGTAATGTTAGCATAGACTCACGATAATTTTTAAAAGGGATAGTCAGGTAATAAATAAAGAAAAAAATGAAAATCCTCCTCCTTCCCTAACCGTCCAGTGCTACTTTCCAAAGCAGATGCCTTTCAGAAGTCACTTTTGGGCTTTTTGTGCTCTCAGACCTTTTTTGAGGATGGGGCACCAGACCACCATCCACACCACTCACTTCTGTAGTATCCTGGCTCCCAGAATTCTCTCATTTCTTTGCTTCTGTGTCAGGCATAAAGAAGAGGAATCTTTGCTAAATCAGAATATACCTGTGTGACAGCTATACTCTCCTTGTGTCACTTCTAATCTTCTCTAAGCTTGTGCCTAGGAAACCACCTCCTAGAGTTGACCACCCTCCCCTGAAAACAGACCTTCAAACTCCTTTTAAACCTGTTTGCTACAAAAGAAGCGTATTTACTCTTCTCCACGTAACTGTTCACTAAGCAAAATGTTGCCAGCGAGTTAAGCCTTCAGGACTGTAAAACCCTAAAAGTTAGTGGTTTTTTTCAGGGGAAAGCTGTTTTTAGCCATGTAACACACACTCCTTCTCAGGTATGGAAGCACAAAGATCCTACACACCTTCTTAGAACCAGATGGGACATATTGATGAAACATGCATGTGGAAATAAATAGCTCAGTGAATTACTCTGCCACAGACAGAGATTGACTTTGTGTTGAAGGAGATGGGAGCTATTACCACATTAAATAAATGAGTGAACCACAGTGACTTCCCCTGGACGTTTTGCCTTATGT
Source organism: Varecia variegata (assembly GCA_028533085.1). Classification (NCBI taxonomy): domain Eukaryota; kingdom Metazoa; phylum Chordata; class Mammalia; order Primates; family Lemuridae; genus Varecia; species Varecia variegata. The sequence continues at coordinate 2,103,434 of CM052457.1, read as the reverse complement.
GTTTTGTTGTTTTGTTCTTAAACACAAATGAGGACGTGTTGCACTGATGGTTTTGCACTTTGCAGTTTTCACTTAGCTATGTTTGCCTTGGCTCTCAATTTGCCGATTTTGTTTTTATAATTTTGTTTACATGTATTTATATGTCTATTGAATCTATGACATTGAATTTCACTTATGGATGTGGTGGTATGATTTTAATCCAGTTTTAGGTTGTGATAAATCTTACAATCTCTATGGTTGTCATAAGTGTATTTCAATGGGCACCACCTACATTATTCTGATACTTCAGCTACCTTTTTGGACATTCTCTGTTGGTGTAGGAATGGTGGTGGTGGTGCATGCAAATATTTATCTTTTTGTACTTGAAGTGTCAATAGTAAGCTTTTGTTTCATCTGGTGCAGTATTTCTCAAAATGAGGCCAACAGTCTCTTCCACTAAATCATCTGAATGATTGAAAAATACCATTTCCATTTCAGAAGACCCTCTAGCAAGATTGTTTAGGAGGCAGGGTCTTGGGAGATGTCTCCCTTAAGCATCTCATGTGATTTTAATCCATGTTAATGTCTAAATAACACCCTTCCAGAGATCCCATATTCTTAAACTCTATTTGTCAATTTTCGCCATTAAAATCTGTTGCACGTTCACCAGGGGAAACAAAAGAGGAAACATGAAATAACAAGTTTACAATCCTCACTCTTTCTCTATCCACATCAAAAATTATATGAAGATGCATTATGTGTACTTTCAGCTTTGTAATTAAAGTTTTAAAAATGTTTACAGGTGTTTATTTCAATGGATTCAAACCGCACTGAGAATCTTTTATGGAATTGTTTTCATCCATCATGAGTGATTTACTGTGCCTTCCCTTTTGGTAGCTAGATATTTTTTTTTCCTCACAAATCATTTCACTCATTTCCTCGTCCATATGAGTTTTGATTAGATAATAATTGAATGATACTTATACACTCTCTGAGTTCTTGCTTTTCATAATGACTACTTTCTTCTGATGTACGTGGGAAATGATCAACCTATCCAAACTTGAGAAACTAAATTTCTTTACTGGCTGGGCACGGTGGCTCGCACCTGTGATCCTGGCACTCTGGGAGGCTGAGATGGGAGGATCGCTTCAGGTCAGGTGTTCAAGACCAGCCAGAGAAAGAGCAAGAGCAAGACCCCTTTTCTACTAAAAATAGAAAAAACTAACTCAGCCTGGTGGTGGGTGCCTGTAGTCCCAGCTACTCAGGAGGCTGAGGCAGGAGGATCAATTGAGCCCAGGAGTTTGAGGCTGCTGTGAGCTATGATGATGCCACTGCACTGTAGCCCAGTGACATACTGAGACTCTGTCTCAAAAAAATTTTAAAAAAATTAAAAAAAAATAAATTTCTCTACTGTGTAGAAATTGTGCTACTCTAGGCTGTCGGTGAGTGTGGCTGTGGACAAATGTAAAGAAAGTAATGTCATTCTTCTGCCAGTAAACTGCTTGTTCTATATACCTAACTTACATATGTATTATATAATATGTATGAATGATATATATGTATTATGAATAATATGAATATATATGTCACTAATATATGTTTAGTGTTTACTGTTATTTGAAACTGAGCTTTATTTTTCCTGGGGAAATAATGTATCCTTTTGTATCTGTACTTTCGAAAATTCCTTTGGGTTTTTTTTTTATGATAGCTTTGAATGTTATTGTTGCATTTTTCTAATTTGTTTCAACACAGACACTAACCATGCACTCATCATCTCCTTTTCCATCTCTCCCATCCTTATCTTCTTCTTTTCTGAATAACTTGTCGATATTACTTTCATTCCCTTCCCTTTCATTTTTACTCTTTTAACAAAAAACTGATATTTTACTCTTTTCTGACTGATGTGTTTTTCTCTCTATAATAATTTCATCTTCTTATATATTTTACTCAATTCAGAGAAGTGGTGTCTCATTTTCCTATCTATTTATCACTGTTTTAATGTATTGGTGTCTCATTGTCCTATCTATTTATCACTGTTTTAATTTATTTTTCTGGTGGTTCCAGCAAGGCAGCATCCTCACCTGCAACCCTTCTCTTGGGGACGTGTTGTCTGGTGTGTAGTGCCTTGAAATCCAGGGTTTTATATATTTTGTGTGTGTTTTAGTCAGAAGACTGAACCAGGTCCCTGTTATTCCATCTTAGTGCAAAGGAAAGATGGGCTGAATATCAGAGGACTACAATAAAGCTTTCATGATTTTAATGCAGGGCTTTCCCTAGCATGGTAAGGTCTTATAGGGCAACTTCTAAGTCCTTCATGCCAAAACAAATGAATGCAAGTGATAGGCACAGAGATGAGAGGGGAGAAACTCTTGTGAAATTGCATAACTCAAACTTCAAATAACTCAAACTTAAATCTATCGGAACCTTAAATTATTCTGAGCCTTGAGGGGAATGTGGCAATGCAACCTGAGTCCTGGGGCATGCAGCTGCTACTTCCGCCTCTTTTATTTTTCCTGTAAATACTTAAGAGGACCAAGAGGCACCTTGAAATAAGACACTCTGAGATCATTGCTCCTCCTCACTGAGTAACAAAGTAACCTTCCTTGGAATGTAGCAATCTTTAATGAATTAGATGGCTGTGGCTTATGCACAGGGTCTACACGGGAAATGTTGTCATCTTGCGGGGACTTCCCTGTTTCTGCCTATATAAGGGAAGCCTCAGCTTCTGTGCTTTGGAAGCACAGACCCCATTCATGTGTAGCTGGGACTTTCCTGGGTGGCCAGCCTCGGGCTTTGTGCTCGAATACCCTCTATACTTAATCATATTTTCTCAATCTCACTTAAGATAGACCCTCATTTAAGCTTGCTCAATGATTCACATTGGAGAAAGGGATGTATGATTTTATGGCGGCGGCAGGGGATAAGAGATGCAAGGACCCCTGCCTGGGCTAGAAATAAAAAACAAAAACAGGGGAAAGCAAACATTTTATAAACACCCCTTTATCCTGTGTGAACCCAGTGCAAGCACTGTCAAGAGTTTAGGATGCATCCCTTTTTAAAAATTTTAATTTAATTAATTTATTTGTTTATTATTTCAGAAGATTATGGAGGCACAAACGTGTTGGTTATAAACATTGCTTTTGTATCATTTGCATGAAATTTATACCTGTGCCCATCCCCCAGGTAGTGTGAATTGTACCCATTCAGTGTGAATTTACCCATCCTCTCCTCCCACTCCCACCTGCTTGATTTCCGATGAATGTTAGTTCCATATGTGCACATAAGTGCTGACCAATTAGTTCCAATTTGATGGTGAGTACACGTGGTGCTTGTTTTTCCATTCTTGGGACACTTCACTTAGTAGAATGGGTTCCAACTCAATTCAGGATAATACAAGAGGTGCTAGAGCACCATTGTTTTTTGTGGCTGAGTAGAACTCCATGGTGTACATATACCACATTTTATTAATCCACTCATGGATTGATGGGCACTTGGGTTGTTTCCACATCTTTGCAATTGTGAATTGTGCTGCTATAAACCTTCGAGTGCATCCTTTCAGAATTCATTGCAAGATTATGGCGATAGTTTCACAGATGTACACATGTCTCCAAACACATCCAGTTGTCTACAGTAAATATGTACAGATTTTTGTATACTAATCATAAATGAATAAAGTATTAAGAAAAAGAATCCATTACATACATATTAAAAGAAACCAAAATATTTCACTGTGAAATATATTTCCTTGATATATTTCGAGACAGCTAGACAGAAGGGCTGGAAATACAAGAATAGCTGTCTTGAACAGCTACCTTTTGTCGGGGAGATTCGCACCTGTATCGGAAGTGCGCACTGATGTAGTCAGGTCTCCTCTGAGGCCGTCCCCTGTCTGGATTCAGGAAAGATGAACTGAGAGTCTGACACCTTTAAAGATCTGAAAGAGACCTTCACCAAGTATTCTCTCTGAGGAAGCTACCTTTGAGGTTTCATCTATATCACAAGACCACCTGTGCTATCTCGGCCCTTCTGCCCCTGCCCTACCCCGTCTGGCACTAAAACCTGATTTACACCATGACCTGCTCTGAGCCTGCATCTTTGTAACCCCAGGGTGGTATAAAATCATCAACCACCTTGCCTTTCTTGAGATCTCTGTAAGACTCCCGTGAACTCTAATAAATGTGTGCCTTTCTCTTATTAATGTGCCTTTTGTCATTTGATTTTCAGTGAAGCTTCAGAGAGCAAACGACAAGTTTTCCCTTGGCCCCTACAACATAAACAGACACAGACATTGCAATGAAAATGAGAGGTGAACTGCCAAGAGTTAAGGAGGTTCCATGAATGGAATGTCTGAGTCTCCTCAGGATTCATGTGTTGAAGCACTCACCCCCAATGGCACAGTTTTAGGGGGTGGGGCCTTTGGGAGGTAATTAGGGTTAGATGAGGTCATGAGAGTAGAACTCCCATGATGGAATTAGTGCCTTATATGAAGATGATGCTACCAGAGCTCTCTCTTGTTTTCTTTTTTTGTTGCTGTTTGTTTTTGCTTTTCAAATAGGATCTCACTCTGTCACCCAGGCTAGAGTGCAGTGGCATCATCATAGCTCACTGCAACCTCAAACTCCTGGGCTCAAGCGATCCTCCTGCCTCAGCCTCCCGAGTAGCTGGGACTACAGGTGTGAGCCATGACACCCAGCTAATTTTTCTATTTTTAGTAGAGACGGTGTCTTGCTCTTGCTCAGGCTGGTCTCGAACTCCTGAGCTCAAGTAATCCCCCCTCCTCGGCCTCCCAGAGTGCTAGGATGACAGCAGAGCTCCTCTTTCTCTCTGCCATGTGAAGATATAACAAGAAGGTGGCCAGCTACAAGCCAGGAAGGGAGCCTTCACCCGAAACCATGTTGGCATCCTGATAATCTTGGGCTTTCAGCTTCCAAAACTTCGAGAAAAAAATGTTTGTTGTTTACGTAATCCAGTGTACGGTATTTGTTATAGCAGCCTGAACTGACCAGAACAGGAGGTCTCCTTGAAGCATCCATTACATCCACATAGATCTACACACACATGTAGAAAGACATGTAAACCTTTAACTATGAAGGGCGCATCTTTCAAGTATCCACGACAGACTCACAGAGATAGATTTAGATTTCGAAATAGTCACAGGTGTACAAATAGATACAAACTGTTAACAGCAAAGGAGATGTCCTTCAGGAATCTAGTACACACACACACACACACACTCACACACACACACACTCACACACACACACTCACACACACTCACACACACACACACACACACACACACACATGAGGCCTGGTTAAAGAGGTCGCAATGTGCTGGTTCAAAGTCATTATGAAACAAAGATCAAGGTGTGGAAGGAAAAATAACAAAGACTTGTTTAACAAGCATTTTGTTCTCACTAATGAGTATGGATAACAGAAGCCAGTTAATCATTCAGGAGATAATGAGTGGAAACTTGAAGAGTTTGTGACCTTGTGACAGGTCACAAGACGTGGGCTTAGCGCATTCATGGCGGGCTCAGAGGCTGTGGGACCGGCGAGTCTTATCTGAATCTTATGGGGAAGAATGTTCTTTGCTGGACCCCAAAAGGAGGGGCCTTTCTTAACCATTGCTGTTTTCTGGGATCGCTGGGCTCCAGTGACATCCAGCCATCAGCATTGTCAATTTCTAGAGGGAGACATGCACCTTAAAGTGTTTTGACATAGCATTTGTACATGTCAGGCATCCAAGAATGATGACTTCAAAATTTTGTCAGATGGGGTTTTTAAATGTTGCCAGATGTCAGGTTTTAACATTTTCTCCTGTATAGTGCTGTCGACCTAAAAGGAAGAAGCTGAGGTGAAATGAATGTAAGTAGAAAGTTTATTTGGGCCAAGATTGAGGATGGCAGCCTAGGAGCATGGGTTCCATTTGCCTGGAATATACACTCTGAATAGCAGCAGTTACAAGTGCATTTTTTAAAAATTTAATTTAATTTATTTTTTATTTCAGAATATTGGAGGGGTATAAACGTTTTGGTTATATAAATTGCTTTTGTACCATTTGAATAGAAGTTATAAGTGTGCCCATCCCCCAGACAGTGTGCATTGTACCCTTAGGTGTGAATTTACCCATCCCCTCCTCCCCCTCCCACCTGCCTGATTTCCGATGAATGTTACTTCCATACGTGCACGTAAGTGTTGATCAATTAGTACCAATTTAATGGCAAGTACATGTGGTGCTTGTTTTTCCATTCTTGTGATAGGCTTATAAGAATGGGCTCCAGCTCCATCCAGGTTAATATACAAGTGCAGTTTTAAAAGCAAAAAAAAAAAAAAAAAAAAAAGTAGGGACAGGGAGTAACTTATACAAATTTGTTTGGAAGGATTTCTCACTGGTTTGCAGAAATAATACTGATTAGTTATATAACACATTGTTACGCTGTAGAGTACAGGTTATAGTGTCCAGTGTGGCATTATCTGGTTAATTTATAAGTACTTGTCACAATAGCAAGCAGTTTAAAGACATAAATACATAGGTCACAGAGGGGTAGTGGCATGTGACCATGGTCTCATTGCAATGCCTCCCTGGGCCTGAAAATTAAGAGGACTTGCATTCCTCAGACAAAAGCTCTTTTCTCAGTACTTTGTAATATATGTTTAACTCCATTGTATAACAACAGCCAACAACAGGTCTGTACCTCGATGTTCCCTGGAGCTCGGTTCGCAGTGCCGAGTGTGAGTACTGGTACCCAGTTGAGCTGATGACGGAGTGATCACAAATACACAACCATCCCACACAAACAGTTTATTACAGAAGAGAAAGAAACGATACGAAGTGAAAGTAAAGAAGTTAGCTAACCAAAGTGAAAATACGTTCCAGAGAGAGGAACGGGTCAGTCTCCGCAAGTGGATAAAGATGTTGAGGAATCACAAGTGGTTTCCTTTTATTGGCCTGGTCTGGGGGAGGTTCAGGAGGTCTGGGATGGCACCAAATGATTAACAGGTGTTCTGCATTTTCCTGCAGTCCTTTCCCCTGATTGGTCCCCGGCTTCTCTGCCCCTAGGAACCAGCCTCCTGACCTACACCTGCCACCTGTAGATTTAATCCCTACCTAACTAGCATCAGTACATTATAATATTTTTTAACTCCATTATAATAACAACAGCCAACCACAACAAAACTTTTACTAAAACCACTTGCTCATCTTCAATTCCCCTCTTCCCTCAGCACTCTGTTGGAATCATAAATCCTGAGCAAACTTCACTATCCAGACTGCAGATGCTCAGGGCTTGACCACAACTGATTATAACACGAGCCTGTTTACAGTCCCTAACTTCCCATGCTGAAGTCAGGAAACCAGACGCATCCTGGACACCAGGACCAACATCTTGAAGTATCAAATAATTTTTGTCATCCACTTCTGGCGTGCTTTTCTGAAAACAAGTAGTGAGCATTTAAAAAGTGATTGATACTCCCTGCAGATTCCAGGTTGACCAGAGCCGTTCCTAAAGATAAATCAATCAGCGATTAACTAATCCAATGTGTCCACGAGGCCACTGTATTTTGTTTACTTATCTTTATTTTTTAGGATATTTCCTTCATAATTCTTCTACTGCATAAAGAATTCTCCAAAAATAAAATAGAAGCAGAGGAAAATATTTTAATATTTTAAAAAGTAATTGTTTCTGCCATTCTCAATGCACATTAAATAAAACAAATGTTGGCATTTGAGATTTGAAGAAGACAGATGTTGAACATGGGCAACTGCATTAAGCCAGAGATCAAAGTGACTCTTACAAAGGCAGTCGCGGGAGTGGCTAGGAATATGTGAAACAGGTGTTCAGTATTGATTAAAGAAACTAGAAAGAAATATGACTGAGGCACAATTCCGTAAGTATGGGATTTTTAAAACAATACATTATACAACTGACAGCGTGTATATCCAGCTTTCATCAATTCTAGCATCAAGACATTGTCATAATTTTTTTATCGACTCGAAATATCAAACTACTTTAGGAAAATGAATTATTTAGGCTGTGTGCTTTGGTTCTTTTGCGCTGATGACAATAGGTTTCATCTGAGTTTTTATCCATCATGTGTCAGAATTACAATGACTTTATCTTTAAAGAAAAACAGATCTTTATACCCTGAAATAATTGATGGGTAACCAGAGGATGTGGTGGTTTTCCTCATGCTTCTTTCAGAAAATGAGTAAAATTACTGAAAATTGTCTGAGATTCCATTTCATCACTTGCTTTAATGTTCTAGCGTAGGACTTCCACCGTCAATGTATTTAAAGCCATCTTCCCTGGTGTCATTGCTGTCTTCAAACCTTCTGAGCCCAGCAAGGCTCAGCGGGTCTGAGACTTAGGCTGAAAAAGACATAAATTCGGTGGTAAAGAAATATCATAAACCACAAAATCACAGGGATTCCCTTCTGTAAGCATCACCCTATTTGAAAATGACACAATAAGCAAGACGATGAAAAATAATATAAATGCTGGGAATATCTACATTGAATGGGACCTTGCAGATAAAATGATGTAACCTAAGTTAGTATCTTTGGCAGCCCCTGTGGCATGTCTGTTCAAAGTACACGTGCCATCCTCTTCTTCCTTTGCCTTTCTGTTGACAAAAGGAACTAACCATGCAGCGAACACTCAAACGTCTCTGTCTCCTAGAGCTTTGCCAAGCCACTCTGCCGTCAGACACGTGCATGGAGACAACGGAGAAACAGACTGCTAGAAAAAGGGACCTGGGCTTGCACGCTCCTTCCTTCCTTCTCCTCTGGAAATTCTCGATCTCTGAACATCCAGTACTACTCAGATGTGTGCGTGTGTGTGTGTGTGTGTGTGTGTGTGTGTAGATACAATAGATAGATGAGGTTGATAAACATGTAGATGATAGATGGATGGCTAGGTAGATAATAGAACAACTGTTAAAGGGTAGAAATAAAATATAGATGATTGATGATAGATAATAGCTATATGGATGATAGATAGATAGCAGAAAAGATATTTAAATGAAAGATATAAAGTGTAGGTTATTGAAGATACATGCATATATGCACATATATATACACACACATCTATATACACAGATTTTTTTCGCTTGCATTTTTTGTTTAAACACACTTGGGGCAAAGATGATATGCATCTAAAATAGTCTGAGATTCCATTTCATCACTTGCTTTAATGTTCTAGCGTTGGACTTCCACCGTCAATGTATTTAAAGCCATCTTCCCTGGCGTCATTGCTGTCTTCAAACCTTCTGAGCCCAGCAAGGCTCAGCGGGCCTGGGAGAAAAGTGTCCTGATCTCGGTGTGTGAGCAGTTCCTGCACCTGCCTGCTGCGCTGTGAGGCTGCATCACACCCTACCCTGTTTCTGGGAAGTCAGGGACGACCGCCAGTGCCTATGAGAGGAAAGGGAGAAAAAATAGCACAGTCCTGACCGATGCCCAGGGAACTGGCACAGCCTTGTTGCTCATTGTTGAGCAATAAGAATCTTTGACCTCTTATAGGAAATACACAATCTTAGAAGGTATATATTGTTTCTCTTTGCATTTATTATTTATTGGTATTTATAAATTTTTCTCTTTTGTTTTGCCTTTGCCTCTTTAAATCTCATTTTTTAGTTTTACCAAGCATGTACTCGATGACTTTATGAAATCCCCATTTATACTATCCTTTCACGGTTAGCTTTAAGAATTAATATTATGAGATATATTCTTTGGCATTGCTTTTGTTCTTATATTCCTCTATTTTCCCTGTCAGATGGACTTTTTGCCAGAATACATCCTCAAGAGATTAACTGAGCTGGTAGATTTTCAGAGAACTTGGTTGCACTAAGTGTGTGTTATTTTTTTTTCTTTTACGTTCAAAGAAAAATGTCTGGGTTCTTATAGAATTCTAGCCATTGAACTTCTACTATTAATTTTTTTAATGAGTTTGAATCACAATCTCTCTGTTTCTTCTGCTTTTCAATAAAGCTCTGATGTTTAATAATCTCAAGTGTGTTAGATGATAAGTATGATATGAATATGTGATCTTGATCTTGTATTCATCTTTTTGATTTCTTCGTGAACCCTCTTAGAATTTATAATTTTTTGTGTTGTTCAGAAATGTTAACTGGCTATGTCAAAGACTGAGAATTATTTTTCTTCTGTCTTCAGTTTCTTTGACCTAAATGGGTCTTAGTCATTCCTTTTAATCCTGAAAACTTGGCTTGGAAATGGCTTTGCACCTCTCCTGGCCTCGGTAAAAATCATATGTTTAATGCAGCAGAATGAAATTGTTGGCCAACGTTTTAATGCATTGATATAACTTCTGCAAATGTGAACCGTCTATTCTAAATTTCCTTCTTAGTATGACTTTCCTTCACTTATTATTGTAGAAAAAGCTGTTAGAAACGGTAGTTTTGAGAGAGTAGAAGGATTTTTGTCCATTCCAAAGAGAGCTGCTCACATTTTTGTCTGCATTAAATTTTACTATCACTATGATAGTAACTGATTTCATATTACACTTTCAAGGTGGGTCAAGTCGACTTTTACTGCTGTTGGAAATATGTCAATCTTGATTCATCACCTAAAATTCATGTTGGCTAAATATTCAACTACTTGCTATATATCCAAAGGTAAAATCATAATGCATGTCAGTTTACCAAAAACATATACATCCTTTTTTTTTTTTAACCGTAAAAGCAATCTGGTTATTGTATCTATTCTATGTTTGATGAGTGAAGAAACAGAGACCCAGTGACATTACCTTCACTAAATTTACGACGCACACTGTCTGGGGGATGGCCACACTTATAACTTTGACTCAAACGGCACAAAAGGAATTTATGTAACCGAAATGTTTGTAACTGCATAATATTCTTAAATTAAAAAACATTAAAAAATTCAGAAATGATATGTAACTAAGGAAACATTGCATGGTTTCACTTTAGGTTAATGATGTCATAAGGCTAATGTTTCAGAGCTCTGTTTGTTTTTTTCCCACTCATTTTGCCATTTAAAATCGCTTGGAGGTTGAAAACAAGAACATATTTTCAACAATTTAAAAATCTGACGTTAGGAAGGAAATTGCTGTTTTGATTACCAAAATGCACCAGAATCAACAGGGTATAGGAGCAGAAAGGTATTTATGTATATATGAAAACATAATTTCTTGTTTATATTTATATATATATCCACTATGCTCCTTCCCCACTGTAAAGGAAAGCTGAATGGAAAATTTCTAATTCACTCCACACACGTGAAAAATTTCAGTGTGTTGCCATCATCTACGCATTGCCATCTTCGCAGGGATGATGCGTTATATGTACTCAGTTAATTCTGTCCTTTAGTGGGTTTTTAGACGTTATTTTCTCTACATCCCAATGACTTTCTCATCAGTTTTACTTTTACTTGATTTTTAATGAAACGACATGGTTTATCTGAGGCTAGAAGGGGGTCATAAGAATTAATGTTAGTTGCCACAATCTTCCGCATGTACACATGGGCCACACCCATGAACAGGAAAATATAGAGAGGTTCGAAGAGCAGAATATTTTCCTGAGTTTGTAAATGCCCATTTTATCTCCAAATAAGGCTGTTCTGGAGAGCAGTGTAGTAAGCTTTTTTATGTCTTCTTGCTCGCGTGCTTAAGTATGTCAGTAGTGACTATCGGGGACATAATTATTAACATTCAGTCATGGTGTATCCTTAATTTGGAAAAGCCCAGAGTTCAGTATCAAATCTCACACACACACACACACACACACACACACACACACAGCTTTCTATTTGACTTAGTTCAAAAAGGCTATATAGAATCTATACTTTGTTTCTAAAACCGTCTCCACCACTAAAAGATAAACCACTTCGGTATAATATAGAAAGACAAATGGATAAATAGGTAGGTAGATAAATAGATAGAACCAGATAGATAATAGAGGATGAGGATAGAGAGATACTAGATATAAGTAGATGACATCTAGTATAATTGATGGTAGATAATAGATGATGATGGTGATGGATAGATGGATGATAGATAAATATAGACAGGTGACAGACATAGATAATAAATAGATCTTGCCTATGTAATAATTAATGCCACACATACCAACACATCAAGAAATAATCAACAAAGTAATGATAAACAGAAGCACCAATACGGAGTTTTTCTGAAACAGAAAATTTTGTGATTAAAGTTCCCCAAAATATTGATCCACAGCCTACCTAGTTACTGTGTCTACAGGCAAGTACTCTAAAAGTTTCTTTGAAATATAATTAAAGTGAACCAACATGCAACTGTTAAATGTTTTGCTTAAAAATGAACTATTTTGCAAAATGTGTACATGACTTTTTAAAAATATAATTCACCCCTATTAAACTATAATCATTGTAATAAATGCCCTTATCAATAGACGGCAAAGAAATCAATAAAATTCTACAAATGTTCCCAAACAGAACTTTCAGTAAACTAGAATTCAAAGGAGCTCCCTTAACCAGGAAAAATGCACTAAGAAAACCTATAGTAAATAACATTCATTATGATATTGAAGGTCAATAAATCCACTGATACCTTTCCTCACAGCCTCTATTGTATATTGTGCTGGCTACAGAAGGGAAGAAATAATAGTTTATGAATTGAAAAGGAGGAAAATTGTCCTTATGTCTTGACGTTATGGCAATACACCGAGAAAACCCACACAAAGGAACAGATAGTTGGTCAAATCAATAGGAGTGTTTAACAATGTTAGTGGATAGAATATCAACTTGCAAATGTCGATTTCCTCTCCATAACAGTAATAATCATCTAGGAATTGTGGGATGCCATGTGATTTATAATGGCAACACAAAGAAACTAATTTACTGGGCAGAATATGCATAAGACTTAATAAATAAAGATGTCAATTTCATCCTAATTAACCCTATTGATTCAATGAAATTCACATAAAAATGCCAAATGGATGCTTTGTGGAAATTGATAAGCTGATTCTACAATCTATAGCAAAACAATGGCCTGAGATAAATCAAGAAACCCTTTAAGGAAAAGTTGAAGGTGGAAGATGTTTTGTAAGCCTTCATGCCATGTTTCTAATCATATATTAGTTAAAAGAGCATGATATTGATGCTAGGATAAATAATTCAACAGAAACCAATAGTGAACCCAAACACACATTATACAAGAACATAATTTATGAATGAGTGAAAAAGGTAGAACTTTCAGTCAAGTATCCTTGTGCAAATGGTACACTTATGAAAAAAAAATAATTTAATTAGAAAAACAATTACAGATTTGTCAGGAGCTTAAAGCCAAATAACTTTTAGTGGTCAGTTTTTGAAAATATCTTTATAACAGTACATGATGAAATACACATCAAATACTAGAACTCAAAATTTTTAAAAGTTTAATAAATTCAATTATATTTAAATTAAACATTCTGTCCATCCAATGTTAAAGGGAGTGCTAGGGGATGCATCCAATTTGGAGACTATATTCTGAATATATTTAACCAGCAGAAAAATTAATATAAATAACACACACACACTATCACACACACAAACACACACTCCACTATAACTCTTGCAAATATTTGAAACAGGTGGCTCAGAGAAAGGGATCATTTAGATTTTTTGCACATATGAAAAGTTTTAAAGTTCATTCATAAAAAAAATGAGCATTATCTTATTAACAATGAGACATCATTTCTCACCCATGTACTTGGCTAAAACAATACAGTTGAAAAATGCGGAGTGATGTTTGGGCTGAGGATAGATGTGAACCATCACTCACATCTGGTGGTATCATCGCTTGTCAACATGCTGTCAGAACACAGTTTGGCCTTACCACACCATGTCTAGCCTAGAAATGATCCACAAACCAAGAAGTCTACGTGCATGCATGTATCACACATGTTAGGAATCCTTAGACCACAAGGCAATAATAAAGCTGTTTCTAGCCTTTTCGTCCCAAGCGTGCTAGAGTTAGAACTCGCTCAAATGTCTAAGGCGGTCAGTGTCATTGTAAAAAAACCAGGAACCATGAGCTTTATTCCATCTTTTTATCCTTATTTCTGTGTCAGACACCAATTTAGGCTGAAAATGATGCCGTAGAAGAGACAGGAAACAGAGTGCAATGCATGGCTACTTTTCATTCTGCCTTCCTTACCCACCAGGAAGCTGAAAGCAGTCAGTGTTGGTAGAATCTGTGCCTATCAAGAAGCGAAATAACATCGGCTGAGTTTGTTTTGTGCACAGCTTCACTGCCCTGGTAAGAATGCAATAGATACTTACGCATGTGCTACAAAATAACAGACGGTGAAATTTCAGTGATTCTGAATGCAAGTTAACAGCTCAGATACTGGAATTTAAAATTGGTGCTGCACAATAGAAAGACAAAAATGAAAAATCATGCCAATGACTAAATATTTTAATTTCCCTTTCTTAGAACAGCATTAGATGGATTTACAAAATGATGACAAGTTAAGAGAGTATAAGAAAAGGGGAAAAAATGAGCTTTATATTTCAGTACTGTTAACAGTACCATGGAGATTGGCCAACTTTTTCTGGAGTCAAACAGTAAATATCTTTAGCTTTGTGAGTTAAATAAAGTCTGTTGGAATAAACCAACTCTGCCACTGGGGCACAAAAGCAGCCTCAGACAACATAGAAAGGAATGGGCAAGGCTGTGTTCCAATAAAACTTTATTTATAAAAACAGGTGGTGGGCTGGATTTGACCATACGTACATAGCCCATGGATGTCCTAAGGTAAAGCATTCACTCAAAGAATTCTTATCCACTCAAACAGCATAAAAAGATGTCCTAAAACCTTATGATTTGGTTTTAAATGTTTCTCAAACTTTCATGTTCACTGAGCATTTGCATGATGCTTTACGATAATTGTAGACAACATATTTACGCCAATATTTTCAGTGTTTGGGAGTAATAGATGAAGAGATTGACTCGGGTAGCTCCAAGATCGATCATTTCATCGACCTTAATGCGACAGGGAAACATACCAGCAGCCTAGTGATACAGGACTTCTGTTTCTAATAGCTGTGGGTTATAATTTTCTGAGCATTGCTTTCCTTAGGAGAGACTTGGAGAAGCCACTTGTACTTACTGCTGGTGGCATGAATACTGCATGCTCTCCAACTGCAGAACATGGCTATATTCTGTATTTGTCATTTTGGTTCATTAGAAATATTGCAGTGTTATATGAATACTGGAAGCAGAAACCGAGATTCGGGATGATAAATCTCCAAGCCAAGTGCCAAGTTGTGCTTTGCTGGAGGCAAGAGTAGAACCATATGCATACGTAAAACCCTAACCATATGGGGACATCCACCGTTTTCTTTTTTTTCTTTTTTTCCCTTTAGGAGTTCACACCAGACGAAAGGGTCAATGCAGAATCATGTTCTGATTTCCCAGAGGATTCCTGAACACTTCTTCTGACACTAATACTAATACTTTCCTATGGGTTTCTGGTGCCCAAAGGAAGTTCCTAATTTAGCCAGGATTTCTATATAATCTGTTCAGTATGGAACCAGGCGTTTTATCTGAGCAGGAGCCAACCTGGCCAAGACGGGCTTGTCAGGGCAACGTAATGAAAAATAAGCTGAGATGTCCAACAGGGGAGAGTGTTTAATGAAGGACCTTTACAGAAATCGAAAAACCTGCGGCAGAGCAAAAATTCCAACCCTTGCTAGAACACTTAAATCAGACACTGAGATTGCCAAAGTGCCCATAAATCAACTTTTAATATACTGCGGGATGGATAGATGAGGCTGTCCATAATACCATACGTCTTTTTTTTGAAATCTTGGCATTATTTTTCCAGTGCAAAGACCCTTTAACATTAATAAGTTCAATACAACAGAAATATACATAAATATAAGTGATTCTAATAACATGAACTTCTACAAAATTATTTGACTATCCTTTCTATTATGAATAGACCCAGCCAATTTGTGTAAACGGTGGCAGAGTGCATTTCATATGCATATACTAGAAATCATTTATTTACCCCCCTTCTGCTGGATCTGAGTCATTTCCACTTTTCCTCCTTGGCAAAGAAAATGGCAAGAAACAAAGTCATCAGTGTTTCTTTCTGTACATCTAGAAGCATTTCTTTGGGGGTATTTATTTAATTATTTAGTGCTCTTTATAAATATTACAGTCATTTGTTCTCCAGGTTATGTGTATACCACATTTTATTAATCTACTCATGTACTGATGGGCGCTTGGGTTGTTTCCACATCTTTGCGATTGTGAATTGTGCTGCTATAAACATTCGAGTACAAGTGTGTTTTTGGAGCACTCACTACTCAGTCATAAAAACAAATGGTGATCTAGTATCTGTTGTAACAACCTGCATAGAACTGGAGAACATTCTTCTCAGTGAAGTATCACAAGAATGGAAAAACAAACACCACACGTACTTAATACTAAATTGGAATGAATCCACCAATACTTATGTGCACAGATGAAAGTAAAACTCAAGGAAAATCAAGCAGATGGGAGGGGGAGGAGGGGATGAGTAAATTCACACCTGACAGGTACGATGCACACTATCTGGGTGAAGGCACACTTACAACTTTGACTCTAACTGTACAAAAGCAAATCGTGCAATCAAAACTTGTGTACCCCTGTAAAACTCTGAAATAAAAATTAAAAGAAAAACAAAGTCATTTGTTCTCAGCAAAACTCTAGTTGCCTTAGTGCATAAAATGGGAATCTGAGTCCTAGTGACTCAATTGTTTGCATCACACTGGTAGCAAGAAGAAAGCTGGAACCAAACCCACCCTGTGTGTCCAAGACACAGGTTTATGTCCTCAGACATAAACCATGTGCTGCTCCCTCACTCAGAGGCCCTGCTGAATAGCACAAGATTGGAGGTTTTCCATTTCATTAGACAAGGCCAACTTGCTTCTCCAAAATATGCCCAAATTCCATTTTGCTTCCACGTTCCAACAATGGACGCACCAGACATTTTAATTCTTTGCTAAGCCAATGGCTGTGAAATTCTGTTTCTTGTTTTTAAATTTTCATGACTTTGATGACTGGTGGATTGGACTTTAATAGCCGATATGTATTGATCTTTCATGTTTTCCCCGTGACGGGGATTTAGGAATTAGGCTTGTTTTGTTTTGTCATGTCATCCACCTTAATTGAATATTTCTTTTTTGTTTTGTTGTGTTTTAATTGAGTGATTGAGTACAAATGGAATTTGACAATGCTACCTATTTACATTTATTTTCTAATTAAATGAGGCTCCTGCACCAGCCACTCAGCCCGAGGCCCCAAAGAAACAGAAACGCTTTGTAAGACGGTGAGAACCGGGCCCTGGAAACCTCATTTCGCTTACTTGAATGCTGACACAAGATAGATAGTGCCTACATTTTAAATTTAATTTCCCTCATCCTTGTCAGTAAAAAAAAAAAAAAAAAAAAAAAAAAAAATGTTTCTTATGCTTGAAAAGTTCTTTGCCAGAATATGTCATTTGTGAAGGTGCAAAACTTGTTATAAAGTAGGTTGGTCAGCATTATCCTTGTATAATCGTATCACTCCAGGAAAAGCGTTAAAACTGTGAGAAATGCCATTTTACTTACCAAGTGCACAACTTGAATGACATACATTGAAACCCTTTATGTATTTCTTTAACCTCTTCTATTGTATTCCCTTTAAAGCACTGCATTTGCCCATATCTGGGACTATTTATTCACAAGCATATATGTATATATGGATGTATATGTTAAGAATTAAGAAAAGCATTTTTAAAGTAAAGTTATTTGCAAGACTGTTACTATTAAAGTAACAGTAAAAGTAACTATAAGTACTATAAGTAACTGTAAGTAAAAGTAACTATTAAAGTAACAGTCTTTCAAATAATTGCTTGAATATTGGATACCTTATTCTTCTTCATTTGAAAGCTGTGGTGTGTGTGTGTTCCTATTCTATTTCTGTGTAGCAGATCACCCCTAACTTAGTTTTGTAAAACAGCAATGGTTTGATTATGCCCCAAATGGATTCTGTGCTTTGAGAGTTCTGAAAAGATCCATTGGGTGTGGCTGTCTTTGCTCCTGATGTTTGGAATTTACAAAGGCTGGGGGTCACTCCATGGTGGGAAGCAGGATGAACGGAAGTTTCCATCACTCATGTCAGTTGACCCATGCTGGCTCTGTTGGGTCCCTCAGATGGAATATACATGATACCTCCACGTGGGTGATTGGGCTTCCTTGCTGCATGGCGGGTGGGTCCCAAGAGCAAACCCTGCAGGAGAACCGTGGGACAGCTGTATAATCTTTTATGACCCAGCCTTGGAATTTACACAACATAACTTCCCCTGTATTCACAATCTCACCCAGGTCCCAGAGGAGAGAGACTTTTCCATCTGAGAGCAAATCTTAACGTCTTAACGTCACTCTAAAAGAAGATGGCTGTCGAATGGGTTAATGCATTCTGGAAATTTCTGACAAATAACCATTGGTCACAGGGTGCATGTTTGTGAAGTTTTAAAAAACGATTTCCTTTGAGACATGCAAGATTGTCTTTGGCTGTCCCTGCAAATTGTTCTGTTTAGTAAAAGGCATGTATCAGAAAAAAGATAATCCCTAAAACTGTGAAATAGTGGTACGTTTTCCTAGTATGATGTTGGAATTCATTCAAGGATAGCCTGAAGGAAATACTGAGCCTGTCACTTCCTCTGTGTTTCTGTCTAGCCTTTAGTTGAAACGTAGGTGGAGGAAGTTTCTCCGTTCCACTCATGTGCTTATCTTAGCAGGCGATTGCAAACCCTCGTTTCCAACAGAGAGATCAATCTTAGTAAAATAACATAAAATAAGTGTGAAATGTTCACTTAGCAAAAAATGGTCAGTGGCTTTTTCATAATGAAAAAAGAAGGAAGTATTAAACAATGGACATTCATTTTATTAAGAGAACTATTGCAAGGAAGGTCTTGTGTAGGAAGCTTTTACCCAACCTAGAAACAGTACTAATCTTCCTTTAAAAAGTCATCAACTTGGCCGGGCGCGGTGGCTCACGCCTGTGATCCCAGCACTCTGGGAGGCCGAGGCGGGCGGATTGTTTGAGCTCAGGAGTTCAAGACCAGCCTGAGCAAGAGCGAGAGCCCCGTCTCTACTAAAAATAGAAGGAAATTATATGGACAGCTAAAATATATATATATAGAAAAATTAGCCGGGCATGGTAGCGCATGCCTGTAGTCCCAGCTACTCGGGAGGCTGAGGCAGGAGGATCGCTTAAGCCCAGGAGTTTGAGGTTGCTGTGAGCTAGGCTGACGCCACGGCACTCACTCTAGCCCGGGCAACAGAGTGAGACTCTGTCTCAAAAAAAAAAAAAAAAAAAAAAGTAATCAACTGACGTTCTATTTAGTACCCAGTTAAGAGGCAGTAGAGTGATTTAAGATGCTGGCTTGTGCTGGGGTCTGAGTCCCGGGCCCGTGCCCTGGCTCTGCCCTTGCTGGCTGGGTGAGGCTACACCTGTCTTCTGTCCTGTCAGCTTCCTCCTCACCTGTAAGTCGAGCCCAATCAGACTTTCTCCCTCATAAGCTTGTGGTGATACTTTAAAAGGCCCGATACATAGTAAACCTCTTCATCATGTTCTTTATTATAACTCTGGGGGTCCTTTCTCTTATTGCAATATTAGTGCTATTTGTTTTTTGTCAAGTCTTGCTCTTTAAATACAAAGTCAGTGCCATTTGACGTTAAAGAATTTCAAAGCGTCAATGAGAGGGTGTCATTTTAAAATAGACATTAAAGAAACAATATATAATTATATAATAATATTAATAATCTATTTCTTTCATATGGCTATTTCAGGATTCTTGAAAAGTTACCTTTCATCCAAAAAAGAGTTTTATAGAAGAGGTGAAATTGAGTTGGGCTCTCAAAAAGAAAATAAACAATACCTTTTTAGTAAACTAACCTAAAAATTCCAACTGGCAATGTTTTAAAATACTTGGGAGTATGCACATAAGTTTAAACACCTAAATATATATATATAATATGTTTAATGCTGATTATAAAATGTTATGATTTTCCGAGTGGTTAGCATTAACATGTTTCCCCATTAAAGTCACTTATTTATGTGAGGCTCATTGTGCTCAGTATTTGAAAATAATTAGCTACAAGGCAAAAACACTAATTGGTTTCATTTTTCTTTATGAAACGTGTGTAAAACAGGAAACGAGAACTCCTGTTAGCGACCGGAATCCCACGGAACTCACGCAGTTCTACACAGAAAGCACAGGAAATTGGTGGTACTGCTAGTCTGAGCAGAATTATTTTCTAAAAAATCACTTGTGATTCTCAATTCAACAGATAAAACTCTATATCCGTATTTCAAATCATCAAAAAAAAAATACACACCATGTAGTCTTTTGTTGAAGGCAAGCAAATTTGAGATAGATCCACTTTGAGTGGGATATTCCTTAACATATTAGTTATTGAAATACAAAAAAAAATAATGTTAGCAAAAAGAGTAGCCTTTCATTTCTCCCAGGCTTGATTCTACTACGATCACTGTTCTCTACGTCAACTCACACAGACAAAATAAATATGAGCAAACAATTGCCCAGATAAGTCATTTAAAAAGAAATACTAGCGGTCTTATTTGCATATTCCAGGAAAATAGAGTTATTTTCACCTCCTGAGTTGTAAGACTATTTAAGATACATATGGCATGTAAATATGTATTTGATCATATGTTTGTGTCATATGTGTGCATGCATAACACACCTACACACACGTAGACCCACCTTCTGTCTCATGTTCCAAGTACAAATTGATATGAGAACTTTGATGCGTGTTTTTATGACATGTTCATTTGCTAATTTCCTCGTGTGGGATGTGTATGTGTGTCCCTGTGTTTTCATGTGTCTTTGGGAGTGTTTCTTGTAATTGTTCTGCTATTTAAATTGCACCCTGCTCCAACACAGCTCCTTTGGATATGAGTCTCAGATCTTTCTGAAGCCAGATCCGACCACTCAGCCCTCCCAAAGCGGCTAAATGAGAAACAGACGTGGCTGCCTTCGGATGGGGCGACTCATTCACCATTTCCAAATTGCGTGACCAAGGGCACAGAGAAAATACAGTGGCTCTTTTGCTACCTGCAGCCCTGACCTTTGTAAGACTGAAGCCTGTTTTCCTGGAGGCATTTCCTTTCCTATACAAAAAAGCTGTGTTGCTCCTTGATTTCACAATAATTAAATAAAGCCTGTGCTTCTGCCAGTTTTGTAAGACACTTTGGACGATAGCTCTGGAGAAGGATCGTGAAATTGCTTCCCCGAAGCCCTCTTGAGGCAGAATAAATCAGCCGGCTGTCCTGAAATAGGAGTAGCAACAGAGTGAGCAGAGTCCTGGGCTGATGCTATAAATGCTAAGAGGAATTCAGAGCATCGATATATACATCCACACCAGCTACAAACTATACAGCCCTTCCCACCCAGGAAGCCCAGGGCAGTCTGATGAACTCTTGCACCAGATCTGGTCCGGTCAACTTGAACCCTCCAGCATCATCCAAAGTGTCTCCTCACCTTAATGACTTGAACAAGAAAGTAGGTAACTAAGCAAAACGTAATAATTACCAACAGCCAACGCAACAGTAATGAGGCTGATGTCCAAGCAATCATTCTAAAGAATGCTTTCAGGAAGTGTTGGAATTTGTCAGGGACACATGTTGGAAGATCATTAACTGTTGGAAGGAATGTTCACTCCCATGGTCTTATAGTTGATAATCAAACATGGGTGGTCTTGGGATTTGCATTTAGGATTCGGATTCTCATTTTCAGGTGACCTTGAAAATTGTGAGCATCACAAGATTCCATTCTTCATTCTGTGAAAATTTTTCCTTTTGCAAAGGCTGACAAGGACATAAGTAGAAGACACCAAGTCATGGGATCATTTGCTATAGGTTCATAGGACCCTGGGAGACAGGAGAGATGGTATGAATACATGTTATCGAGGTCAAAAACCTCATTTTGAAGGTGAGAACACTGGGTGCTAGGAAGTGAATTCATCTGTGGAAAGTGATGGTTATTTAAAAGCAGAGCTGGAACAAGAACCCCCCAAGCCCAGGGACCTTTTCTTTACGTTATCAATAATGATTCGTCTTATGCATAATACCAGGATTCCCTTCTCTTGGAATTCGGTTGCTGAAGGAAGATGCGGAAGGGTTTTGTTTTACAAGGAAAACTCACTCCGGAAAACAAAGTTTTCAAAAGTAAGCCTTGAAATATAACTTCTTCATTTTTGATGCTGACAATCAAATATTTGAATGCCATGTCATACCTCACATAAGAAAGATCAACTGTTTTATAAATGAATGTCTGAAATGAGTTTTTACTTACATTATAATTTAGACCAGAAAGGAGGTCAATGACCATGGAATTTAAATTACTGACATATAAAAACTAAGTATTTATTTACTATTAAAAGAATGGCCTCCTACAAAAGTGCTTTGTAATCAAATATTTAAGATCTAGCAATTTTTAAATTATCTAGTTGAATCTGACACACGCGGGCTGTACTTATTGACTAATAGTTTAAAAAGGCAGTTTTAATACTGAGAATAATGTCGTCCAAAGCTGATGGCATTCTAATCCCCATGTGGTAGATGGAATAATGGCACCCGAAGATGTCCATGTCCTAATGCCCATAAGGTAGATGAAATAACGTCCCCAAAGATGTCCACATCCTAATCCCCATATGGTAGATGGAATGGTGCCCCCAAAGATATCCACATCCTAATCCCCACATGGTACATGGAATAATGGCCTCTAAAGATGGCCACATCCTAATCCCTTTGTGGTAGATATAATAATAGCCTCTAAAGATTTCCAAGTCCTAATCCTTGGGACATATAAATTTGTTAACTTCCATAGGTAAAGGGACTTCACAGGTGTGATTAAATTATGGGCTTTGAGGTGGGGAGATTATCCTGCATTATAGAGGTGAGTCAAACACAATTGCAAGCATCCTTATAAGAGGGAGATCAGAGGGTCAGAGTGACAAAGGGAGATGTTACCATGGAAATAGAGATCAGATGATGTAAGATCATGAACCAATAAATTCAGGCAGCCTCTAGAAGCTCAAAAAGGCAAAGAAACAGAAGGGATGCAGCCCTGATGACCCATTTGAGATTTCAAACGTTCAAAACAATAAGATAATACATTCATGCTGTTTGAAGCCCCTGAGTTTGTGTTAATTCTTACTGCAGTCATAGAAACTAACGCAATGGTCAAAAGTAACCATTTTCCAAAATAAAACTAAGTAGCAACAGAGTCTATGAATATAAAAGACTAAAGTTAAAATTTCTTTTGCAGCTTTCTGCAGCTGTTTGTCTGTTTAATGATTTTTCCAAACTAATTCTGTAAAACTCCGTATTCTTTCTTGTGTATGTTTCCACTGAAGTCCTTACCTTGTTAGCTTGATGTTCGGTCAATGATTGGACAGAGATTGGCTTAAATATTTGGACTTTCCCAGTCTTAGTGGAGGGGCTCTGTGTTCCTACTAGTGCATAGTTTCCACACTCAATCAGGCCTCCTGTTCTTAATCTTCTTAATAAAATTCATCCATTTTTCTTGACCACATGTTCCATGGATTCTTGCCAGTCTTTGGTTAATCTCCAGCGCTAGTTGGAAACTCTGCCTTAGCCCTAACTTCATTGAGCAATTCTTCACGATCAGACATAGATGGAAGCTTAGGTCCTTCCTAAATTATTCCTCTGTGTGTGTACACACTTTGAGCATATGCATAACCCTATGCATACACATGTCCTTTATTCCAGGAATATGTCAGAGCTTTTAAATATCCCCAAGGGCATTCATCCCCCAGTTTTTCTTCTATGTTTTTTGGTTAGCCTATCATTTCCACCAGATTTGACAGCTACCTCAGGCAGCTGCACTGTTACAGAAATTGCCTCTGGTTGTTTTTGACGAATTCTTCCAGGGAAAGGGGGTTTCATTGGATGAGCACTATGTCAGGTCTAATAAAGACAACTATATTTGGGGTCTTCTAGGGAACCAGCACAAGGTCAAATAATGACAATTCACTAAGGACAGGGCATCTTATTCTTCCAGTGGGGGGGTTACTACTGGTTTTCCTCATGATAATGGGGTGTTGGTCTTCAAGGCTTCCATGGGACTTGGGAGAGGGTAGTTTAAAAACCTGAAAAGCTCACTGTCCTTCCAGAAATTCATCTATTTTTCTTGAATAAATGCTCCACAGATTGTTGTCAACCTATGTTCATTTCCAGACTTCTGGAGATAAATTTTTTTTGATGAGTTTTGTCATGTAATTTTTTTTTTGGAGTAGAGGATTTTTTCAAGGTTCCAGTATGCCATTTCTAAGGATGTTACTCCATCGTTATTTCTTTGCCTATTGTAGGTTTTAGGCTGTTTCTGTTTGGTCCATGGCCTGAAAACACCTTTTTCACTCTTTTGGGGAAATGGCAAATCAGATTTATTTTGGGCTGTGTCTCCATCCCATGGGCTCTGGAATGCCTTTACCTTACATTTCTTTTTTTATTATTATTTTTATTTCAGCATATTATGGGGGTACAAATGTTTAGGTTACATATATTGCCTTTTCCCACCCTAGTGAGAGCTTCAAAAACATGTCAACTCATTGTAGTATAAATACAACATGCATTGCAGAATTCAGTATGAATTCTACAAGGCACAGCATAACAGAAAATTCTCTTTCTGTGAAGTGATTAAAATGATTGCTCTTTTTGTCATTCCACTCTATAAAATCATAACTATATTTAATCATCCTACTTGCTTCTGTGTGTGTGTGTGTGTGTGTGTGACCTTAGCACACAGGAGTGAGTCATGCAGCAGATTGAAGTGCAGGAGTTTGCAAATTGTCCTTTAAAAGCATCTGATGTGGAGGACACAAATGTGCCGGATTTCTAAATTTGAGTTTAAGAACACCTGAAACTAGGTAAAAACAATCCAAGTGCTATTTTCCCTTCCCTGGTTGTGCACTGCAAATTTGAAAAGGATAAGACAAGTGAGACAATGTAATGAAGTCTCCACACAGCTAAACATGCTTTCTCTCTGCACCCACTTCTTATATGCAATGTACTACAATTCCTCCTAACTCACTTAGAGTCAGTAACTGAATATTATACTCAGTGTCTGAGTATTTTGTAACACATTCACTATTGAGCAAGAAGATGAACCAGATAATTCTGTGGCTGGCATTGCATAACTGAATGGTTCATCTATTCAGTGAGTATTTATTGAACATTTACTCTTTAACTACCATATGAGGCAGTGTGGAGAAAAATATGTGTTGAATGGCATTTCCTCCATAAGGGATATTTTATTTTGTAGAACTGACCATTGCGTTACAGCGCATGCAGTGCCTGAGTTGAAGGAGGCTGGCCTTAATACCTCCACAATTATTTACAGAATAAGAAACTGTCATGACATAGAGGTTACTGCCATTTAGAACCCTGCCAAAGGTTAATGTAAGAGGGGATTATGGATGAGGCAACATTGGTGTCATGAAGAGAGAATAAGAGTGTTAAAAACTAAAATTTCAGTAATCAGAATAAATAATATTTTAATGCAATTTTTTCAAAAAGCAGTACCCATGCAAATAAATTCATGGTGAACAAAATATCAAAATTGTACATGGTGAGGATTAGGATGAGGCAAAGGGTACAGTTCATGCAAGTGCAGAGATAGCATGGTCCATGTGTTGCCACATGGTCACCCCTGCTTTTTAGCACTACCCCTTCTTGTACAGAGGGGAGTCTGAATGATAGTGGGGTCAGGTGACTCCCTCAGTGTTGAGCCTGGATTAACATCCACAACCTCCACATATCATTGACTCTCAGGCAGTGGGATCCCAAATTACATTCTGTCCCCTCCAAGCTGCAGTTGCATGGGGTTATGGGTGGAACTGTGTCCTCCGGAAAGGTATTTTAATGTTCCAACCCCTGGTATCTATGAATGTGACCTTATTTGGAAATAGGGTCTTTGCAAATGTAATCAAGTTATAATTAGCTTATCAGGGTGCACCCAAATGCAATCTGCCTACTATTCTTATAAAAAGAGGAGATTAGGACACTGACATGTACAGAGGGAAGATCATGTGAGGACACACAGAGAGGAGACAGCCACAGGAAAATGGGGGCAGAGATCGGAGTGATGCGTCTACAAGCCAAGGGAAGCCAGAGATTGCTGGCAACCACCAGGAGGTGCAGACACAAGAAAGGATTCTCCTCTGCAGATTTCAGAGGGAAAATGGCCCTGGTAACTCTTTGAATTTGGACTTCTGGCCTCCAGAGCTTTGAGAGAATGCAATTTCTGTTGTTTTAAGTCACCTAGTACATGGTACTTTGTTTTAGCAACCCTAGGACACTAAAAGAGATGGTTTACCCTTTCTCCCTCCGTCTGTCTGAAATGAACTTTCCAGAAATGGCTGGTCTCACTTGGGCACGATGTTGGTGAAATATATCATGGTCATCTTTGACTTGCATCAAAGTCACAGTTACTGAAGGTGTGTGCGTGATAAGAAAGAGACCCCTATGATTGCGTGAAAAGAAAGGGACACCTCTTATTGTCACTCAAAAGAAGGAACTTACGTTATCTTTTAAAGAGTCTTAATTTACTGCCAATTCCATTAGTAAAATCTGCATGTGGAGAAATATGCAATGCATGAAACCCTGTAGTGTTCTTTGCAGAAACACCAAAGGTTAAATATTACCACACTTGGCTAATGGGTTTGCCTTGCTTCTGCTGTAGTACAAAAGGAAATGTTTTTATATTCTTTGAGTATAATTTTCTTAACATTTGTTTTAGGTTTCTACTTTCTAATTAAGTTTTTTTTTTTTTTTTTTAGGTCAGCGGCCATGGGTTTGGTGAAATTTTAGCAAGTTAAATAATGTAAAATAAAATACGTTGCTAAAAAGAAATGGTGCCGTGGCAATTATAATTAGAGTATTACTAGCAAAATACTAATGAGGCATTTTCGTTTTAAAAGCATGACCTTTTTAATGCCTTTTCTGCAGCATGGCATGGAGCTTTTATAGCGATTCCTTTTTTAGCTAACCTTCAATGTAAAAATATATTCTTTTCTTTTTGGAATTCCTATTTTTAAGTCTCCTTATGGCTTAAACACCTTCTGTGGGATTTCATCTGAAGCCCAGTTATTTCTAATACATACAGCCACGAACACAATGACGGCATGGGGCTACTGATTTCAGAGTTCCGGAACCCTAGGGATAGGTCACTTAAAAAAAAAGTGTGGTAAAATATACATAACACAGAATTTTCTACCTTAACTATTTTTAAGGGTACAGTTCATCTGCGTTAAGTCCAATTGCATTGTTGTGCAATCATCACCACCATCCATCTCTAGAACATTTCTATCTTCCCCAATTGAAACTCTGTCCCCATTAAAAACTAACTCTGCCTCTCTCCTGCCCGTGCCTTTTGGCCCCCACCATTCTACTTTCTGTCTCGATGAATTTGATGACTCTACAGACCTCCTATGAGTGGAATCACACAGTGTTTATACATTTTTGTAAATATTAGCTCACTCGGCATAGTGTCCTCAAGGTTCCTCAATTTTGTAGCACGTGCCAGAGTTTCCTTTGTTGTTAAGGCTTCATTCTATCCCACTGTAGGGATGGACCACACTTTGTGTAAGCATTCATCTATGGATGGGCACGTGGGTTGTGTCCACCTTTTGGCTATTGTGAATAAAGCTGGTGTGAACAGGGGTGTGCAAATGTCTGTTGGAATCCCTGCTTTCAGTTCTTTTGAGTATGTACCTACAAGTATAGATCATCTGGTCATTCTATGTCGACTTTTTAGGAACCAGCATGTGGCAGCTCACTTTTGCCTATAGCACTCTAGGCTTGAACAAATACAACAAGCTCAGGAAGTCAGGTGTGCACCCCACCTCGCAGATCTGACAAATGCACAAAAATCTTGTACTTGTGCTGAATACCACTGAGTGGTTTTATTTAATTACTCAAAAAGATATCCCATTGCTCTAAATCCATCAAAACCCATTGGAATACAAATATATTTCACGCTGGATTCAAACACTCAACATAATATAATGCAGAGGGTTTAATATATGATGTTGTGCTGGGGGGGAGAGAAAAAAGAGTTGTAAAAATCATTCATTCAATAAATGTTTAATTAGGACAGGTGATGGCAAGCTTTTCTGCAAAGGGCCAGAGAGGACACAAGTGTCCAGCTATGTGTTACGTGCAGACTCCTGGGGTCTTGATGGGTCAGGTCCAGGTGCAGGCCACACACAAAGTTGGCTTGCATCACAGATTAGAAAACGAGCTTAGAAGATGCCTATTCTTTGAAGAGAACTACTAACAAAGGTTCCTAACATTCACCCTGGCGGGAGGAATCATTTTCATTATTCTAGACAGCAGACAAATCTGGACACTGTCCCTACCTTTTGAGGCTGTTCACTATGCAATTATCCTTGAAGAGACAGTGCACAACAGAAGAGATCTTGTGCAAATGCAGGAGTGTCCCAAGGGAATAATCTGTGAGCAACCTGGAAGGATTGGAGTAGGTACAAAAGATCGCATGGAGGGTAGCAATGGCTGTTGATCAAGAAAGATAAACATTTATGGCACAACCTGTAACACATGCTCTGCGATCACTCTCTACTCATCCTATCCAACCACAAGCTGCTTCCATACAGAACTTCTGAGATCATTTTCGTGTAACAACAGACTCTGGATGGAAAAGAACAAAGACAGGCAGGAAATCCAGTTTCCTTTTATAAGCCTAGCAAGAAACTATTACCATTTCCCTTTCCTGACAACTCTGGGCCAACATCATCCTCCTTCTTTGAACTTCCAAGTGCTGACTCTATCTATTATTCAGCTGTCACTCAACATAAACCACAGCTTCCTTTTCATCTCATTTCCTCTGTTTAGGCAAGAGTTTAAAATTTGTCAACTTGCATATAAATCGGCGTGGTCTTTTCTTATCTGTCCAAGAGAGTGATTTAAGTGTAGTGGATTTCATATTAGTCATTTGGCCTGTCACTTTAGGAGCTGCGTACAACATTAAGTGAATTACTGAGTGTCTCTAGGTCTATGTTTTTCATCCTGAGATAACCATAGGATTGATGCCATACAACTGTGCCGAAGATTAAACCCAATTGCACATTGTGATGGTTAGAGTGTGTGTGTTCCCCTGAAATTTATGTGTTGTAGACCTAATCACCAAGTTGATGATATTAGGAGACAGGGTTTTGGGGGAGTGATTAGATCATGAACACAGAACCGTCATGAACAGGATTGGTGTCCTTATAAAAGAGACCCCAGAGAGCTCCCTCACCCCTTCCACCACCAGTAGAAGTAATTACCTATGAACTACAAAACGGGCATCCCCAGAAACTAAATCTCCCTTGATTGTAGACTTCCCAGCTTCCAGAACTAACGAGGAAAACAACTTTCTTTTGCATATAAGCCATCTAGCTGATGGCCTTTTGTTATAGCATCCTGAACAAACTGAAACACATCTGTATGTCAAATGTTAGCAATGCATATCATGCTGGTGAGTGTTCAATAAATACGAAGGCCAATGCATAACCCTCAACAAGAAAGTCTTATCATTGACATCTCATTAATAGTTCTTAATCAAATGCTTATTTTAGGCTGTGACGATTTCTATAAATCAGGTTTTCTGTTTTTACACTTTCATCAAGACGTGCAAACATAGGACTGCACGAGTTAAGGCAGATCAGTTCCAAGTTAGTATGGAGACCTGGGTGGCTCAAACCCTGCACGTTCTCCACATCTTTAAGACTGGCCTTTTACCAACTCCTGGAAGACAACCTCTGAGCCTTTGGGGTACCTGCCTGATCAGAGTGTCTCTATGCCTGGAACCTTGAGCCATGCCAGTAGGTTTATGCTAATGATGTGATTTATGGTGAATATATTTTTTTCATGGCTGAGAGCTTTAGACTCCACCAGTTTGAACTCTCAGAGGGCTGAAACTCAGTAGCTTAGATCAGTCATGCAGACGCCCCATGCCGACATGGCCACGCCCCCAGTAAAATCTCTGAACACCTAGGCTCAGGTGAATCTCTCCAGCTGACAACACTCCATCCATGTTGCTGGACATTGTTGTTGGAAGGGAAGGAAGAGCTGTGCATAACGCTCCACTGGAAGGGGACACCCTGTGCCTGGTTTCTCCTGGACTCAGCCCCATGCACCTTTTTCCTTTGTTGCTTTTAATCTGCAACCTCTCATTGTAATAAACCATAACCGTGAGAATAATAGCTTTTCTGGGTCCAGCGAGCCTTTCACCACACCTCAGCTCGGGCCTGAAGACGTCTGAAATAACAACGGACTTGGAACTTTTGAAACTCACTCGAATTTTTATTAATCTCTGTGAAAGCCAAGCATTGATTTCAAGACAGTGTTCATGATTATCCTCTCTGAAGCATTTGAATTATTGATTATCTTTAATGTGACATTCCCTATGAATATTTTTCCTGTAGCTCTGGGGAGAGGGTGGGTAATTTTCACTGATTCAATTGCAAACTCACACTAACATGTATGCCTACACCTTGAGAAAATTCCCTTTCAAAAAACAGAAAATACTTTGTGTGTATCCAATTCATTTCACGCAATAAGCATGGTGTCTTACATACTTACTTATATTAATTAGCAACTGAGTGGTGATAGTTGGCCTATCATTCTATACTATGTGCCAGGTGATACAGATTCTATATCTTGACCAATTGCATTGTCTTGAGTACAATTTCATCTTTTTAATTAATATAAAATACACTTGGCCAGAAACTTCTATAGGTATTCAAAAGGCATTTAATTTCATTTATTTATTTATTTATTTATTTTTGTTATTTTTTTTTTATTTCAGCATATTATGGGGGTACAAAAGTTTAGGTTATGTATATTGCCCTTGCCCCCCCCACCCTCTAATTTTTATAACTATTAGTTACCTTCCTCTCTCATTTCTTACGTTTCCAAAATGGAAAGTTTCTAAAATTATGACTTGGAAATTAATCTTCTCTCTTCTACCTCCAAAGTCTGATAATGTACTACTTTTTGTAGGGCATGATATTTGACACTGCATAAATATTTTCAGAAATGCTTGATTTTTTACATTTTGCTTATAAAATAAATCTCCTATAATGAACGCTATGTTAACTTCCTTTAAATCTTCCTGTTTTTCCAGAAATGCAATGGTCCTCATCTTGAAGAGGCTAAATTGACACTCATTTACATGTTTCAAGGTGAAAAGAACTCTCCATTGACTTCCTGTGGCAACCAACTGATGTGTATAAATGAAATCTGTAACACGTATAGACATTTGTTTTCTGAACCATTTATGGGCAGAATTCATAAACACAAAGAGAGCTTAAGTCGATGAAGGTTTTATTTCAATGTTTAACT
Source organism: Varecia variegata (assembly GCA_028533085.1). Classification (NCBI taxonomy): domain Eukaryota; kingdom Metazoa; phylum Chordata; class Mammalia; order Primates; family Lemuridae; genus Varecia; species Varecia variegata. The sequence continues at coordinate 2,072,028 of CM052457.1, read as the reverse complement.
GAAGTCTTTTTCTATTATAATGTTGAAATACGATTGTCTGGCATTCTGTCAGCCAGATTTAAAAAATAGCTAAGCATAGACAGGGACTAACTCTAAACATGATTAATAAAGGCTGTTAAAGGAATGGCAACAGCTTTACTAAAAAAAAAATATGATAATAATGTGAGGAAATACCATTACAGTTGTGAATGTGAACAAAAAGTATTTTGAAGTATCTATTGGGATCATAAATGAATTCAGATAAATTTATATTTTAACATAAAATTACAATGATTCTTCATTCCTTGGCCTGATACATTTCATAGGAATCAAAGACGAGATATGAGATAATATTTTTGTAAAAAATAATATACCCTATTATTCTGTGTTATTCCAAATTTTAAACCTAAATGCCGAGATTATTTATCAAAAAAAAATTTGTAATGAAGAACATGGTTATATTAGTTTTCTAGGGCTACGATTACAAAATAACATGGACTGGTTCGTCTAAACCACAGACAACTTATTCTCTCACATCCTAGAGGCTGGAAGTCCCAGATCCAGGTCTTCTCCCTGTGTCCTCACGGGGTCGTCCCTCTGTGCATGTGTGTGTCCTCATCTCCTCTGCCTATAGGGACACCAGTCCTGTTGGATCAGGGCCCACCCTAGTGACTCAGTTTACCTTAATCACCTCTTTAAAGGCTTTTTCTCTAACTATGGTCACATTGAGGGCTCAGTCTTGAATATATGACATGAATATATTTTTGGAAAGGGTGCACAATGTAGTGCTAACAATGGGTACGCTATATTCAGCATCATCACAGAAGTCAACAAGTGTTTTCTCACATAGTAGACATGGTGATAAAAATATCAATATTTTACCTCCAAACTTTAAAATTGTATCTTAATGCACAGGTAAATATATATGAGGTAGGGGACAGAAAATCTCTTGACACATTTTTTTAATGGAATACAGGACAGATTGGGAAAAGGAAATTGGGTTTTAAGAATGATGTCAAAAATGGAGTTACTAGAGAACTTTGAATATCAAACCAAATAGCCAGGAATTGCTTACAGAACAGCTATATCAGAAAATATTTGATTAATTGTGAATAGACATGCACACACACAGTATCTAGTACAGATAGAATATTGGACTCCACACAACCTAGATGCACGAACTGTCACTTAACCTATAGATTTAAAGCTGCATGCTTCATCTTTCTGTTGAGCTGGGTCTTTGTCCACAAGGTGGTAGCTGGAGACATTCTTGGTTGTCAGCACCGAGGCATGGTGCAATTGTCGTCTAGTGCGGAAGGCTAGGGATGCTGCTAAACCTCTCGTAACGCACAAGACAACCCACACCCGAGCAAGGATCATCTGGCCACAGATGCCACTAGGGCTACGATGGAACAATCGCGCAGGCAGTCCCATATAATTTCTTCTGCATTGTGCACACTCTGCTCATTTGACGGACACCTCAACTTAACCAAAGGGGAGGGAAAAAAAACCCTTAATTTTCCCTTTTCTCTTATTATAGCTTTGCCATAAGTTGCCCAGTCCAGATTTGACACGAGGCTCTGTCATGAATCTCAATGACCAAGTGCAGGACGGGGCGGAATTCTCCCTGTTACTGCCCTGTTATATCATTACCTTGCCTTGTAATTAATTGGCACAATTTTCTGTCTTCCCGCTCGGTCAGCGGGGCCCCGTGCTGGCTGGCTGGACAGCCCCTAATGAGCACGCTCGGACGGCACAATGACTCTTTGTTCTCCTTCTCCGTTTTCAGCAGAGCCTGAACGAATTTAAATGTCAGTTGGTGCCGTTGCTATAACGGGCAGATTGTGTTTCAAAATGACTCTTGCTAATATACTTTAAATAATGTAAAGGGAAAGGAGTTTAAATGTGTCCTGTAAAAGCACATAATGAGGAATTTCTGTTCTCTCCTGCCCCGTTATGACGATGATTTATAGTGAGGACTAAAATCTAATAAATAATAAATGCCTCAAATAAAACTTCATTTCAATTAGAAACTAGGGCACAAGCCTGCTTGGAACATATGAGCATTTTAAAAATGAGTTCTTAACTTCTTACCAACTGGTTTCTCACAACTTACTTCACTGAGTTATGCTATTCCATAAACTGCTGTTTTTTATCGATAAATTTAAATAATATAAAAAGGTATGTTATTAATATTATCCTTTTGGAAAGCAATGTTGGTATTTGTTTTTCTTTATCTTTTATAGTAATGCAAGAATTTGAGGACCAAATAAACCATATATATTTTAAAATTTAAGAAAAAAACAGGTGGGGCAAAGGTAATATACATAACCTAAACATTTGTACCCCTGTAGCATACTGAAATAAAAAAAAAATTGAAAAATAACTAAAAACAAACAAATGAAAAGATGAATGAATGAAAAGTTATTTCCCAAAGAATAAAGTTTTACAACAACATATGCAGTAAGTTTCCCTTTTGTAAAAACAAATACAAATATGGCCAAGACACATTTCTTTCCTCACTTTAATGTAGAAGTGTTTTTCAATCCTAAAAAAGCTATAACTGTGCATCAATTATTGGCATCTTTGAAATGAAAAATATTATAGATACAGAAAATGTCCAGAAATCTTCCATCTCACTTTAATACCCCTTTCCTTTAATATGCATATCAAATGCCTCACAGCTTTCCCCAATATCTTTAGGATCTAGCGTCCATCCCAACATCCCAAAATGTCTTAGGAACTCATCAAATAAAATTTTAACAGTTGCCAACTATCTACAAGGGCTAATTCTTATTCTGGCAATACTGTGCTCAGCATCTGGAAAATGACATTGAGTATTCATTTATCAATTCTCCAGTCTCTCTTTTTTTTTTTTTTTTAATGAATGAAAGTTCCACAAAGATAACAGAGGGTAAAATTGGCCAATAAGAAACAAAGGGGCATGAATAGGGAAATGGATTATGAAATTTCCAGATTAGTTTATATGACAAGGTAGTCATAAGGTCAAACGTCGCTGTGGAGTTAGGTTTGGAGGCCTCACGACGATGGCATTGGATGGAAAACAGCAGAAAGAAAGAGTAAAAGAGAAATTTTGCATATTAAAAGTTGAGTTTTCCTTATCTGAAAGGCTGGGAAACAGGAGTGCTTTGGAGTTTGGACTTTTTACGATTTCGTAATATTTGCATACACATAATGAGATATCTTGGGAACAGACTCAGCTTTAAACGTGAAATTTATTTGGGTTTCATATACACCTTATACACATAGCCTGAGGGTGATTTTATACAACATTTTTAATAATTGTGTGCATGAAACTAAGTCTGTGTACATCAAATCGTCGAAAAGCAAAGATATCACTCTCTCAGCCACCTGTGCGAAAAATTTGTGGTTGTTTGGCATCACCGTCATTCCTGACTCTGAATTTATCTGTGGCCAATAAGCAATCATTTTCTTACAGTTATTCACAAACAAGTACTTAACAGTAAAAAAAAAAAAGGGGGGGGCGGGCATACCATCAATACAGTGAAAAAACAATGTGTTCAGGGTATCAAAACAGCCTGGTAGCATCACCAGAACACCTGTATCTGCCGTCAGATAACAGCAGTAACTGCAATTTCATTATATTCCAAAAAATTAACAATGATCCCTTAATATTAACAAATATCCAGTCCATGTTTAAATTCCCATATTTGTGTCAGATATTTTTCATGATTGGTTTGTTTGGATCAGGATCCAAATAAAAGCTGTACATTGTGCTTGGTTGGTTTACATATCTTGAGTCTTTTATATTCTGATTATTTATATCTCTTCCTTGTTTTATTTCTTGCCATTTACTTTTTGTTCTTTTTTTTTCTTTTCTTTTCTTTTTGGCATTTTCAAGAATATCTTTACACCGCAGAGCAGAGAATAAACAAAACAAAAAAACCAGAGTGAGTAATGCATGTAGGTCTTGGCTCTGAGTTGGGCATTGTGGGGAAGCCACGTTAGTGAGTTTGGCCTGAACAGGTACCATGTCATTACCCCTTGGTGGGCGTGCTTACTTGGGGAATCTGGCATGCTTGGAAAAGACACACTGTAGCTGAAGGGGTCTTTCCTCCCTTGGGGATGCCAACCACACTGTGGGTTGTGCACCTGTGCTTTGACTGAGACCCATCCACGAGGTCAAGTGTGAAATGTTCTACCTGTGGTGTTGTGTCGGTGCTCAAAGAATTAAGGATTCTGGAGAATTTCAGATGTTAAATATTCAACTTAGGGATGGTCCAACTGCGATATGAACTTGTTTATTTTGTCCACTTTCCAAGGCGGGGGAGGGTATTTATTCCTGTAGTAAATATCTCACATTTCCCTTCTTTAATGTCTTGTAGCTCTGACAACTTTCTCCAGGAGCCCAGTCTTGGATTATGGATATCCTGTGGCCCACGGGTCTAACTTTTGATATTTCTATTCATCAAGAGGAGACTTCAGGCTCCAAGACTGAGCCAGATTTCTGGAAGGGGGTGGCTTAGGAGAGTACCTTTCCCAAGAAAGGTTAATGCATCATTTATATTCCAGCAAATATGACTAATCTGAATTACTGTTGGTGCTATTTAAGATTGACTCTTCGGGTAAAGCGTCACTTCTTGTGTTTCTTACTTCCTCTCATTCCACACATTATAAATCTTTCAGAACGCTCTGGAATTGGCAACAGTCTGCTGAGTCTGAAGCTGTTGCTATCATACTATTAGCAATGGCACAGAATAACACACTGTTATTTGAAAATGGTAACTTCAGTGCTTCTATGTATCTTAAAGTTCAAACCAAGACACAAGACTTGTACATTTTCAAACACTCTCTGAAAAGCATGCCACTTCTTAATATTTACTATTTTGTCTGCAACCTGGTGAATGTCAATGAAGCTCTACGTAGATAGAAGTTGATTCTTACTATTTGCAGATTGGGGTGTTGGAAAGACTGATCGTTGAAGTCATTTGGATTATATAATGATAGTATAATATTCAGAAAAGCAACAGAGAGAATCGTCAGGCCACCCTTTTCATTTAAATCAAATAATGTACTGTCCACTCTCAATTTTGAGGCTCTCCTTTCTACAACCCATCTCCTTAACAACTCTGGGAATAGCCCCACGTGTTTGGAATAATTGACAACATATTGGTATGTTACACATAGTAGTGCATTCTCAGTCAACATAGATTGTGAGAACTTTACAATTAGAGCAATATTTTTAATAAGCCATTGTCAGAGTATCATATATATATATATATATATATATATATATAGCCAATGCTACCATCTGTGCTGCCATCTTATTACTTAATATTTTCAATGACTTTAAAAATCACTATTTTACATTTTACAGACCAAAGTACAATTGATGTCTAACTTAACTAGTTCACTTAGAATCTTTTAAAAAGGTCCTGTAGCGTATAAGGCCTGTAGTGTATAACAAGTCTTCCCTTATTACCTCTGGAGATTGGTTCCAGGAACCCCTCTAGGTATCAAAATCCACAGAAGCTCCACTCTCTTATATAAAATGGCATAGGATTTGCATAGAACCTATGCACGTCCTCCTGTATACTTTAAATCACCTCTGGATTACTTAGAACATAATGTGAATGCTATGTACATAAAATACTGTTATTTATATTTGTGCTATTTTTATTGTTTTATGTTTATTTTTTCTTCCATTTTTTTATCTGCATTTGTGAATGTGCAAACTACAGATATGGAGAGCCTACTGCATGCAAACTATAAGTGTGTACGTGGTGGGGGGCAATTCTGGATTATATATATCATGTGATGTTGAGTGACAATCATTTAGATATTTGAATACAGCATAGAAGATCATCCATCCAATTTTGATTATGGGATGATCTTTCCTAAAGACACAGAGTATGACTTCATTTCACGTTATATGTTTGCACATAATTGATTTGATGATATTGACCCATTAGTGTTTACAAAAGTGACTTGGAGTCAGTGAAACAGTGGGGGGAGTTTTCCTGGCATTTCAGAAGATAATGAGAAATGCTTCTCCTATGTGCTGACTCCATAAACTGCTTTGAAATAATTTAAGGTCAACCTTTGTGTTTTCCCTCAAGTATGATTCCATGGTGATTGAAATAACAATCTAAGAGAGGGGAACTTTCTTTGTTCTATTATAAATAGCAACACAACACATGAGCTTCAGCTTGTGAAAATGTTAAAACTAAGCATATATGAAAGGGGACATGACCTAATGCTATTATTTAACGTGAGAACGGAATAATATATTTAAGAAAATATTGATAATCTTGGTGTTTCACCTGGATATGAAAAAGAATTTTAGGTGAGCATAGGATAAATTTCTTAAAACCCTAGATACCTAGGTCTTCTTACCTTGGTATTTTTGAGATATCCCTGTTCCTATGCCCATATTTAAAAGAAAATGTATACAACTTGTTATGGAAGAACAGATGACTTTTGCATTAAATAGCCCACAAGACCAAAGATTTCTAACATAGTTTTTTTTTTTTTTTTTTTGCAGGGGGGAAGAATGGGGAATGAAAGGAGTCGTTGCTTTTCCTGTTCATTTGACAAATACATGAATGCATGACTCAAATGCATTCATTTATATAACCATATAATAAAGACTTTATGAATGTTTCAGAGCTAGGCTCATCTTCCCTTATGAATTGAGTCAATGAAATTTGGACTCACCAAAAAAATGCTTGATTTCATTAATGGTACAGAAGTTTTAATGCACGGAAAACTGTATGTCCCTGAAAATAAACTGTGGTTACAAAGCCACTGGACTCAGCGTATAGCACTGCAAATACAGTGCTTGTGAGTGATTCCTATCGGCTCAGCTTCTGAAAGAAAAACATTGCTGTTGCCATAAATGGCACAAACACTCCAAATGAAAGGCAGAGACTTAGCTTTTTACCCACCTGGGAAAAAAATAAAGAGCAAGACCCAACTTTCTGTTGCCTATAAGAAACACACCTTAAATATTAAGGCATAGAAAAGTTAAAAGTAAAAAAAAAAATATGGTAAAAGATACAACATGCATAAGACATCTTCTATATAAATATCAAAGTTAACTTCAGGACAAGGAACATTATCAGAGATAAAGAAGGACATTTCTTAATGATTTAAGGATGAATTCACACGTACATCTGTGATGTATCAAAAATAAAATTAAAAACAAAACTTCAAGAAGATATATCAATCAAAAATGTGACAGCTTCAAAATGCATAAAGTATCCACTGATGGAATTTAAAGGAGAAATAAAGAAATGTTTAAAGATTAAAAAAAAGAGAAAAATATTGGTGTTCGAGCCATGCTGTGTGCTCTCGCCTGGCTTACACAGCATCTCCGTGACAGCTGTGTTAATGATCATTGAAGCCACTTTTCTGAGCTTATCTACGATATTTCACTTTCATTAGCCGTGATGTGTGTCCCCTGGAGTCACTGAGACGCCACAACTAAAACCAGGCTCTCTTTGCGGCTAGACCCTTTGCCTGTGAAATGAAGGACTGTGAAGAAGGCAGACCTGGCACCCTCGAACGATTCCTCCCACACCTGCCTAGAGCTGGCTCTCTGGAAGTGGAGGGCTTGCTGCCAACTACCACGTTGCAGGGAGGAATCATTTTGCGTCTCTTGGAAGAAGCGTCCCTGGCTCTCAGGCCGGTGGCCGGAGTGTTTTATCACTCGCTGCTGGTGCCGTGCACCGGAGACAGACAATTACTGTGGGGACCAAGGGCTTCTGTGTGCATCACCTCCTGGAGGGAACGATGTGCTTTGTGCAGGGAAGAAGACACAGGGGGCTTTGTCAGCACTCGGCCCCGAATCTTAAGGAACCCAGTCCTTTTCACAGTCCTAGCATCTTCCCAGCACTGTCAATAAGCATCTCTTTGCCCAGCAGACCCTAAAATTCTGAGGTGGCCCCAAGAATTCTTTTTTAAAAAGTGAAAGAAAGGTGATTAAATTTAGGTATAGCTGAAGGTCTTGAAAGATCACAAAATCGCCACCCTCACTCTCTTGACATTGAAGTCAATGCCCTTATGTATTTATCATCAAGGTAAAAGAGGTGCCTTTTTCTGAAATGTGCCAGTGTGGTTCAAAAAGAGACATTTATGTCATCTTTTCTAGACTTACAGGTGACCTTTCTGCAGGTAGAATCAAGTTTTACTTGGAGACTCAGCCAAGTTTAGACTCTTGCTATCTGCAACTCTGTCTTTACATGGGGTACTTGCTAAATGAAATTGGGATTAAGATATTGTGTGTGTGTGTGTGTGTGTGTGTGTGTGTGTGTGTTTTCATTCCTTGGATAATTCAATTCATAGATTTTCTCACCCAGATTTCTTAAACACATTTAATCCCGACGAGAGAACATGCTCTGTTAAAAATCAACCGACGTGTTCAATTAGTTATTCTTTTCAGAAATGTTAATAGTCTTCCACAGGCAATATGATTGAAAACAGAACATATTGGTGTTTTGATAATTGGTAGGCATTTTTACATCCCCTGTGGGGTTAGACTTAAACTTCTTATTCAGACTTCGAAAACTCCATAATTAAATTTCATTCCACGTTTTAAAATTAAATGGGCTAGATCTTCTATGACTACTTCTCAGTTTACCTGTGCATCCAATCTAAAAGAGCTATAATATCATATGATTGTACCCTAAAAGAATGATTCACACAACTAGCTGCTGACTAGCCACAAGGTGGGATTTGCACCAATATTGCCTTCCGTGACAAATAGAGCTTTAACACCATAAGGCCCTTTGCTTGTATACATGTTTTTATACTGTTTCCCTTTGGGAATTCTTTTAGGCTTTCTGCATGTCTTTCTTCACCAAGAGTTTAAACACTGGGACATATCTCAAAGACACATTTTCCATGCCAGGAAGCGATCCACAACTGTCCCAACTATCAATGGTTTTTATGTTAAGGTGAAATTCTCTTATGATCACAATTCTGAGCCATTTCAATTCTTTTACCAAAAATATAAAGTTCACCAGTGGAATATATATATATATATACATATATATATATGAGAGAGAGAGAGAGAAAAATTTTTTAAAATTCATTTAAAATAGCCTTATGTATTGATGCATACAGAATACATAATTAAAAGTGAAGTCAAATTCTGATATTTGGACAAATTATATCATTTTGTATCAGATGCTAATTGTCATCTTAATTGATAGTTTCTTATCTTCAGAAACAGTGAGTAATCACTCTTGTGTAAAAAGTTTAAAAAATAAAAATGTCATATTGAACAGTAGACTTGAGTTCATCAAGAGGGAAGAATAGATATTAGAAAATTAATTGAACTGACAAACAATTGCTGTTCCACAGAGAAAGAAAACTATTTATTACCTAAAAGAGGGGGGCTCTGGTTTTCCCAGAACTGATTGTCATTATGTGAAATCATTAACTAGGGGTTAATAGACAAGACCCTAGAATATGTCAAGCAATTATAACAGTATGCCTCAAGAAAAAAATACACACACACACACACACACACACACATTCATGTGGTTGACAATGGAAGGAATATCATCATAATGTCAGTGTTGAAGTGGTTTATACTTTTCCCAAATTTTAAAATAGAACACATGTTTAACCATTGGCTAAGTTATAGTCTGCAGGCAAAGGATGGCCATTGGCAAATTGGCTGTCCAAATGCAAACCCCTCAAATGATGGAAGACTCAGAAACCATTGCAATGCAACCACTAGAATGTGTATTTGGTCATGGTTCCAAAATTTTCAGACAATGCCAAGACAGGAAACACTGAATCCTGGCAAGGGTATGAGAAAGGGGAACCCTTGTACAGTGTGTCAGTACAGCCACTATGGAGAACAGCATGGAGGTTCCTCAAATAACTAAAAATAGAACTTCCATATGATCCAGCAATTCCAGGACTGGGTATATATCCAAAAGAAAGGAAATCGTTATATGTGAGAGATGTCTGCACCCCTGTGTTTAATGCAACATAGTTCAAAATAGTCAAGATACAGCATCAACCTAAGTGTCCATCAACAGATGAGTGGATAAAGAAAACGTGGTCAAGATACACAATGGAATACTATTCAGCCATGAAAAAGAATGAAATCCTGCCATTTGCAACCACATGGATGTTACTTGAGGACATTATATTAAGTGAAATAAGCCAGGCACAGAAAGACAAATTTTGCATGTTCTCACTCGTATGGGGAAGCTAAAATTTTAAAACAATGAATTCATGGAAATAGAGAGTAGAATGATGGGTACCAGAAGCTGGGAAGGGTATGGGGGGCGGATAAGTGGGCACGGATAATGGGTACAAAAATACAGTTAGATAGAAGGAATTACGCCTAGCATTTGGCAGCACAATATGATGACTGTAGTTAACCATAATTTGTTGTCTATTATACAATAACTAAAACGGTAGGGTTGGGATGTTCCTAACACAAAGAAATGATAAATGTTTGTGTTGATGGATTCTCCAATTACCACGATTTTATCATTACACACTGTCTGCCTGTATCCAAATATCACAGGTACCCCATCAATAGATAAAATTAAATTTTTTAAAAAATCTTCAAAAAGATTGATTTCTCATAAAATTGAAAGCATGTGATATCTGTCCAAGAAAATATTACAGACTGAGGCAAAGACCTCTTTACATTATTATTGTAATAAAAAGCAGAAGAAATTGAATCACTTGGAAAAGGTAAACTCTCTGCTTTTGTGCTTAAAGTCACAATGGCATATCCAGAGTATGAATGTATTAAAGTTTTAAATATTAAAAATGAAAATACCATCAGAGTCAGGATCCCAGAAGCACCCATGGAAACCTTCCTTTTCAGTCCAAACTACACGAAAAGGGCAGAAAACAATGAAGATCCTTTGTTGATAAGGTCGGCTGATGATGCAGGTGGGGTTTCGGGGTATATGACCAAGACTGCTGTAAGCAGGGAAGCTTCTCTGAGATTCTCAGAGGAAAGTGATCACATCTGCCATAATTCTGGGACACACCGCAGCCTGCCCCCTGTGACAGGGCTGAAATCCTCACCCCTTCCCTATGATGACAAATCTTGGCAAATGTGCAATAGTGTCCTTAAGAAGGAAAAATATTACCGCAATCTTTATTCAGAAGGGCACATTTCATGTACTTGAGTGTTTCTATGAAGCCCAGTTGGTTGGTATCTTGTTCTAATATTCTTTTAACTATTGAAATAAAATGCTGTTTCTCATTACTGGGAAAATGTTATGAAAATACACAGCAGCAATTGTGGATTTGTCTATTTCTCCTTATTTCCACCCGTGCTTGCTTTATGCATTTAGCTGTTCTATTATGGGGTGCACAGATATTATAATTATTCTATTTTCTTGACATATTGACCAAAGTATCAATTTTGAAATGTCATGCCATTTCTCTAAGAATATTTCTTGACATTCTTTGAATATTTCCTCTGTTACATTAACATGGAAACCCCACCTTCCTTTTGGTTAGTGTTTACATGGTATAAGTTTTTTTATCCTTTTATTTTAACTGGAATCTTTATGTTTGAAGTACATTTCTTATAGGTTGAATGCAATCAGATCTTTTTTTTTATCAATGAAATCTTTACAATCTCTGACTCTTATTCAAAGTGTTTAGATTGGCTCTGACCAATATTGGTAGCCATGAGCTGCATGTGGCTATTTTGATTTAAATTTAAATTAATTAAAAGTAAATCAATTTTAAAATTAAGTATATCAGTCACATGTTAAAGTACTCAGTGGAAACATGTGTCCAATGGATATTGGAAAGTGCAATATGAACTTTTCCCCTCATTGAATTAACCGTTGCTTCTATTGGCTTTCCATATCTAAACAATATAATATACTATAAGTTAAAATAAATGTCAGTGAATTAACAACACGAACTGTGACTCAGGTGGGGCAAAGGCAATATATGTAACCTAACTATTTGCACCCCCATAATATGCTGAAATAAAAAAAAAAAACAAACAAAATCTTCACCATGGAATGTTCAAATGCCTAACGGTGCATTGCTGGGACAATCACTGATTGTTCTTTAATATTAGACAAGTAACTTGAGCGTCTCTGTGCTGGATTTTCTATCGTCAACTCAACATCTCTCCTTCCCATTGCAAATGCCACCCAGCCAACATCACATAAAAAAATAGTAGCATGTGCCTTCACCAGACACAGCTGCAGGTGACAGATGTTCACGGTCCAAGAGAAGATGGATTTTGGTTACCGCAGGGCCCGTGCAGTCAGGTGCATGATCAGAAGGTGAGCCTGTATGAATCGCCAGCTCTGGAGCTTCTGGAAGCTTCCGTTGAGATTTTAAAAATCTGCCTTAGCTTCAGGGTGAGCTTCTCTGTTCCCTTCTGAGTGACGGAAGCTTCTGTGTCCCCGCAGGAAAAGCTTTCTTCCTTGGAGGACGTGCAGCAGCTTCTGTTTACTTGGCAAAATTCTAACAGACGCCACCCTGAACTGACAGGGCCGGTGGGCTGGGCAGGTCAGAAGTGTCTGCGGGTCAGCGATGGTTGGGCAGTAGATGAAAAAGAACAGACGTGGCTCTGTACTCTATCAGAAGGGAGAGACCTCGTTGATGGAAACCACTCTCTGATCTAATTATTTAATTCTAATTCATTGCACTTGTTTCTTTTACATCAGTTAAACTCTCTCAAGGCACATGCTCACACATCAAATGCATTGATGTGTACCTTCATGACCTTTCGACATCCAAGTTAAGGTGACCTCAGTATCGGGCAGATGCATTTGCAACAGCATACAAATGTATCTTTGGCTTGCCTTATTAAGAGGTTTGGGAAATTATAAGTACTATAGGTATCATGCCATTCATTACCTTTATTTTATAATTGGAGAAAAATAATGTTGATCCACAAAGAGTAATTAGTTCTGGTTGGATCATGCCTGGGATGCTTGATTCTGAATAATCAGGCCAAAAATATTTTATATCCTGGTGTTGCAAAATCAGTCTGATATAAGTAATTATAATGTGAGCAACATTACAAAAGCAATGGTAACTTGAAACTGTTTCTTTTAATAGTGTTTAAAAACCCCGAGGTTTCATTTCTAAAACTTACTTTTTATAGAATATCTTTATTATAGAGCCCACGTTTTAAATTACTAACCAAGTGATAAATAAAATCACATTTAATCAATTTTATTTGTTGCAGTCTGGTTCAACTATATGCAAAATTGAGGTAGAGAATAGATAAGCTTCTACTCTCAGAAATAAAATTTTAAAATAAAATGTGTTTGTGATGATTACTTGTTTTTCTCTAAAACCATATATAGGCGCTGATTTTCTGACCTACTTTATGTGCTTGCATACAATTTCACCAAACAACTGGTACCTTTTGCCAAGCATTCAAATGTTTAAACTAATTCAGTATGCGAAAAAATGTAATTTTACATGTCCAGTAGACAAACGCCCCCATTTTTCATTGAAAAAGAGCACTCGATACATCCTTTACACCCATAGAAGTTAGTGAACAAAATAAGAAAACGTATGTTGTAATCAATCTGCATAGCCAGCTTCCGTAGGATTTTCTGCAGGGTGAGTAAAACCAGAGGGCAGATGCCCATCATACACTGCTGTTTAAAAGAAGCAAAAGGAGCAGATTTACGTTACCACCGCTGCTATTACTGAAGCAATGTCGATGCTTAGACATACTCTAGAAAAAGTAGATGTCGTAAGGGCACAAAATAGAGCATCCAAGCAGCGTTGTTTGTTTAGCGTAGTCACTGTACGTCAACGGGCACTGTAGAGCATTTGAAAAGGCAAAATTCATTGCCACATTTCTGTGTGCTTTCCTACCCAGGGGTACGTCCTGGACCAGGTGTGAGCAATGAGCGAGGATATGAGCAAGCCAAGTGGGTTTCTTGAACAGACCCTCTATGACCTGCATCCAACCTCAGCCACAATCTCAGGGTTTTCCCCACTAAGGCTGCCTGAGTACCTGTGGACACACACACACACACACACACTCCATCAAAAGAAAAGCAAACATTTCATCCTCTCCAAGCTGCAGTCACCATCATCGACTTTATTTTACAAAATGTCTCTTTGGCTCCTAAAAGCACTTAGTGAGTCAATAATTTTCAAGGCCACGGGTTACCAATGTTGGGCAGTATAAGAATGGAAGCCCTGGGTGGCAGGAGAGAGGGGGAGAGAGAGAGAGAGAGAGATTGATTGGATTTATGAGGGGCATTGGTGCACATGATTATGCAGGCTGAGAAGTCCCAGGGCAGGTGGTCTGCACACTGGACACCCAGGGAAGGTACTAGCGTTCCTCAGTCCAAGCCTGAAAGCCTCAAACCAGGGAAGCCGATGGTGTAACTCCTGATCCAAGGCTGAAGGTCTGCGGACCTAGAAGAACCAAGATGCTGGTGCAAGTCCCAGAGTCCAAAGACAGGAGAACCAGGAGTTCTGACACCCAAGGGCGGGAGAAGAAGGGTGTTGCAGCTCCCCAAGAGGAAGCAAATTCACCTTTCCTCTGCATTTCTGTTCCATCCATCAGCTACTTGGGTGGAGCCTCATCACGCTGGGTGAGGGTGGATTTTCTTAGTCTCTGTACTGACTCAAATGCCCTTCTCCTCTGGAAACACTTGCACAGGCGTGCCCAGAAACGACGCCTTCCCAGCTATCTGGGCCTCCCTAACCCCACTCAAGTTGCCAACTACAATGAACCGCTGGCAAAAGAACAAAAGAACACTGAATGCAGATACAATTCAGAGCCTCCCTGCCGTAGGTTTTGGATACATCGGACTTCTCCCACCTGCCCACCCTGTCTTGTAGCAGTGGCCAGAACAAAGCATGTGTCATTTCATTCTTTTCTATTTGGTTGACAGACATTTCATCCTTGTGAACTCCCCCACTGCAAGGGATGGTTCGCTTTATCCTGTGATAAACTTCCAGAGTCTGTGTTCTCCAAATTGACAGGACATTCCTACCTGAGACCATTCGGGCATCAGCAAACCAGAAATATTCTCCTTAGGAAGAATTAACTCGGGGATTTTCACTGTTTAAAAGTTATGCAGCTTCTTTCACAGCTTATAAAACCTCTCTCTAAAACATCTCTGCACTAATCATTGGCCCTACCAGAGATCCATCAATATGTTTTTTTTTTCCAGTAGTCTTACTCTGCTGATAGCATAAACTGAACAAAATTATTATTTCTTAACTTATGGAGTAGGGATCATCAATCCAGTAGACAGGCTTCCTTTGGGAAAAATTATTCCAAACAGCAAATGTTATTCCTGAGGGAAAAAAACAACTCTATGATATTTATATTGTTATATGATGTATTTCATGGTACTTCAATCTCTGATTTATGAAAGGAAAAATATATAGTGAACATAACTAGATAAAAATCTTATAAATAAGTAAATCTAATAGATTTACTGGGCTTAATTGTTGGATTAAAAACAAACAGTAAAGTATTTTTGACAATTTCTATCCACAGTTATATTTTATCTGTGCTACCTTCTACTATATCATATCCTTTCAGGAAGACTAAATTTGCCTAAATGCTTTTTTTTAGAGTGATTCAAGAGCCCCTTCTGCAGTCTGGTAAACTTCTAAATACTAAACTCTTTCAGCCAAATTTCGATAATTTGTTACTCATATTAATGTTCTTCATTTCATGTTGTTTAAACAAAAGTATAATCTTTAATTGTATAATCTTCTATAAAACCTTTATTACTTCCCAAGAAGATCAAGGTAGAAAGTTTGCTACACCCTTTCATCTAAAAATATAAGTATTTCTAGATCAGTCACTTAGTTTTGCTTAATCCAAATAGAATTCTCATATTTGACAAGTAATCAATTATCTGCCTCCCTATGAATCTGATAATCAATTCATCATGTGCAGCATAAATGAATATCAAATAATTTGATGGGGCATCAGAATGCAAAACCTGAGACCGGGGGTCTGTATGTTATGATGCAAATTTCTGAATTATGTTTGTCTTAGAACTCTGGAAATATTCCCAGAACCTCGGATTTTGCTTTCATTATCATTGAGTCAGAGTATACCCAGAGATAGGCCTGCTAAATATCTTCATGAACAAATTTGAAACTCCGCAAATTATTCAAAGAGGTGTCAAATAAATATCTATGCACTGAGGCATACATGAAGGTAAAAGTGCATAGGGAAACACAGCACATAACAGGTATTATGCAAAGCAACACATGCATGACTTCTTCCAATCTTCACAGCTAACTATGGAAAGCAGACACTATTATTATCCACAAGAAGACACTGAGATGCAAAGAAGTGAAACAATTTGGCCAGAGATAAAGCCATCACCCTGTATTTGTTGTGTTATAAGCATTAGTTTGCTTCAATGTAACTATCTGGAGAGCAGACTCAAAGTTGCATTTATATTGCATTTGAAACAAGTAGCTAGGAGCTAGGGGGTATTGGGAATTCTCTCTGGTGTTAAAAAGTAACCACATATTCTTAACAAAACATAAGGCTTAATTTGTATCATCCCTTTTAAATTGCCTTCACTAAGGGGAGAGGGTTTTCATTAGGTTGTCTCTTTGTTATCCTAGATGGATTTATAGAAATTTTTATCAACCCGGACACATTCACACAAGAGTGAGGGGAGAACAAAGAACACTCACATGCAGAAAAATTGCAAATAATTTATATGATACTATGCCTTCATAACTCCCCAATCCTTAAGTATAGCTTGTGCATAGTGGCTTCCTTCCAAAGAGTATTTTACGGCAAGAGGAGGACAGAATATCTTTATAGTGGGAAAACGCTATCTCAGGCTGGAGTTCAAAATTCACATCAACAGTGACAAGTCCTATTGATACTATGCACTCTTCACATTATGTGATAAAAAAGGCATAATGTAGTTTCCCCCCCAAATCCACAACTCCAGTGGAATCATGAGAAAAACAAAATAAGACAAGGCCACAATGTATGTATGTTTTTAGTAGATGGCTCTTTTTTTTTTCTTTTTTCGCAAAGGGGAAATCTTTATTCTTAACTCTCTACCACACCTGTAACTTTCCTAAATAACCCAAAACATGACCTGGAGCTCTAGAGACTGCTCTCCAAAAACATATTTAATTTTACAGATTAGGGTGCCATGAAACAATATGAATATTTCCCTTTATCTTTCCCACATACCCATCGGAAGTTTTGTGTGCCATTTGGCTCTATTTTTACTTCTAGAGAATCTAGCTTATTGTCACTGATAGAAAGAGATGCTGATCATGTGCACCCTAGGTTTTCACTGTGATCTTTGCCCTAGACAGAAAAATAAATACCATCTGCTAAAACAGTACACTTATTTTAAAAATCCTTTTTTATAGACAATAAATCTGTATCATTTTATTTTACTTTATCAATCATTTTAAAAACAACTAAAATCAGGGGAAAATTCCTACTTATTTTTAGAAGCTCTTTAAAAGTGGTTTTCTAGAGGTACCAAAGATGTGAAGGTAAATGATCAAATAATATATTTTCAAGTAATTAACACCATGCAAGGTAATTGGATTCTGAGGGGGTAGGCAGCTACTGTGAGTTCTGAAATAGATGAGGGAAGAAAGATGTGGTTTATTTGACCAAAGATTTTTAAGACAGTAGCAATAGCTAATGTTTCTGCAAATAGGCAATAATCATTGTGTAACACAATGCCACACACAGACAAGAAAGTCCATAAGGAGCTCTTGGTCTGTTATCTCAGCAATTAGTAATCGTTAAGTAAAACTGCATGTGCTTGCTGTGAATCAAAGGTAAAATATTTCCTGTGCAATGCAAACAAGTTAAATCCCTGCAGACATCTCATCTTATTTTTTAGTTTCTGTGGAACCTCCTGTTCCATTTTTCTTGAAAGAAAATGAATGTTTCTCAAACATGAAATGCAGAATACACATACACACCCTTATAAGTTAATATATAATATATACATTTATTATACTATAAATAATATTCTACATATACATTATAAATGTATGTATTAAATATTTGTGTTATACTGTCTTTGACATTTGCTACCAAATTTCAAAATTTAAGCAATAAACTATCTTTTCAAAAGCAAGTGCTTTATTAAAATGTTGATTTTTGACATTTTATAGAGTATACATCATGCACTTGCAACATATTTCTGTAATGTTTACCTGTAAAATAAATTTTAAAAATCAACTTGCTTTTCTGGAATAATATTACAAAAGACATACCAATTCAAGAAATCCATGTCAACCTACATAATTTCTCAGTGTTGGCATGGAGATAGAGAAATGTAATTAATTACTAATCCTGGAAGCAGAGTGGATTGCTCCTACTTCCTTACTAAGGAAACATTTTTCTGACTATCAGGGCCATTTCCTCACTGTATGAGGTGCGTTTTCATGCCAGCTCTGTCTTCAGAGACAATTTCTTTGCAGGGAGAGATAGCACTGTGCTTTTCTGTATACCATGTGGCTTAAGCACCTTCTCTTACCAAGTATTTAATTGTTCCCTTAATTATTCCCAACAACTTCCTAAGAATGGTTTTGTGCATAACAGAATTAGATTCCGTCTGAGGCAAGTGACAGGACAAATAAACTTAACATAGAGAGAGAGAGACAGAAAGAGAGAGAGAGAAGAGAGGGAGAAAAAGAGAGAAGATATTTGGTATTATGTAAATCCATATTATATAGTATTCAATTTCAGTTTTCCTGATTCCTGCTCATTCACTTGAAAGAAATACTTCTAAGATGGAAACAAATAAAAGCATCTGAATAGGACGAGGAATCAACACCTAAGAAAAGTAGCAATTTAAAGTATCGCTAGATAATCTAAATGATGCTAAATAAGCTTCAGTTACGTTTACCTCTAGATGAGCTATTTCCATACTTTTTGAAAACTGTATTTTGTGTGTATTTAGATTGGGAAGGTTTCAATTTTAAGACTTAAATTTGCATTCCTCGATCATGCTGAGTTCTTGTTCGTCATGTTCTAGGATGAGAAATCTGCAGGTGAAAGTTGGCATATCAGGTTAGCAACTGAGATAATTTGGGAAAAAAAAAGTCTTAAATTCTGGCAGCACTTGAGATGAATTAGAAGACAGAGAGAAAAAGAAAAAAAAAAAAACTACTAAGAATTAAAATAATTCAAATAGGATTTGCCTCCCCAGTGCAGCTGAATGAGAACATTAATGTTCCCATGGAAACACATTACACTCTTTTAAAGGAGAAATAAAAATGTTCATTATGCAAATGCTTATATTTACTGTTACAATGGTCTCCTTGCTGCCGATGTTTAAATGCAAGCCATTAATTGCAAGTCATCCAATATATTCATTTTATAAAAGCAACTGGTTTTTTTTAGTGTAGATTTTTTTTTAAGACACTAAAGAAAGTTCGTCTTTAATAATAGGATTCTCATACTTGGTGTTTAACTCATTCAGCACACCTCCATTGCTCTGATGCATTCGAGATCAGAAATGATCCATGCATTGGAGTCAACTGAACACTTTCTATAAAACGTATGGTGGAGAACTTCAATGCATTTGTTCAAGACTTTCCTTTTCTGTGTCTGATGGAGCTTCCTGATGTTTTTTGTCAGACACAGGGCCAGGACATGCTGGCACTAAATTAGTAGCATACTTTATATCACGGTCACTATGACCGAGAACTCTCTGTCCGGAACACGATAGCCAACAGCAGCGATGCCTTTATAAAAGAAAGATCGACCATGTAGACCAATCGGCTGATAATAAATTAGCTAATTTCCAAAATGATAAATCTTAAACTTTATAATTTACTTAACAAAGAACAAGCAAACTTTTTTCTTTAAAACTTATAAAAATACCTTGAAATATTTGAGTGGGCAAGAAAGGAGTATTAAATGATTTTTGGAATACATCTGTAAGAAGTTTCTCCCTCTCTTTTTTCCCTTTCTTTTTCCACTTATAAGTTGATATATCTCTTTACATTTAATTAATAATTGATAGGACTGTCTCCACAATGAGCTTCCACTTGGCAATGATTTAACATAACACTGCCACTTTTAATAAGGAAGAAATAAATCCGACAGTGTTCCTACGTGACACGGACGATATTTATAAAATATGTATGTAGCTTAATGAGGACAGTGTAAGGTTCATATGAATAAAAGGTGCTTGGATAAAATCTCAGGCTGTACTTATGAGTAAAACTCACTCAGAAGGGGCATGATGATTCACTACGGGATGGTATTCTCTTTCTTAAAAAAATAAAACGATAGAAGCAACATCAGAACAGGACACCCAAAGACATGGACACACTAACGAAACAGGACAGTCATTTCCTAGGGCTCTCTAAAGAGCTACAGCACAGTTGACCCTTGAACAACTCAGGTGTGAACTGAGTGGATCCACTTATTAGTGGATTTGCTTCTGCTTCTGCTACACCTGAAACAGCAAGACCAACCCCTGTCCTTCCTCTGCCTCCTCAGCCTACTCAATGTGAAGATGATGAGGGTGAAGGCCTTTGTGGTGATCCACTTACAATTATCGAATAGTAAATATATTTTCTCTTCCTTATGATTTACTTAATAATATTTTCTTTTCCATAGCTTACTTTGTTGTAAGAATACAGGATATTATGTACATACGTATAACGTACAAAGTATGTATTAGTTGACTGCTTATGTTATTGGTCAGGCGTTGGTCAACAGTAGGCTATTAAAAGTGAAGTTTTGGAGAATTCAAAAGTGATGCATGGATTTTTGACTGTTCCTAACCCCCACGTTGGTGAGGTTGAAGATCTAACAAAGTGAGATTTATTCTAGAAGGAGGTAGAGATGATCCAAGCTAGTTCTTTGTGGTAACAAGGATTAGCAATGTTCTATGGAAGGCTGGGGGCTTGAGTTAAGGAAGCTGGGGGCTTCCTGACAGAGAGAGACAGCCATGGAGAAAAATAGGTGCCTACTGTTATCTAGGCTTTCACAGAGCTTCAGAGAAGTTAGGGTCCAGCCACTCTCACGGACACAGGTGCAAACTTCAGAATGAAACCAAGCTCCCAGTAGCTAAAAAATAGGACTGGTCCCTCCACCCAGCCCCCACAACTGCTGTCTCACTTCACTGCTCAGGAAGTGGCTGAGAGTGTCAAACAAAGATACGGAATTATAAAGGAAAGACAATCTGGTTGTCTCAGGAAACATGACCAATACCAGGCAAAAAACGTGTTTACCATAGTTATTCTAAGTCAGCTAGTTGAGATTTTAAAGTTGTTACATTTCATAAATTTCTTTTTCATTCTTGATTTTTAAGTAAGTTTTTTTTATTTCAGCATATTATGGGGGTACACATGTTTAGGTTACATAGATTGCCTTTGCCCCACCTGAGTCAGAGCTTCAAGCATGTCCATCCCCCAGATGGTGCGCACCACACCCATCAGGTGTGGATATACCCATCCTCTCTGCCCCCCTCCCACCTGCCCAACACCTGATGAATGTTATTTCCATATGTGCACATAAGTGTTGGTCAGTTAATACCAATTTGATGGTGAGTACATATGGTGCTTGTTTTTCCATTCTTGTAATACTTCACTTAGTAGAATGGGCTCCAGCTCCATCCAGGATGATACAAGAGGTGCTAGATCACCATTGTTGTTTGTGGCTGAGTAGAACTCCATGGTGTACATATACCACATTTTATTAATCCACTCATGGATTGATGGGCACTTGGGTTGTTTCCACATCTTTGCAACTGTGAATTGTGCTGTTATAAACATTCGAGTGCACATGTCTTTTTTATAGAATGTCTTTTATTCCTTTGGGTAGATGTCCAGTGGTGGGATTTCTGGATCAAACGGTAGTGCTACTTTTAGTTCTTTGAGGTATCTCCATACTACTTTCCACAGAGGTTGCACTAGTTTGCAGTCCCACCAGCAGTGTACGAGTGTTCCTATCTCTCCGCATCCACACCAGCATTTGTTGTTTTGGGACTTTTTGATAAAAGCCATTCTCACTGGATTTAGCTGATATCTCATTGTGGCTTTCAAAGGACATGAGCAGAAACTTTTCAAAAGAAGACAGCGTGATGGACAAGAAACACGAAAAAGTGCTCCACATCGCTAATCATCAGGGAAATGCATTGGCTCTTTGGAATGCATGTGAAACCCTCTGCTCTGGACAGCCGCGATTATGGGAGAACAAATACCCTGACTTTAATGGGAGAAGGCTGAGGTGTGCCAGTGTAAAACCATTCAGTGTCTGGATGATGATACGATCGGTGTGAAATGAAAAGGGATCTAAGGGATCATGAATTTGTTCAACATTTGCTTTTGCCCCCTGTTATTCTGATTGCGGGCTCTACTAAAGTGTCTTTGATATTGACATGCAAGAATGCAAGGGACAGGAAGCTAGAAACTTTGCCTTTAGCTCCCAAGTAGCTGAGTACTAAAGAACCACTTAAGAAAATATGCAGGAATGATAGGGGCTGGGGAAAGGATCACTATACTTAGAAAATGGAACAAAAACAAATCTAGGTCAAGTTTTACATGCTGTTCAAAAGATGTTGCATATCTAGCCAGCAATTCAGCTTGGTCAAAAAAAAGAAAGAGAGAAAGAAAGAAATTTGGAAAATGTTTGAACCACTGATATTTAGCAGGTCACCAGTAGAACCTTAACCCTCCTGTTCTGTTGGATGTATATTATGCTAAGTATTCTTCCAACTATTTAAAGGAATAGAGAACTTCGAGGAAAAATGTAAAGTGAAATAAAAAAGGAACAATCTACAGTGGTGTTTTTATCTTGGGAATGAGAGAGAGAGCTAGAAATGATGGCAAGAGGGAGGAAAAGAAGGAAAGAAGGAAGACAGGGAGAGAAATAAAACAAGAGAACCCTTTTAGATGTTGATTCCAGTGGAAGTCCCTAAGTACTCAACTGGAGAGCCAAAGACAGAACCTTCTGGAGCAATGACTAGACACAGCAAATACTTCTGGATGATAACCTAGAAAATGCACAAGTTCCATTGCTCTATTGCTCTGTAAGTCCAGCAAGTGACATAGAAACACTTTGCATTTTATAGCATGGATACATACTTTAAAAGTCAGCAATTTTAAATGTGAATTACCCCATTTCTCCAGCTGAATTCCAATGAGCAGATATTTTTGTACGTAAATGAATGCGATACCTAAAAACAGAAGGAAACTTCTCTCTTCTTCTGAGGGTGGCTCCTCAGGAATTTTATTTGGGAGAAATGCTAAGAATTGAAAACAAATCAAATGGTAAGATGTCCTGGAAATGAGGTTTATTATCTATTAGATTATGCTATTTTATGCCATATATTGGCATATTACATCAATCTTAACCAGTTTTGCTTTTCAGAAATGTTGCTTCTGCTCACAGCAGCCATTTAATTAGAAAACACAAGACACGTGTACCCACAAATCCATGATGATGGATACTGGTCTAAATATCTAAAGGCTGGATTAGGACTTCTTGTACATTAGCTCATCACTACACAATTTTTATAGTATCTAGACCACAGGCTGCCAATCTGCTCAGTATGGTAAATAGACTGAGTTTTAATACATCAGTACCAATTACAAAAGCAACCAAAACCAATTTTTTTCACTGAAGTAAGTCACAATTAATTAGACAACTTAGTTCCCCAAATCAAAATCAGATGTCTGAAGCTAGTGAAATGATATATTCAATGTGTTGAATTTATAGGATAGAAGATTATCATATTTAAACAAATACAAATTTCCCTCCAAATTCATTATAATTCTTTTGGATCATAAGCCATTGTGAACAGACCAAGGGTCTTCTCTTCTAGGATAAAGATATGAAAGTCTGTTTCTCAACAGCAACATGAATTTACCAAAAAAAAGAAAAAAAAAAAGAAAGAAAGAAAAGAAAAAAAAAGATTTTATTAATTCTAAGTGGTGATATTGAATCTGATCAAAAATGTAATAAAAATATCTCTTCTAAAATATTTTTCCTGTTAGATTTGTTGTTGCATGTGTATGTTTTGCTTCATATTTTATTATGATATTAATGAAAATAGTCACGACTTTAGGACTTTCTGAAAGTTCATTCTGGTGAACATAAGAGCAGCGTTTTAATTGAATCATGCTCAGCTTCCGGGAAAAATATGTTAGAGACATATGCTGTATAACCTAAAAGAATTTGAAGTGGAAAAAAAAAATGACACCACCTCTTCTGCATACATGCACATATGATCTGCATGGAAATGAGCTAAGGTTTAAAAATATACATGCCTCTCTAATTCAAAGTAAGTTACTATAAAAATGGTTGGCATGATAGCTTTCTGAATCACACATCAACTTTTCCCGAACTCAGTGGATGTTTCTGTGGCTGGGAAACTAACACGTATTGGTTCATCTAATCAGCAGCCTCAGAGACCAGACATTCCTTAATAATTTGCCTTTCTTTTAGAAAGTTTGTGTATTGCCTAAAAGGAAAAAAAAAAGTGTATTCTAGAACAGGGTTCCTTTTCCCATTTTCTAAGAAACTGCCGTGACAATAAAGTTGGTTGTGGATGAATTTGTGTGGGTTGGCAAAAGGAACAGATTGAAGGTCCTGTGTCTGTATTTCAGATTCAATATAGGATTCTAATTGTGGTTGTATCAAGCTCTGCGCTACAGGAGTTATCAAAGCGAGTTAACTTATTTTTATGAAATTTAGAAATGAAACAGAAAGCCTGAACATTATCTTTTCTCTCTGGGTCTATTTGCAGCACATTTGTAAACATCGACTCTTTTCGACTGTGTTATATTTACCTTCTTTCTCAGCCTAAAATCCAAGGTCCTGCCTTAAAATCATTCCCTCATGAGCATGGTTTCCCCATTTCCCTTCTTGTCATCTATATACCTTGTTTTAATCACCCATATCTCTGGTTAGATTAGCGACTAGACCATTCCCTGGCTGTACTTGAATAGCTAGATATTGCCAGAGAAACACACACAAACACGGACAATGATCTCACATTACGGGCAAGAGCCCACACACCAATGCTGATAATCTTCTTCCCGTAAGACTCCTCTTCTGATATGAGTATTTCAGATCCTTCTCTCTCCACTTCAAATCTTTTTACCAGAGGACTCTCAAGTCCTCTCTCTGAAAGTATCACCTTATACTTCACTGAGCACACGAAGCCCCTCAGAACAGGAGCTGATCTCAAATAGATCAGACCGGGAGAATTATCTTTACTCAAGTCTTTGCACCTCTCACATTATAATAGATCAAATGTCCCTCCTTCTTGCAAAGACTTTCATGTCTACTTGGTTATGGGTTTCTTGCCTATAGACTTCTGCACTGTTCATCATACAAAGTATCTCTTACTCCTGTTTTATCTTTTTTTTTTAATTTCAGCATATTACAGGGGTACAAATGTTTAGGTTACATATATTGCCTTTGCCCCGCCTGAGTCAGAGCTTCAAAGCTGTCCATCCCCCAGATGGTGCGCACCCCACCCATTAAGTGTGAATATACCCATCCCCTCTCCCCCACCTTCTGTCTTCTCTTGAGTCCAAATTTTTATATTTTTGCCACATGCAAACAAGCATGCTCTTTTATCTCCAATAAAAGAACAAGAAACTTTTTAATCCCATTTCTCCTACTCAGTACCCCCTTATTTTCTTCTGTCTTCTCACAGCAAATAAAACATTAAGAAAATTGTCTAGCTCCATGTTTTTGCTGTCATTCTCTCTCTAATGACATCGAGAGTCATTCTCTGTCCTTTCTCAACTTCTCCCAGCCTCATGGAACTAATTGAAACATTGCACATACATCTGTCTGTCCTGATACATTTATTTTATATAACTTGACAACCATTTCTTCCGTGATGGGCTTGTAGCATTTGCCATTAAACCCAACTTTGCCTGCCGTCATTTCTAAGATAACACCTTTGCATGACTGTATTTTTGCAATCTGCGTGTGTCTGTTATTGTCCTAGATATTTTAATTCTTGTCAGATCAGACTTTTATATTTGCAATTTCCCTGGAAACAATTCACTAGGGAAGCAGGGCAGTTGTTTATTCAGAACGGTCCTTTGAATAACGACCCTCTTCATTACTCGAAGAAAACAGACCCTCTTAGAAAAGGCTCACTTATCAATTGCTCCAATTTATATAAAGAATGAAGTCCAGGCTGCTTGATGAACTTGGAGAATCCAGGGCAGTCAAACCATGGAGCAAATGGATCCAGGGACCCCTGGGACCTGCCACAAATCGACTTAGCTGCACAATCTCAATTCCCTAGTCACTGGCTTTCACCAGATTTCATTCTTATTTTTCATTTCCATTCTTTTTATTCCACTACAACTTTGCCCATTTGTTTTCTGAGCTAGGATGGAACAAAATAAATCATGGGGGAACAGGAAGAACTGAAAAACAACTAATCAAATAATAATCTGTCTTTATTTTATTGAACATTGATAGCTAATAGATATAAGAGATGAAGAAAGACCATTGCTATTGTAGTTCGGTAGCTGCAGAGCTTACAGTTTGGGAGTAGAAATGCCCACAGTAAAGTTTTAAAAGCTCCTTTTTTGATATTTCTATGTACTAAGTCGAGACGGCTATAGCTTCTTCATTCCTACTTAATGCTCAGGATAGAATAAACACTCAACAATATTATAGCTACTAACTAAATTCACAAATGATGGTGAACGGTAAAAACAGAAATATGAGAAAATAGTGAACAAGCCAACCATTTTCACAAATATACAGTCTGATTTTGGACAGGGAAACATTCCATTTAACAGTATAGAAGATCTAGATCAACATTGAGAGCTGAAGAAACCATGTCATTATGTCACATTAAATATTAGAAATATCCCTGGCTTAAGTTCAATCTACTTGCAAAAAACGCAATGTTTGGAACTAATTGCTTGTCAGTGGTTACCATAATCTGATTACATTTCTTAATGACAAACTAAAAATTGTTGGTCTTCAGCAAGGGTAATTAATGTTGGTTCTATCCTGTGCTGGCAAAAACTTCTGGGAGCTGCAATTTCTTGCCAGTGTAAATGACTCGAAAATGAGCCAGTGACCCACGTGGACCTAACACGCAGAACCACTCAGCCATCTCCTAAAAATTATATCAGACACAATGTAAACACGGAGAGGCAGATTGCTGAAATACAGAATCAGTGGTTAGCTTGTTCAGTGTAATTTGTAATCATTTCGAAATGCCAAGTAGCTGTTGTAAACATAACATTTACCTGTAACATGTGTAAGGTGCTGTCAGGTTTTTTTTTTCTTTTGTGTTTTTGGATTACAATGGTAAGGAAACATGAGGCAATGGGATGATTAAATGCCCCGGGCTTAAGAAAGTTTGAGTAGCTGTTGGTCTGTCTAAATGGGACAGAAGTCATTTCGAGGCTTCTAGCTTCAAAACTAAACCACAGTTTACTCTCTGAGGTATGTTAACGTCATAATTTATTAGTGTTTTATTTTTAAAAACACAGTTAGGCAGTTCAATCATTACCCCCTCTTTCCACTCCTCAAAGATGCTTATTTTAACCATAAAGTGAAGAAATTTTCTAAGTGGTCCAGAAATCACAAAATGCTTTCCACAGATCTGTTAGCTGATATTGTTATCTTCCATTTATCTCACCCTAGTTAGAAATTGGCAGATAAATTATCAATAGACATTCTGGCATCTCAAATGCATAAAATCTGTCAGCCATTATGGGTATGACATTTGTTTTTCAGAGAAATTTCTTATAAATAAAAATTTTTAAAATTAAAATCTTAACAATTAGACATATATATTTGTGCATATTTTTGTATATTTCTACAGAAAATATTATGTGCATATATTGCCAAGTATTTTAACATCATTCAGTCTCTTCAACTGTCATGAGGTTTGTTTATTTATGATGATTATAAGATAAAAAGATATAAAATTATCTAAATTAACATTGAACATAGCACCATATATCTTTTGTGGGAACTGTGTTCACGGTAGTTTTATATTTATATTTATATTTATATCCCATCAATCCATCCTTCCTTTGCTTTGCTCCATCCATCTTTGTTTTCTTCCTACCTTCCTTCCACTCCTTTCTTCCCTCCTTCCTCCCTCTTTCTTTCCCTCCTTCCCTTCTTCTTTCCCTACTTTCTTCCTTTCTTCCCTCCCTCCTTCCTCCTTCCTTTGTTCTCCTTTTTTCCCTTTCTTCTCTCTCTCCTCCCCTTAACAAATTCTATCTTTCTCTTTTTTGATCACTCAAAATCATCCATTTTCTTTGCTAAGTCCTTTGAACAGCAGTACATTTCCTGTTTATCCTTGAATCATTGCTCCTCTTCCTTATGTTCTAAACATTTGCACCCATTTCATATGAATTTCTCTTATTAAACTGGAACTGTGAATGACCTCTACAAGTCAGTATTTGGAAGCCATCGGATCTGGCAACCAACAGACTGATTGACATTCCATCACCTCTGACTTGCTGTCCATTCAGAGACCCATGGCATCTCATACTTGCATCTTCAGCTAATTGAAAATCCACGTGCAAAATGGTTAGCACCATGCCCCACAGGACATGTGGACTTTAGCACAACTGGGTTGTCAGGAGTCCAATTAGCTATTCATCCCATCTGGTGGTCTTCTAAGAATGGAAATAAAAACTAACCATCATTGGCAGCATGAAAGAGATTGGCTTTTGTGTATCCATTTGTTAAAAGGGATTCATGAAAAATAATAACCTATAGTTACTATTCTCAATAAATTTATGTTTCTCAATTCCATACACATTGCATACTTTGGGGGCAATGTGTTCTTTCTGGAACATAGCTCATATTCGTATAGGCTCTGTTCTGTGTGTGTGTGTGTGTGTGTGTGTGTGTGTATGTGCTTTGGTTAAGAACAGTTTAGGAAGAAATTATCTTTGGTGATCTCTAACTATAGCCATGAAATAACAGTGTGCTATAATTCTATGAGCCACAGTCTTTGGGAGGTGACATATACCTGAGAATTTTGGATGCTAAAGGCCAATGAATTATATTAACATTCTTCATATTTTCTATCTGCTCCAACTGGTGTTTCCAAGGGCTGAGTATGAATAGATTAACCATCATTCCTCAACCTGGTTTATTATTGCATATAAATCATCAATTTCCTTAGTTTCTAAATGTCATCAATTTCCTTAGTTTCTAAATGCCATGAGTTTTTCCACAATCTCTCACTTGTATTATACCACTTGACTATTATAACCACATTTTTACATTAAGGTGGGCATTATCAATAAAGACAATATTTTCCACATAGCTGTGTTCAATATGTCGTTTCCCAAATTCTAACCAAAATGACTGCAAAAACACAGGGGAAGAATCCAAATGGATGCAAAATTTATACATGAAATTCAATGAGAAAGAAATATTTAATATACAAATACATATGTATATTATTAAAAGCTGTGTGGGACATCTCTATTTTGGAGACATATATGCATGTAAAAACATTGAAAGTACACGTTAGAGGAAACTCACAGAGTAGAAGACAGAATATATAACATTTTTGCTGTGAATTTTTTATGAATACAAAATAGCTGTACATATCTATACAGTAATTGTGATATTTTGATACAAGCATAGAGTGAGTAATGATCAAATCTGGGTAATTGGGATACCCAATCACCTCAATTATTTATCATTACTTTGTGCTGAGAACATTCCAAGCCTACTGTTTTAGTTATTTTGAAATATACCATAAATTACTGTTAACTACGGTCACCCTATTGTGCTACCAAATACTAGATCTTATTCTAACTGTAAAATTTTTTACCCATTAACCACCCACTTTATCCCCTCCCCCTAACCTTCTCAGCCTTCGATAACCATCATGCTACTCTCTGTCTCAATGTCTCCAATATTTGGACATTTTAGCTCCCACATATGAGTGAGAACTTGCAAAATTTGTTTTTCTGTGCCTGCCTTATTTCACTTAAGACGATGTCCTCCAGTTCCATCCATGTTGTTGCAAATGACAGGATTTCATTCTTTTTTAATGGCTGAAGAGTGTTCCATTGTGTGTGTGTACCACATTTTCTGTGCCCATTCATACACCGGTGGGTGCCAGCTGATTCCACATCTTGGTGATTGTGAACAGTGCTACAGTAAACATGGGAGTGCAGGTACCTCTTTGGCATACTGACTTCCTTTCCTCTGGGTATGTAGCCAGCAGTGGGATTGCTGGATCATACGATAGTTCTGTGTTTAGTTTTTTGAGGAACCTCCATACTGTTTTCCATGGTGGCTACACCAAGGATGCCAAGCAGTGTGTACTCTTAGGACTGCGTAAGGGAATTGACGACTTGGTTCCAGAAAGCCAGTGATCTTATCTAGAGACAACCATGCTCAGGGAACTCTTTTGCTTAACATGAAAACAATAAGGGATATCTTGGAATAATTACAGAGGACAAAAATATATGTAATAGAAATTATCTCATTTGCACTTATCAGGGCAAGAATTGGAGTAAGTGTGCATAATTGATGACCTAGAGACCATTTACATTCTACTTGCTTTGTGAGGATAAATTTAGATTTTTTTTTTTTATTGAAAACTACTAAACATGCATGCTTCCTCTGATTAAGCTGAACTTCTATACCTGAAATTAGCCTAATCAAAGAAAAATCAACTTGGTATAGCAAATAGAGATGGCTTATCTTCTAATTTCACACATAATCATCTCCCTGCTTGCTTGCTGATAGGAAGTTAATCAAACTGAGAAATCTACAAGGGTTTATGTGCCTATAAATATTAACTATGTCTACTGGATGGGTTTTCTTTTCCAAAATACATTTTGTAAAAATCTATTTCTTTGTGTGTAACTATAAATAGATAGTTACTTTACTTTCATTATGAACACATTTGACACATTTTGTATACCCAACAAATAGGTAATTATTTATGAAAGAATATGGAGTACAATACTATAGAAGATTAAAAAGGAAAGAATATAAATACAATATGTAGCAACATTTTGGAGCTAAATTTCAAAATGTGCTTTATTCTTAAATCTATAAGCTTAACTGTGCATCCAAATCAGAAACCAATCTATAATTTTGTCTTCTCTGACAAATGCAAAATGAAAATAGACTAGAGAAAATTTATCATTTTCACATTTAGAAAAGTGTAATATAAATCTTCTAATGAATTTATAGTGCACTTCAGGCAAGTCAAGAATGCTATTACATTTGAAAAGGACTTATATCCCTAAATCAAGTTTTGTTTTCACTAGTCTTTGCATTAATCCTGAAACATAAAGTACCTTTTGCTTTTTGGTCACTGAGAAACAAATAATCTTAGAATGTTAATTTTGAATATCTAATTTTGTTTTCTTG
Source organism: Varecia variegata (assembly GCA_028533085.1). Classification (NCBI taxonomy): domain Eukaryota; kingdom Metazoa; phylum Chordata; class Mammalia; order Primates; family Lemuridae; genus Varecia; species Varecia variegata. Next base: position 2,040,725 of record CM052457.1, on the reverse strand, counting down.
AGCTAACTTTGGTTTCCAAGAACTTTTTAAAGCACAGAAAATACATCTAAGTGCTCAGAGATATTATGAAAGTACTATTTTCAGGAAAGTACCTCCAGAGATTATGAAACAACTTGATGTTAAGATATTTTCTGAAATTATTCAAACCATAATTAATGTATGCACAGACATGCATAAGCAGAAATTCGCCTTTTTGAAATAGTAGAAGCCATTGCCAAAGGGCAGTTAAAATTTCCTCGAGGAAGATATCAGACATAGATTATGATGCTACTTTTTTATATTTTAATATTAACTTGATCTATTTAAATTAGGGCTATTGACAAATGTTACTTTATAATATTATGCTTCATGACTTATCAATTGATTATCTATTTAAGAATTAAGTTGGTTAAATATGTCTTTTATTTTCTCAGTTGTTGATAGCCTTGAAAAATTCTCAAATTTCAGTTTTTCTGCTTTCTAATTTATTATATTTCTCAAGCTAATGACAACTGCCATTCAGAGATTTTTTTTTAAAAAATAGGACCTTTACAATATTGCTCTCTTACTTAAAATCATCACAAAATAAATTTCTTGTCTTCAATTATCTTCGAGCATGTCTAGAATGGTGTGTTCACATGAGTAAAAGTGCCATTGTTAAATCTATATCTATTAATATCCTTAGAAATATTAATTTAGATAGCTTTCACTAACCCCATCAATGTCTATGTCTATATCTATATATGATTTCACAATCTTTACCTGCAGTGAGAGGAAAACCAATTAAACTCATTATAGGTAGCTGAAAGCATTAGAGGAAGGAAAGAATTTTATTTAATATTTTTTCTTCTTTAAGCTTGTTGAGTTTTAGGTTTTTGTCACATAGTTACACATTATTTTACAATAAATAAGAAAGGAAAGGAAAAAAGTCAACTTAAAATGTTACATTAATGCAGTAAGAGAGATAATTCATAAAATATATAAAATAGTTCCATTACAATGGTCTGTAAATAAGGTATAGCGCATAGCCATTTTATAAATAGGAACTCTTAACTTTAAATGAAGAATATGAAGTGAGGAATGATACCTTTGTATAATGTGCAATATTGGTAGGAGTTCATAACACAATACTGTGGCTTTAGTTCCAGGAAATAAGTAAACTACATTTGCATTCAAAAGAATGATTTTTTTTTTTTCCTTGAACTGGCAAATACATAGAACAATGTCTGCTTATATCATCATCTTGATGGAGAAATCGAAACAATTAAGAATTTTAATCCCAACTCTATTCTGTTATATGATATGTACATACAGTTGTGTCACTTTAATTTCCTATTAATATAGCAAATGACTCATAATCATCTTCATAATTATTCCATCATTGCATGTAATATTTTAGAACATTTGATATGTGGTCTAATTATTCGTGCATGACAAACCGCAGCTGGTAGCGTTTTAGTTTCATGGGACCATGGTTTGTCTGCTGGTGCAATGTTCCGTGGGCCAGTTTTCCCCATAAAGTCCCTTCCCTTGAGTAAACCGAAGGTACGATTTCTAAACCCATTCGACTCTATATTTGATGATCTCTCTTTCTCTCTCTCTGCTTCTTTCTCTCTTCTTCCTTTTTGTTTTTCTCTTTTCTAGAACTCTTGAAACACAATTGCTTTCAATTAAGCTTTGGCAAAAGTGAATTAACAAAAATACTACGCACACTGCTAAGAGTAGTACAGTAAAAGATTCCTTTGAAAATCTCCACTTCTCACCAATATTCTGGCTTTCTAAATGTAATAGTTTACACTGCTCTTTGCTTCACTATTACTAAATCATACAGTTTTACCACTATAAATATAGAGTGGCAAAACTGTATTATTTATATATACATGGAAACTTGTTGCCTTCTTGCTGTCATGCTGTGATTAGTGATTAATAAAAATTCGGTTCACATATACGGCCTCTTCTTCATTCTCTGTTGTTCCCAGTTATAGTAGCATCATCGCTACTTTTGGCCACCTTTTGCTACTTTTGTAACGTGTAACTATGAATTGAAGTAAGTAATATAACTGAGATTGCATCTTTTGTTGCATCAGCTAGCAGTGATACACTCTAGTTTCTGGTCCCGTTAGCATTTCTCCCCCTGCGTCTCTCATTTAATGCATCAGGGACTAATCACAGACACATTAATTCACAAAAGAAAAATTAAAATGTCTGCTGTGCTCTGGGATTCCCACATGGTTAAAATGTTGGAAATGCACTTTGGCAGAAGATGATATGCAGGGACTGGGTTCCAGCTTAAGCTACGTGATCAGATTCTGTGTGGTTTATGCAGCTGCTGGTATCACTGCAAACTCATTCTGATGCAGAATAGTTGTTAGCAAGTATGCTTTGCTTATCTCCAGAATCCCGAGCCAATATTTCCCTTTATTATTGCCTCTGAGGGCACTTTAGTTTTTAGTGAATCCAGAACTTGACATGTTTCAGCATAAATTCAGTTTAGTGATTTTGTATTAACATGGATTTGAAGTATATGTATTATGTAACTATTGACATTATTTAACTTATTGATTTCTCTTGAATTCCAGGATTTTTTTAACTTATTTAAAATTATAGAAATGCACGTAAAACAATCATACATTTACACAGAAAGCGTATGATTATGCAATTCTTAAAAACAGCATATTTCTATGGAGTATTTTGAACAGTAAGTGTTTTTTGAATAAATGAACAGAAGAATAATAAATAAAGGAAACCTTGATGAGTGTTTAAATAATGGCAAAAAGAGAAAAACACCTCAAATACTAAATTGTCTTGTTTTTATGAGTACTTAAAACATATGAGAAATGATAATATACAGTGTAATTCTTCATTGTTTAGCAACAAAAAATTAACTTTATCCTTTGGACAGAAGTATATATTATATTATATTATTAATTACTTATATAATATATATGCAAAAACACACAGAATTATATACTTTCTTTTTAAATTTTTTTTAAATCTACTTGCCACTTACAGAAATGGAGTCAGTCTAACAATTTTTCAGTATTTAACTTAAATAAAGTCAGAAAAATTGAGAACATTTAAATAGGAGAGCACATTAAAAGCCCCAACTTAAGCATTATAAAAATATCCATGTAACAAAAACATTTGTATCCCCTTAATATTTTGAAATAAAAATATAAAAGGCAAAAAAAAAAAAATAACATAGTATTCCTACAATCATTTAACTAGGATACGTCCCAACATTTTCCAAAAGCAACTCTCCTAATACTACTTCCTTTTTCATGCCAGGAAGATAGGTTTTTTCGACCCATGGTGTTTTACTGGAAATTATGACATTTGGAAATCAGTAGAACTCATTTGAAAAGTTAGCATGGATATTTATTAGCTATCTGGAATTGGCAATTGGCTACATATGAAATTCAATTTTCTCACCTGTAAATTGAAGAAAATGTCTATTGCCCAAATGTATTATAGAATAAAAATAAATTAAAAAAAAATTTGACACTAAATTGAATAGACAATTTTGATTTTTCATAAAGTCAAAATTGATATGAGAAGTAGCATTGATTTGTAGCAGGGGAGAGAACCTATGAAAGCAATCTTATATATTTTAATTTATAAGTTTTCAACACATAGTTGTGACCTTCTTTATTTCTAATCTTTAAAAATAATTACACTTGTGGCTTCACTACTAAGACATTATTAAAAATTAAGACTCCAGAGAAAAAGAAAATGCTAAATACTAACATCTGAAATATCAGGCATTTAGTTGCTCTTTTTTATTTCTTTGTTAGTTGGTAGGTTTTCTTTTTATTAGGACCCTTGAAAGACATTGTTCACTCCTGAGATGATAAACTACAAAAAAAAAAAAAAGAAGAAGAAGAAAGGAAAAAAAAACCAAAAGCAGCATGGCCAGGTTCTTTGTTCTTGGATACCGAAGGTGCTCTAAGGCTTGTGGAGTTGTGGAGCTTTTATTAATTTAATGGTTGAATTGCATTCTCTGGAGGCCACTTACATAAATAACACTTAGCAGAAGCAGCTAAATTGTGAGAGATGAACTTTGACAGAGTCGTGTTTCCTCTTTAACTGGACAAGCACTTAATGGGTGGGGGAAAAAAAAAACGTTGAAGCTGAAAGGAAACATTTGCTAATAGACAGGGGAACACTTTCAAATGGGATATTTTGTAATTAAATGTCTTTGGTTTGTTAGAGAGCTAGTGTCGCTGGAAGCTTGACCCCAGAATGGATCCGTTAGCCTCATACCAGAAAATATTTATTCAATTTGAATGTTTAAGGGGGAAAAAAAAGAGGAATTTCCTGAGACATGCATAGACTAGCCTTCAGCAAATTAGTGTCAAAAACACAAACTGTTCACAGTTCATAAACTTGCAAACGTAGCATCGTGCATACATCTACAGATAATTAATTCCAGTGTTATACATTTCTACTGATTTTCCCAGGGGTCTCTCTGAACCACAAAGACATTAGTTTGGCTTAGTTTTGGGTCTAGATCTAAGGTCATTTTCTCCATGAAGCCTTTTCCCAAGACTCTGAAAGATGGACAGATCATGTAGAAACTTTACAGGGCACTTATAAAGGGCTCATTCTGTAGGTTATAAGGATCATCTTTGTAGATGTCTTTTTTATAGAATGTCTTTTGTTCCTTTGGATATAGGTGCCCAGTAGTGGGATTGCTGGATCAAATGGTAGTTCTGCTTGTAGCTCTTTGAGGTACCTCCATATTATCTTCCACAGAGGTTGCACTAGTTTGCAGTCCCACCAGCAGTGTAGGAGTATTCCTATCTCTCCGCATCCACGCCAACATTTATTATTTTGGGACTTTTGATAAAAGCCATTCTCAGAATGTTTATAGCAGCACAGTTTACAATTGCAAAGATGTGGAAACAACCCAAGTGCCCATCAATACATGGGCGGATTAATAAAATGTGGTCTATGTACACCATGGAGTTCTACTCAGCTATAAGAAACAGTGGTGATCTAGCACCTCTTGTATTATCCTGGATGGAGCTGGAGCACATTCTACTCAGTGAAGTATCCCAAGAATGGAAAAACAAGCACCACATGGACTCACCATCAAATTGGAACTAATTGATCAACACTTAAGTGCATATATAGTAATAACATTCATCGGGTGTTGGGCAGATGGGAGGGGAGGAGGGGATGGGTATATTCACATCTAATGGGTGCGGTGTGCACCGTCTGGGGGATGGACATGCTTGTAGCTCTGACTCGGGTGGGGCAAAGGCAATATATGTAACCTAAACATTTGTACCCATGTAATATGCAAAATAAAGAAAAATAAAATAAAATAAACTGTCCTGTATGCAAGTATTGCCATTCTATAATTAAATTTTCTTAATCTCTAGGATAAGTAATAAGTGTAAACACTAAGCTGTTAGATTAAAAATTTGCAGAGAGAGCCTTTTGTTAACCACCAAACAGGTGTTATTTGAGTCCCTATCCGTGAAGACCTCACTGTTCAGGGGACCACCCAGATTCCAGCAAAGGCAGATAAACAAGTCACAGAAACACCCTTAAAATATGAATGTGCCCAAGAGATGTGCCCAGGAAAATGTTGTAATATATACATGTAAGACATTTCATGATATTAATAGCATTTTGTTAATAAGCCCAATGTAGAAATGGTATAAGTAACCATTAACAAGGATCCAAAAAGATATTTCGGGAAAGGTACAGAGCAAGGAAAACAATGATCCAGTGCTACCTGAGACACAGTGATGGCTTAGGTAAACATAAGGTTGAGTAAAAGACAGGCAGAGTCACAAGAGTAAATACTGCAGATTGCCATTGCTCTGTGCCTGGGCTCTCACAGTGCCTTTCCAGGTGTATTGACTGAGCTATATCCATAAGATCTGTGCATATTTTTCTCTTTGCGTATTGTAATTCAATGCAAGAAGTTTACTTAAAAATGAAGAAATGATTCAGTAATATTCCCAGGGACACATTGGGGTGGTTTAAACTAGAATTAGACGGTGATGAAACTATGTAAAGAAAGTGCTATTTGGTCGATAATTCTGCTCATCTACTTCAGGACAGGGATGGTTCTTGAGAAATTTCATGTCAAAATGACTGTGGATTATTTATAAATGTGAAACTACGCCTGTGCTCTCATGAACCTCTTTTCTTCCACAAAAAAATGGGTTTGTGGGGCTAGATATTATAAATAATTACATTCCCTTTAACTTCACACTGACTCAGCCTTTTATAGCAGATTCTTGTTTTATTTAAAAAAAAATCACAAGTAACTGTATAATTATTTTTGAAATTTTGCAGATTCCTCTAGAAGAACCTACAGTGCGTCATCTGAAAGTGTTCCATTTCTGTGCGTTCCTTTCAAGTCTGCCGTAGAGAGGAAGCATCACTCTTTTCCTTTGTAAGATGTATGGAAAGCATTTACAATCAAGTTATGAGTCCATTTCTAATCATTTTTTTTTAAAAATTCAGTGTTGTCATTTTTAATTACCACTGGAATATTGATTTCTGCCTTAATTCAACTCAAAAGTTGAACAATCTCAAAGATAATCGCTTTGAGGAGGATTAATCATTACGAAGGCAATGACAAGAAAAAAGACATCATATTTTTCAGGAGGAGCACAAGGGCATGTTTACGCTAGTTAAAATGTAACCTAACTCTATGTTTCATAAATTTTTATATGCACTTTGATTGGTGCAGAAAGGACACTGATTAGCATATACTTAATCCAAAGTGCAACACCTTGTAATGTTTCTCCCATATCAGGGGACAACACAGTAATTTATGAGTTTAAAAAAAAATGCATATATGAGAAGGATAAAAGCAAGGACATGAGCAGCTGTACTAAAAGCCTGTTGAGCATGGGACGGAAAATTGAATTTAAGCTACGGAAGAGTAATTTTAATGCCATTACAACGTAAGCGGGAACTTCTAAACATTTCTGAGGTGGATGCTTCCAGTTGTGATGAACTGGTGAAAGAAGGCTCTCTGAAGAGAAGGGGACACCAATTACGCAAAGTATTTGAAATGTAAATGCACGTTTTACTGAATGAAATCAAGGGTTATACAGTTGGTATTAAATAACATGATGGGAGATCATTATTATAAGACGTTTACCATCCAGAGAAGTCATGACGATAGTTTCAAGGATAGCAGGTCTACATGGTTGCAGTTTGACTCATGAAATCCACCTTAGACATCTGTTTGTAAGATTTTTTCATTAAAGATTACCTGCAAGGCCCTTTCCCAAATTGACATTGTATTAATCTTGGAAGAGGTATCTATTGTGCCCGATGGAGTCTGTATCAACATAAACTGAGGGACACTCACATTGTAAAAAGGAGTTAAAGAGTAGCCAGTGTTTGTCAAAATAAAATAACATAAAATAAAATAAAATTAATATAAAGTAAAATAAAATAGAAGAATCACAACGAACGAACCACATTCAGTATTTGGATAAGAAACGTCCTTGCATTCCAAATAAAATGGGGTTGGACAATGAACACTCGAATATGGCTCTGATGCCACAGCAATATCTCAATCGATCAGCCAGGCTTCCCTCTGTTGGTGACTAGTTTTACTGTCTGTTCAAGATTGTTCACGTGAACCATTTTACCCTAAGGTTAGGCAGCTCTTGGTTTTATTTTGATTGGGTGTAGGGAAACTAACTGAGAGCTTGCATGTATGAAAAATGCAAGATACACAGTTTTCCCCCAGACTTTACCAAAAAAGATATATTCAGGGAATAAAACAGCATGAAGATACCAGAGTGTGATTCTGGATTAGGTTTTTAAAAGGAGTTTAAAAGGAGCAAACACTAATTAAATCTATGCACAATGCCGGCTTTCAAAATGTTGTTACGGATTTTCATTTTAAGAAGATCAGACCAATGGAAAGAATGATGTTGAAACCGTGGTATAGACTCAGAAAAGGAAAACCAAAGACTCGTACAGAAATTTATGAGGCTACAATAGCAACAATCATAGACAGGGATGCAGAAGAAAAAAACTATTCTGTTCCTATTACATTAGTGACTTCAAAAATTCTTGTTTTCCTTGTGGAAGAGAAGTAAATGCTTTGACATAGTTAGCCTTTGTGACATTCATTCTCACCTCCAGGAATGTACAGACTATTTAAGGAAGAGTATGGGGGGGGGAAGGATATTATCAAATATTTATAATGAGGATAAAGAACATGTTGCTAATACAAAGCCTGAATGCATTGCCAGGAGGCAAAAAGTCAGTAACAGGAATACACTTGGATTAAACACTGAAGTGTGAGTAGTGTGTTCCCAGGCGGAAATGGGGGTGCATGGCTGCAGGGTGAGGTCTGAGAGACAGATTCAGGTCGGTATTTTTACATGCAAGAAGAACAACATCTGCTTTCATTTTTGCTCCCTCTAGATTCCTAGAAATGGTTAAGCAGGAACGGACTTATGATGAAGTTTGCTTACACGGAGTTGGCATGAAAGCCATCACATGGCTAACGTGTGCTGCGTTTCTAAGCTCGCATGTCAGTGTGGAAGCCTGTTCTTCCAAGAATATCTTATTTTGATAAGACACGCAAAGGCACGGCATTTTATTTGAGAAGAAATATAGCATGTGCAAGTTTTAATAAAGTTTCTGTGAGTTGAAATCACCCCCACTTCTACTGGCCCCAGACAAGAGTTAAAGGAACCACCATGAATTCTTTTTCTGTGGCAGAAGAGAATCACCCCTACATATATATCCTGTACTAGGCGCTGTGCCTTTACAGTGGCACATTTGTGTGTGCCGTGCTACTTTTCATTTTACACATTTGGTTTCTACTCAACACAACACTCTCTCAATAGTTTTCAATCCAGAACCAAGAAAAAACACATTAAAATACTTATTTTAACTGCACTAACTCAAGGAATGGAGTTACTCTGTTAACTAAAGGGAAGTTATTAAAGAGTTTGGACCTCCTCATATGTACAGGTGATTTCTAACCAAGAAAAGGATTTGACACTTTAATATGATATGCTTCAATAATAACTTAACTTGAAACTGATTTCTAATGGAGACAAGATAAAATATTAGTCATTAGTATATATATATAGTGTGTATATGTAATATATGTATTAATATATATAGGATGTGTATATATGCGAATATATACACCTAGTTTATATATATGCATATATATAATTCTTTATAACTTGATATATATATATCAGGTATAATTGCTACATCTAAAAACTATTACACAAATAACTGCTTGATTTGTATACCTGTCTGAGCCATACCAGTAACTCTTTGAACTTTCAGTATGTCAAAAAACACTGGAAACACTCAAGTTGGGCAAATATTATGTAATATATATAATATATTATATATTGTGTATCTATTATATATATGTATTTGTATTATTTATATATACAATATATATACAAATAATACAAATATTATGTAATATACTATATATTACATAATACACAGTGCATACATACTATATATTACATAATATATAATATATTTTATATGCATATAGTACAAAAACATTTTCTTGCAGAGTATCTTGAGAGATTAGTTTTCTGCAGAACATGTCGAAGAAAATTTACATAAATGAATCCCTAGGGCTGCAAAATGGTTTCTGTGAACATAATTCAATCCACTAATATTCAGCAAAAACCTCCCCTGTTACTTAGCCTGTTCATTGCCCCGGCTGCAGATATGAAAATAAGGTTTCTGTTTTTGAAGAATTTGCAGACAAACAAGAGAAACATAAATGCAAACCATCTGAAATAAATGCTGTTTCAAGTGCAAAGGGAAAGGGTGTTTCTGTTTACAAGGAAACCTGGAACGTATCATTAAGTTGCTTATGAATCTCTAAGTGTTAGAATTCATTTCCTTCCCTTCTCTTTCCAAAATAAAATTGACAACATTCATTATTTAAGTAAATAATAGATTGCGCATTCAGAAATCTAAAACATATCTTGTACCGTCTACCTTATGTCGGACCGTCTATCTTATTGTTTGGATCTCTCATAAATTTTTCTGGGTGTACATTTTTGTAACAAAAACATGTGATTACTTTTTCTTGTAGACCAATCCTTTACTACTTAATTAACCTAGACTTAGAATTGGTTCCTTAAACCTTAAACCCCTCATGCTGAATCCTGTGCAACAACTCAATTTTCTTCTTTTTTGTTTTGTTTTGTTTTTCCCTGCTGTGTCTCCCTCCTAGAGTTTGGTCTTCTCCTCTGTTTGGTCATGCTGTCCTGGGGGTTTGCTTGGTTGCATTCCTTGAGCATCCTGCAAACCTCTCTGGGGAAACTTGTCTAGACCTTAGAGGACTGGCTGCTACTCCCATCCGTGTCCAGGAGGTGGCTATGGCATCTCATGTGTTAGACACACAGTCAGGGCTGAAATCCTAGTCCCAGGTGAAGCCTCCCGACTTTATTGCTGTTCAAATTGCAAAATCTGCACCAAGAAGAAAACACAACATAGAAAAAGGAAACTTGCCTCTGGAAAACACTGACTCTCCAGGGTCACTCAGGGCTCAGGGACTCTCTCTGTTACCCTCTGTAACGTGGAAGATACATGGTGTAACGATATCTTGAAAACAGTAATTCTTCCAAACCAAAAATGTAGGCTATTTATCCATTATATGAATATGTAACCAGTTTCAGAATTACTAAATGCATCTTCAATTATTGGACTATTTTTTATGTTATTGTACATGGAATCTTTCTGAAATTTCCCTTTGACTCTCTCTGGGATATAGAAATACAATTTTATTCACAATCCTGCAGAATCACTTAGTAATTGCAGTAGTTGGTCCATAGGTTCTTTTAGATTTTCAACTGGCTGACTTGTGTCACCTGTGAATAATGACACATTTATGTCTTTCTTTCCAATACACATAGACAGTGTTCGTTTTTACTTGTATTACAGTAGCCAAAGGTGGGAACGACTCAAAAGTCCATCAACAGATGAATCAATGTACAAAATGTGGTGCATACATACAGTTGGATACTTATTGTGTGTGCCTGTGTGTGTTTTATTCCATTCTTGATTTTATTCTTTCATACCTAACTAATCTATCTTACAGGACATGCCAGACATTTAGTAAATGTGGGTGAGTACATGTCAGAAAACATGGGAATTCAAAGCAAAAGAACACAAGTAAATTTTCAGGACACATGAAAACAGAGAGTTTGTGTTGGCAAAGGAACAAGGAAAGAAATAAGAAACATCAAAAACTGATTATGAAATCAGCACCTATGGACATGGAAGACAGATTCAACTCGACATTTAATTATTGTGTTGGTGTCATTCAGCTCTTTCAAACAGGGCCACTTACTTATCAAACTGTAGACATGTCTATATGGGGCGAGGATGAGCGATGCATGCAATGATTGTTTTTATCTCACAGAAGAGACCATCCCCAAGAGTAGAAAGCAGTGGATTTGTGGCACAAAGTGCTCAAGTGTGAAACCATTCAAGGGCGTTTTAAATTCAACACAAGTTAGAGCTAATGACTGTAATAAAATAATATGGGCAATAGTGACATTTTGATATTTCTTTTTCCTCTTTCTAATAATCAATTTCATTTTTTATCATAATTATTTTTAAATTTCCAGGTCATAAAATATAAATCTTGAGCATGAGTTTTTAAAGAGCATTGACTTTGTTTAGTTTATAATTAAAAGTTTGATGTCTGGACTGTTAAGCACCACCTTCAAAGTACCTTAAATGATTATGTGAGTAGTTTTACCTTTTTTTATGTCTCTAGAACCTACGAAGTAAATGTGTTTAAAACTGTTTTAAACTCACACATTCAAAGGCATCTCTATAAAATACTAAGGGACTTCCAACAACCTATATTAACACTTTTAATTAAGGAGAAAATGGGAATGTAAGAACAGAAAATTTAGTAGAGGTAGAAGTTGAAATATATAACTCAGATATGAAGAAATGAATCATTTTGTTTCTCAAATGTGGCATACAGAATTGAATCTCAGGCGTTTACTGACTTGAGATTTGGGACAAGTCAGTTATTATGGAGGCATCTGCTTCTTGTTTATGTGACATAAATATGACAAGAATAAATACCCTCTCTATGGAGTTATTGTGAGAATTCAATAAGTTGATACTCGTAAATCATTGCAGAGATGCATGGCATGGAGTCAGCTACTATTAATAATACCTTAAATTGTTTAAAAAATATTTTATTTATTTATTTTTTTTTTTTGAGACAGAGTCTCGCTCTGTTGCCCGGGCTAGAGTGAGTGCCGTGGCGTCAGCCTAGCTCACAGCAACCTCAAACTCCTGGGCTTGAGCGATCCTACTGCCTCAGCCTCCCGAGTAGCTGGGACTACAGGCATGTGCCACCATGCCCGGCTAATTTTTTCTATATATATTTTTAGTTGGCCAGATAATTTCTTTCTATTTTTAGTAGAGACGGGGTCTCGCTCTTACTCAGGCTGGTCTCGAACTGCTGACCTCGAGTGATCCACCCGCCTCGGCCTCCCAGAGTGCTAGGATTACAGGCATGAGCCACCACGCCCGGCTAAAAAATATTTTAGATTTGACACAACTAGCCACAAAAACTAGCTGAAATTATAGCACACAATAACCCTTAAAGAGAAGTCAATTTAAAGGCAATTTAAAGACAATTACTAAATTTATGAATTAGGAATTGCTAATTGGAAATAATAGCCTTCACTATACCCAGGCATATAATATATTTTTTCATCACGTTTGATGTGTTTGGAGCAATTAGAATTAAAATATAAAGAGTGCCATATTCCAGTAGGGGAGTGATCTACCCCAGTTGTATAGTGAGGATGTGCATAGTCTGTCTAGGATCTTCCACTCCATATCCATCTTCAAACTATAGTTTAGGGAGAAATCTTACATCAAATGCCTTATCCACCTATATAGAAAAATGTACTTGAAGAAACAAAATTATAATAAGGGAAAGAAGAAAATGGCTATAAAACTAAAGAAAATAGTTCAGAACGGTGAACACATGGAATTTTGTTTGTTGGTTGTTTGCCTTTTATTATTTTTGCATATTCTAAATGCTGAGATTCCCTAGAACTCTCCAGTGGCCAATTCTGGCTTTTCTATACATTTATGAAACCAACTGTGTCCACTTTTTTCATCTTCAACATGACAGAGAAAAATTCTCATTGGTCTTTTCCAATTCGTTGGTGAAAATAAAAGTTTGATTTCTGAGTTATTAAGAGGCACTGGATTGATGGCTGAGTTGACCTTATTCCTGTTTCCTGGAGGCCATAAATTTCTCTGCAATGCAAATTAGATACGGGGAGAGAAAAACGTTGAAACACCACTGTGATAATTTAGTTTTTCCGTACTTTTTGTGAACATCTCAGAGCTAACTCCTGAGCAGAGAGAAGTTGTGAATTCTTGGTTTGTTTGTAGGATCTGTCTGTTGCTATGGCATTATATGGGCCACTTGCTGATAATCACTTGTAAAGAATGGGGCATTGTCATGAATCGTGCATGATCAAGAATGACATCGTGGTTGGCATTGATGGACTTTAACTGTTCTATTACATGTAAGGGTTAGGTTTTGGCATTTAATCTTTAAACTAAATGCAAATCACAATGCACAAATGTAATGCGGAAAACAACTGTTCTGTTTTTTTTCCCCCACTCTAAACACCACGAAGAAATGTCATCCATATGTTCATATTTTCTTTCACCTCTACGAATAAACTTATAATTCATGATTTCTGTATTTTAGTGCTCAGTCCTTTATGTCTGTTTAGTTGAACTGGTTATTCCATGAAACATAGCTTAGGATTCTAACTCTTAATGTAAAAATAAAATGACTTTGATTGTTTGTCAAGCCCATATTACAAAGCCTTTCTTATTTTATTTTACATTTTTTAACCTGGAAAAACCATTTACTACTGTTGCCTATGAATGCATCTTCAGTGTTTACTTTGACTTTTATTAGGGAAAATGCAGGTATAAAAGGAATCAGGAGGAATCCGCACAAGTCTGGGCAAGGAAGCAAGAAATGAGGAAAGTTTAATACAGAATGAAGTAGAAAGGGAGAGAACTAACTTGGGAACAGGGAGAAATATCTTAGGCTTCCATGCACCAAGCAGCCACCCAGTAGAGGTGTGACCTCAGCACAAATGGTGACAGAGTTTTGCAAGACCATCAACTGGTCTTGAATGAATGAATGATAATCTCTGTAGCAAGAAGACAGAGATGCACATCCAAAGGGTCACCTCACTGCTACCGTCTCCACTTTTGTTCCTATTAATAGACCCCAAAGCAGCACCATAGCTTTTTTCCTCTAAAACTTATTCAATGTCCCCTTCTTTGATTTCTGCCAGCAAGGTGGTTGAGCAGGGTGGGTTTTACTTAATGAGTTCTACCAAACTTTTACCAGCCTCTGAGTAGAAGTTTTTCCAAGTTCTTGGTGATCAACAGGGAAAGAATTTCAGGACCACCACGTAAGCCAACCAAGCTACCTTTTTATTGAAAGTGAAAGCACACTTGAGACAGATTGAGAGAGGGAGGGAGAGAGAGCAGCTACACTGGGAGGAAGTGGCTTTAGATCTTTTGTAGTTTTACTAATTGAGGGAAGGAATATTCAAGACAAAGAGATTGGCTTTTACTAAGAGTTTGGGTAAAAATTCCTAGAATTGAGTTCCCTTCCATTTTCATATTTTATATGGTTGTCTCAAAATTGTTTTGGTGAATTTAAGGGTGGAGAAATTTTAAAACCACAATGTAAATTAAATTGTAATTAGCCAAAGTTCATGTAAGGTGACAGAGATAGCTGACAAGCTGGTTGAAGCAGGTTCTTGGGTTATTAACTGCTCTAGTTAGCTTCTGCCTGAGAGTTGTTTGTATTTAGGCCTGCGTCCACTCTGCAAGCCCCAGTGTCTCATCATCTGGTCTCAGCCCTGTCTCCTACTCTAACAAAACCTTCACCTTTTTGGAGTCTAACTCACTGATGGTCTTGATATTGTTGGGTTAACCCATTTTCCCATTGGCAAAGTTTCTTGGTGTGCTGAGAAATAAAAAGCATCCCATTGAGTCCCTAGATTATGCACTTACTCCTCTTTGTCCCTTTTGTGTAGCAAAAAAACACAACTCCCTCTGAAAAACAAGGTCAAATACTATGTCCAGGAATGTAACTCTTTCATCTCCTTAATTACTCAGAGACACTAGAATCCCAAAATGGCCAGAGAGTGCAGATTAAAGTGCATAAACAGTTATGTGAATGCTTTGAAGGCCCCATAAGGGATTACTAGATTTAGAAGATGAAGAAAACACAAATTCTGGTGCATCTGGGTATTTTAAGTTACCTGGTATGTGTGTGAGGAGGCAGAGAAAGATTAGGGTTTGATGACTGGGTCTTCTTGTAGACCCTGACATTGTTGTCTGTAATCTTCGTGGGATATTGAAAAAGAGACAGCACTTCATGGTGCCATGATTGTGTCGGGTCGTGGTTGTCTGTTCTGTTCTCGGTTCTTGGTGTGCTCTTGGCCAAAGAATGACCAAAAGCAAGGCGAGCATGAAACAAAGTTTATTATGGAAGGACAAGATAGGTTCACAGACCAAGAGCAGGACATATTTGCCATAGGCAACAAACAGACCCCTCTATCGTAACAAAAGGGCTCCAGTTAAAGTCTGGGGTCTTGTTTTATAGTGTCTGTTTAGAGGAACCTCCTTGTGGTTCAGATGTCACCACTGAACCACTTTGAGGGACACTTTAAGACATGACAATTAGGTCACTTTCCAAATCCTATTGTGCCGAGGCTGCCTGGCCTATGGGCTGGGGGATTCCATGCATTCTTCTGCAGATTAGCAGGGGGTCCTCCTTCCCCAGGGTGTGGCAGTTGCTTGGGGCAGGACTGAGGGTGGGGCAGCACCAACAGAAGGTGCCCTCCGGTGTCCTTCTTCCCAGGTGGGGCAACTGCTCGAGGCAGCACCAAGCCAAGGCACCCACTTTCCTTCCTAGGAGAGTCTTGGAGGTCCCGTGCTAAGTACCTAACAGTTCTACCCAAATTTCAGGAAGGTCTTCTACAATACTTTCATGCAGACTTTGGAAAAGCCTTTAAAACTGTAGATGGGGAAGAGAGCTGAGAAGCTGTTGCAATCACGTTCGATGGAAACTGCAGATATCTGAACTAAGACAATGACCATAGGATGAGGCAGGGACATCCTTGACAGAGTCTAGATGTTGCACCCTGAGTTGACCATCTCTCCAGCAAGCCTTGGCAACTCATTGTTCTCCCTACACAGAATCCTTCACCTCCAGCAGATGTTTTCTACAGTGACCTGTGAAGTGACAAAAGAATGTCCCTAGTACATTGCCCCATAGCTTCCCTATGATGACAACACCCAAGCAACTAGTTGCCTGTTATCTGAGCCATATTCAATGTTTCATATGTTTGAAAACTACTTTCCTTCAAGGGTAACAATAGACATATTCAGTTTTCAGTACTTAGATCAGTCGCGGATAGCTCAGTAACAAGGGCTACTAGCAATCATTTTTCTGCAAAGGTCATTAATTTGCTCTCTCTATATATATACATATATGTAGATATAGATATAGATATACATATTTAATTAGTCTTTAAGTGGTTTTTGAATTTGATGTCACACTATTTTGCTGGGGCAATCACAGTACCCAGGTAATGTTGCATTTTTTTTTTTTTTAATTCATGACATGCTGATTTAGTCAACTAAATTTGAACAAAAAATGTTGCAGCTTGTTAGTTAGACTGCATAATTTGGCAAAGTATTCCACTGATATTTGCAGACCAATTAATAGAATAAACACATCAGATTGAATGTTTGTACTCTGTGTTGTGGCTGGCATTAGGTACTCAGGGGCCACCTTGTATATAGGAGAAAGAAAACATGCAAAAAATGAATAAATGATAAATGACAATACTTTGGCCATGACACATTGTGTAGGATGAGTTATACATGCCGAGTTTCATTGAGAATCAAGTTCTGATTCTGTCCTCAGGCACACATACACATACACACCCAGATTGGATAAATATCCTAGTTATTCAATTCACCCTTTTCCCAATCCAGCCCAACCAGTTATTAATAGGGAGGGGGTCAAGCAAAATGTATTTTCTGCCTAAATCTCAGTTTCCACAACTGTTAAATATAGACCACAGAACCTACTCATTCAAAAGTTTGCTGTAAGAACCAAGTGAAAATGCAAAACTAAGGCTTATATCAATTTTCAATATATATTTGCAAATAGTGCTCTGGTTGATTTTATTTATGTATTTTCATTTTTGAGGCTGCTAATTGCCATAGAGAACAGAGAAGCACAAACTGTACCGCTAATTAGAATTCAGTTAGAGAAACCGAAATTCATGAAAAACTTTTCATTTATATCTAGAGAAACTTACGTGTAATTACGTACTTTTACTTGTCAAATATGTTATAATTGAGTCATTATGGAGAAAATCAGACCTTGTATTTTAAAGAAAGTGAAACTAATAGTTGCCAAGATGTATTTTATGTATTATAATTAGTTTTTCTAAAAATAAAAAAAATCATAGATGCACGTTTTCTTTCATCAGTGTTAGTGGGATTTTTAGCTTTAGAAAATAAGAACATATTTAAATACAAAGAATAATATAATTAACATAACTAAATATTAGTAAATAAAATTGGAATCTGAAAAAAACGGGTATGTGCTGTGTGCCCATGTTTATGATTAGTTCAGCTCACCCTGAGCTCACAATTTAAAATCCACTTATATTTCACCATTCAGAGTCCTTCACATTTTCCAACAAATTTTCAAATTTAAAGGAAAAAATGTCACTACCAGTAAGCTAACAACTTTTTTGACTATAACTTCCAGCACCATTTGGTGAACAATTAATTTACAGTATTTCACATTTAGAGACAGGGTTGAGCTGAACATGTTGTGCATTCCTGAGTACAAACATGGCTCGACATTTTTATGGGGTATAAATGTGCATTTGAATGTTTTGTAGACAAAAACATACCTTTTCAGTTATACAAGACACCTCTACATTTATTGTCAACGTGGCTGTGATAATTTCCATGTGTAAAGAATTTTATGATATTCATCTAAATTGTTCAAAACTATTATATGGGATTCTTAAAAACAATTTGCACATTATGATTGTTAATATTGCATTATAATACTGCATGAAAGATAGGCCATGTCTCCTTATATGGTTGGACTGTATCTACATTATTTACTCCTATTTAGTTACCATAAAGTTGTAATTTGTATGATATTTTATACATATTATCTTCCAGAGCCTATGCAAATTTTATGCACAACTGCAAACATTAAATAAGAATAAATCATGCATGCAAACAGAGAGGCAGGACAAAGTCATCAAAAAAAAAAAAAGAGAGAGACAGAAAATTAAGCAATAGAAATATACCCCTATGTAACCCAAATATTGGAGTTTTTGTATTTATATGAAATAATAATGAAACGAAGATATTTTGAAAAAGCACTAGGTTTCTTAGCATACTGCCCTACACAGATGCAGTATCAGTAAATATCTTGAGAGAAAAATGGGCAGAAACTCAGACTTTGTATATGAACATTCATTTCTAACAGCATCGTGGTCCCTCAAGGCCCAAAATCACGTCTTTCCAAGTCTGTTATTTGGTCCAAAGCTCTGTAGTGTGTTTGCGGGTTATTTCCTTCTCCTCCTAGTAGGAATTTTTGCCCAGATGCCATAGTTTCTTATCTAGCACGTTGATTTGCAAAATGCCCAGCTGTACCAAAATAGCTGCAGCTCACCTGTGTGTACATTTCTCCTCACCCAGGTGTGTTCCACCTGTCCAATACCTCATTAAAATGTTTTTGTTGGTGTTGTTATTATTTTAATTATCAGTTGAAGCATTCGTTTGTATTCTCAATTACAGAGGAAAGTGAAACTCTATTACATTTATTAAAATGATTATATATCCTTTTCTCAACATATACATCTGTTAAAAATATATACTTATATGTACTCACCATACGCACACTTATATGGATATATGTACATGTACACAGATAACGCATATATACAGATATATGTAATACATGCATATAGATAATATAAAATGCACCTAGATTGACACCACTCAAAATTTAAAAAAAAAAAACCTGTTCAAATTTTCCAAAATATTTTCAAGTTTAAAGGAAAGAAATGTCACTACCAGTAGTCTAACATCTTCTTTGACCATAACTTCCAGCATCCTTTGATGAACAATTACTGTATAATATTTCACACTTACAAACAAGGTTGAGATGAATGAACATGTTGCCTATTCTGAACCTAAACATAAGTCAGTCCTTTTAAGGTAGAGATATGCATTTGAATTTGTTGTATATGAAAATTTACACATTTATATGTAGATATGTGTGTATGCATATGCATGCCTTCTATACATATACCCCTGCCATATATATGTATATCCATCCTGTACATATCTATATCCATGCCATAAATACATTGACATCATATATATTCTTATAAGATGTATATCCATGTCATGTTTACATATGCAGTTCTTATACATATCTATGTCATTTCATGTTCTTTTCCTACTGATGAATCCTTTCTCCTTTTACAATTTACAATTCAACCTCATTTATTTAAAATTTTTCACTTAAACTGTTTCATGATCTCTATTTCTTATGGAGTGAATTCCCTCTTAGAATGTGTTGCAGATTCTGTGAAGAGCTCTCCTGTCATTTCAATGTCATGCATGTTCTGTATGAACATGGCTGAGTGGTTCTCTGAGCTAGCACTCTTGTATGCAAAGTGTTACCAAAGAAGGTGTTTTAACATTTCTGCAGACCCAGGCACAAGGACACAAGTCCTGGCATTGCATTTTAATATGCAACTCTTTTGGGATATTTGCCTCACACAGGTAGCCAACTTCACACCCTGCACCCACCTGTTTCCTAAGCACTTTTTGTCTTGGAGTTAAGCACGATTCTTCTTGTTCTCACCAGAGGATGAAACATTTAAGACTAACAACCCATTTGCTAAGGAGCAAATATCTCAGTCCTGCCCATGGGCAAATTTCTCCTAAGCATACATATATAATATATTTGATATTTTGTTTCTATTGACTTAAAGTGGAAGTGAGAACTTTCAGCCTGTTCCCCATAAGACATGCTGAATCAATGAGGAAGAAATAGTTAAACCAGAGTTAAAAACAAACAAACAAAATGATCATCTAAAGTAGTCTTAACATCTTGGTAACATTCCAACAATGTTTCTAAAAATTCACCACGGATTTCATTCCCTGCAGCTGCCAGCCTGCTCCAGTTATTTGTAAACAAATCATTAACGAGTTTAATTGTCTTTCAACAAAACACCCCACTTTCCAGCTTCTCTGTTTGCAGAGGGGGAGGCTCCATCATATATGTTATGTTGATTTGTCAGGAGATCTTAACAAGGACTTAGCTGGAAATGTGACAAAGAGCTTTCATTGCATACGTTAGCACACTTGATATAATAGAAATAGTACCAATTCAAGGACCCTCAGATATTAATAAATTTCATTTTCTCCTTTTACACAAAACACATCCTAAAATGTAGAACACTACTAGTCTTATATATTTTAATAAGACTTTCCTTAATCCTTGATTTAAACGGCACCTAAAAATTAACTCGGTTAGTGATTTTTTGTTTCTATTTAAATTGCAATCGATTTTCTATTTTATTTTTATTTTTATTTTTATTGCAATGGATCTTCTACTTACAGTCATTTACAAGTTGCTGATCCAAGAATATCAAGTCTTTAAAGCAATGTGAGCTATACTTGTTATACATCTGTCCTGCTGCCAATAACATTAGTTGGCATTCGTAGCAATACCTGAGGTAGCATATGTAGGTCGACCTCTAAATATTTCCTCTTATCTTACACCTTAAGGTCATGAAGTAAATAAGAGAAACTTGATATATATTATAGAGGAAGCCCGGTAACTAAAAATACACTTCACCTGTACACAATATCAAGGGAGAAGATGTAAAATTTAGAAAAAGGCAATTGTTGATCTTCATCTTCCAACTGCCACAGTATTATACTCTCCATGAGGTTAGATGCCTGAGAGGGCGTTAATTTAATTCTGTTTTCTGAGCCCCAACATTATCTGTAGAAATACTGAAACCAACTATATTTCATGTAAGTCTAAAAATCATATTGAGAGATATAAAATTGCAACTGCTCTGGGAATACACTCAGGCTTCTACATGCAATAATAATTCTTCATAAAAATGGATGTATGATGTAGAGTGCTAATGGCTGCCAAACCAGGGATGTGACATACAGAATTTCCCAGAGTGGTTTGACCAACAGCCACTTCTCTGCAGGGCATCTTGAATCTTTTTTCCATAGAATTCACATTAGGAGATGCTGACATAAACAAACCTCTCACGACTTAACAAAAAATGAGTTTATATCAGCAAAGAGAATTCAATTACTGTTATTGAACAATTCATGAGTAAAAAAAAATATTTTTCTAAGTGATGGGGATATAATATTGATACATTTAAATGGACCCTATCACAAAGTATTTACAATGTAGCAAGAAGACAATTGTACAAACCACCACCACTAAATGACCTAGGGCACAGAAGCAATACCCAGAGGATATTTTGTATCCATTGAATAGTATGTCGTAAATTGTGTAATTAAGTCCTTAATACCAGGAAGGCCTTTGCCCTGGAGTGTAATACATTCATCATTGCCATAGATTGCTCATGACCTATGTACGATTTCAGAAACTTGAGCCTTCTTGGGAAGGATTGACATGGTGAAATCCTATCACCTGTTCTCACGCTGCCCCAATGTCAAGACATCACACCCCAGGTATCTATATCCAGTCACTTCTGCTTCCACCCTCAGCTTGTGCAGTGCATGAAGTGAACAGTAAGGACTTTCTGTTCACAGCCTGTGTCCCTACAGAGACTACATTCTATTTGGGGCTGGGGATGAGAATTACACCAGAAAAACTAAGCGTGCATGACTTATTAAAAATGATAGCACTGGGTAAGTGGAGGAGAGAGACTATATAATGAATGAAAAAGACCTCTTTGCAGAGGTGACATGTGACAAGAGATGAGATAGCAAGGAGGAAGTAGGGCGTTGTCAGGCAACTGCTTTCTGTTCTAGCTGTTGGCACCTACAAGACACCTGAGACATCACTGACCACATTGCCACCGAGACAGGGCTCATCCTATGTATCTGCCTCTCTCTAATGCTAGCAGACGCCTGGTGCACACTCCATGTCCAGAAGCATCTTCTCAGATCGCGCGACTCCTCTTGCTGCATCTGCTTTACCTGCAATCTCTACGCTCTTCTCCTCGGGCTTCCTCCAGGAGACAGTGAGTCTCCGGTTCACAGTCACGGATAGGGAGGTTCAGGGATAGAGATGGCAACTCCCCCAAAACAAACCTCTCCAATAAACTCAATCCTAATCCTATTCCTTGTATGTTTCTATTTTTTTCCTTACAGAAAATTAAAACTTCATTGTAAATTTCGTAAGAAACCATAGATATCCAAGAAGAGCCAAGCATGTGTTGAAAAGAGAATGTCTACCTGCAGCATTATTAAGAAATCCCATAAAATTGTTATTTCTACAGATGGATACTAGCATCTCCCATATTCAGCAAATGTTCACTGGCCATCTACTATGTGTTGAATATTGTTATAGATATCAGAACTAAGGCAGAGATTCACATTGTAAACATAAGAGTGAACAAAAATATGGCATAGCACGTGTTGATGTGTAACGTAAATTTAAAATCTGGATAAGTTTGAGCAGTTGGCATCCTAATTTTAATATTAAAAATGGTCACTAGGTAAACCCCTTCTATATACTGTGGTTCTAAGAAAAAAGAATATCTGAAATTTAAAAATGTGTGTCAAGTCTGAGTTAGACTATGAAAGTATGTAGGTCAGATACCCACCCAGTTAGAGGAAATAGAATAAAAGAATGGATCTATAGGACTTATGTTCTACAGACAAACTGTAAAATTACCCACACATTTCTAAGGCTTAATCTAGAAAAAAAAAAGCAGAATTACTTGTTATTTAAAAAATCTGAACTATCAATTAAGTGGGACCAAATAATCAGCAAAGCATATTTTCAGCAAAAGCATATGTGAGTTTTTTTCTTTCCCTCACACCATACACTACAAATTAATTCCAAATACAAAAAAGCATCGGGCATTACGTGAGTCTCCTGGCCTGTGAAGCTATCCATCAGAACTATGTCATTTTATGGAAAGAATCATAACCACAAATGGTGCGCCATGAAAGCAATTTAAGACAAAGAAACCTCATAACTTTTAAAGACAATATTCTTGCAATCTTCTTCCTTTATATCTTCAACCTATTTCCAATCTGCTCAAAATTGCACGCAGTCCAATTCAATACGTGACGTTTTCTACCTGTATTTCTGTTCTCATTTTTTCCCCAACAAATTTGTATTTGTCTTATCCAAATCTTCCATGTGAAGCAGCACTAAAGAAATTTGGTTGGCTTCACCCACCAGGCTCTCCTGCCTTATTCATCAACCCATTCCATCCACCGACCCTACTCACAACGCTTTCCTCTAATGCTGAGAATTCCACGTGCACCAATCTACTTACAAGTAAATGACACATTTTTGCGTAAACCACTAGACGAAGACTTTATGATTCTTGTGTCTTTTGCTGCAAGCTACAAAACATTACACCACTGAAGGGGAAGACCAAGGTTTTCCAAAAAATACATATATATATAAATAAATAAAAAGTAGATTTTTAAGAGCTATTTGCTTCAGTACTAAAAATAGACTTCCATTTGTTCCTTTAAATCTCAGTTTTATTTTGTTGGTCGTGGACGCACACTGGGTTTTGTATAGCAAACCGTGGCTTGTTTGAGTGGAAACTGCCGCAGTAACCCAGGAACTGGCTTTTTTGGTTCATTTAGACCTGGTTTGCAAAAGGGTTCATTTGTAAATGCTATCACCTCACTCTGTACAATGGACTCTCAAGATCTTTTTTTTTTTTTTTTTTTTTTAACTCACACCACTGAAAAATTTCTGTTGCTATAGTACAGACCTTTTTGATGGCAAAATAAGCATTTACCGTGGAGATTTATGTAGTGTGTTCTATTTCTGCAGAAGGCAGGGAAAGAGAGAGTCTTAACTGTTCTGAGGAACAAGGCTGCTTCTTGCTCTGTGAATCAGAACTAAATTGAACATGGTATTTAGACCTTGTGCTGTGTGTGGGACATCATCCCTTCCGGGTCGGCTGGAACAACTTTAACAGCACATCTCTACTATTGGAGACTACTCCTTCGAGATGCTTTTCTATGTCACTTGTTTACAAAAGATAGAAAAAGACCAGATGTTTGAACAAAGCGTCTGTGAGAGTCAGTGCAGTGCATTTTCATCACCTGTAACTTAAATATTCCTAGAAAAAATTATTATAACATTAACTGTACCAAAGGTTTCTACTATAACTCTATAATATATATGACATGCATGATGGAAAAAGAAAATTACTATGCATCACTGATTCTTGTTATTTGTGGTAGTTTCCTTTAAGTCACCACCAACATGGGAATTAGTGAATTATGAATCACTGATCATTGCTTTTGGGGGGTTAGCTTCCTACAAGCCTCTGGTCACAACATTTTCATCAACTGATTGGTACACAACTTTGTTTTATGTGTGTTTCTGTTTAAGGACACTTTATACAACACATTGTTTATTCATTAACATTCAATTCGTGAGCAATGGTAATATAACTCATGCCTGAATTAATTTTTTTTCATAAGGCATATAACAGCCTTCTTGCACTTAGGAACATTAAACATCACTTCAGCACTACATTTGGGGGCCATTTTATACAGTGAAGTTACCAACACAAAATCACAAAAATGTGAAAAACGTGGCACTAAACAGTCCATGAAAAAAATGCAAGTTTATCATACAAAAATTGATACAAGAATGCGAGAATTGTCTCTAACCGCAGCTGGCAAAGTGTGTGCCAATTTTTTTGCCACTCTATGCATATCTGTGAATGACCCCAACCCTACCAGGGGTATTGATTTTGAGGTTACTAGAAATTTTCGTGAATTTTCAAATCCAGAATCCATCAATAATGAGGTTAGACTATATTTTATCAAAAACTAGTTTCTGGCCTGGCACAGTGGCTCACTCTGGTAATCCCCACACTTTGGGAATCTAAGCTAGGAGGATTACTTGAGCCCAGGAGTTGGAGACCAGCTTGGGCAGCATAGGGAGACCCTGTCTCTATCAAAACTAGAAAACTTAGCCGGGTATGGTGGTATGTGCGTGTAGTCACAGCTGCTCGGGAGGCTGAGGCAGGAGGATCGCTGGAGCCCAGGAGTGTGAGGTGACAGTGAGCTGTGATCGCACCATTACACTCCAGCCTGGGTGACAGAGCAAGACTCTATCTCTTTAAAAAAAGACAAAACCCAGTTCCACCTTACATTGTTCAGGATATAACACATCCCCCTGTGGCTGCACGGAGCTAAGGACTGTCTGCTATGGTGAGAACGCTGGATGGGATGGACGCCTTCTGATTCTGGTTTATAATATTTGCAGAAACACAAGTCCAACTGGAAGATGCTATTTCAACAATAGCCATAAAACAAAGCATTTAGGGTAGAGCTAGACGCTGTCGTGAATAGATACTTGTTCTGTTGGGTTCACACTGGCAACTGCAGAATTCAGCAAGGAGACAGATAGCATCCATGCGATCAAAGAGAGAAGTGAAACAAGCGTGATTTGTGTGGGGATGAGAAAGTGGCCTCCGAGGTTCTTCTAGAAAGGTTCAGAACAAGTATGCACCATTTCATTTTATTCTTCTCTGAAATTCTGCCATGACCTCCCTCCTTTCCCTACAGAACTCCTTCTAGGATCTCTGACTCAAATGCCAAAAGGCTTAGTTGCCCTGTGTTTTCATCTTGGACCTAGTGTGCTGAATTATAAATAATGAAAACCCATACTTGTTTTGACTTAATAGCCCTGACACCACAATCAAGGCAAGGTACTTAAGATTAATATGAATAAAAATAAGTCTAATGGGTGTGAAGCCAGTCTTCTTTGTAAGAATACTAATACTGGGAAAGTTTAAATCAATTTCTTGATTTCCTACCTCTAGGGATAAAGCTGGCAGAGGATCTCTCATCTCTGGCCGGGTGTGGTGGTTCACACCTGTAATCCTAGCACTCTGGGAGGTCAAGGTGGGAGGATCGCTTGAGCTCAAGAGTTCAAGATCAGCCTGAGCAAGAGCGAGACTAAAAATAGAAAAAATTAGTCAGGGGTGGTGGTACATGCCTGTAGTCCCAGCTACTCAGAGAATCGCTTGAGTCCAGGAGTTTGAGGCTGCAGTGAGCTATGACACCACTGTACTCTAGCTGGGGTGACAGAGCAAGACTCTGTCTCCATAAAAGAAAGAAAGAAAGAAACTCTCATCTCTATTCCTCATAAACCTGTGCTATCCAAAGAGGCATGCCTTTCTTCTTATACTTAAGCAGATAAACATTTTTCTAACTTATTAAACTTAACATCTATCTCTTTTACAATCGCTAAATTAAAGCCTTGAATGCATCAGTCATTAAGTTTTGTCTATAAATCTGACCTGATTTGGGTTACTGAAATTCTTTCTCCCAGCGTTAGGTGAAAACCACGTCTCTTTTTCACATCCCCAACATGGCATGAACATCCTCTGCAAACACATTCTAGATTTTTATACCTTGAGATTCTCTGGGAAAATGTTAAGACCTAAGTTACTTTGAACATTCGGGATGTTAATATCCATGCGTGGGATAATTTTGGTTCAGAAAGGGTGGGATTATGGAGAATAGATTCTACATAGGATTATTGGCTCTAAAAGACAGTGCTTCACCTGACTGGGCTCTTGGACACCCAAGCAATTGCTGTGACCTGTGTAGGTGGTTGTCAGTGGACAGGTGCAAAGATGTCTGGAAGCTAAGACTAAGCAATTCTGTTGTTCTGACATTATATCACTGTCGAAAGTCCAGATAAAAAAGGAAAATAAAAAAGAAGAGAAAGAAAAAGAGAGAGAGACAGATGACTAGCACACACACAAAAAAGAATATACTATGGGAATAAGAAAAATTGAAGCAGGAATGAGGATATCATATGGGTGAGAAGGAAACAGAAAACAATTCTTAAGTATGATCATTTGAAAGACAGGATGCCAAACATAAATTTTATTTAACTCTTAACCGTTTTCTCCTCCTGCATGTTTATGCTTTTTCTTATTTCTTATGTCAGGTAACAATTAGCACAATTAACAGCAATTGTATATATTTATCTTTTCTCAAATATTTAGACACCTGGCCACTAAAGTTTAAAATAATTAGAAAATAATTTAGACTCCAGTTACCATTGTGGGGGTGAAAAGTTTTATATTTGGAAAATAATTTACATTCTTTATAGCATTGAGAAAACAAAATTGAATTAATGGCTCCATTGGGTTTTATTGAAGCTCTAAATATTCAAAATGTGTTTGTCATTTGATGTTTCTGTGATTACCTCCAGTGTGAAAATTAATCAAGAATTTCATTACATATTTTACCTAAGAATCAACTTCTAATGTACAAATAGTTTAGTTCAAGAAAGGAAAAAAGAAATTGTTATTTAGATTATAGCTATATTAGATGCAATTTTTAAAAATGTATTATAGTTTTCAGTTATCACAGGACACTTTTTTTAATGCCAGAGGATTATAAGAAATACATATGCTGGGCTATATTTTTAGCAATTCTAAGTAAATAAAATTATGAATATAATGGTCATGTACTCCACCCTCTTGAAAATGAAAAAGGAAAGAGTGAGTAGTTGGAAAGTTAGGGGACTTTTGTCAGGAGAATTACTGGTCCTAACTCATAGTAGGAATTGGAACAAGATTCTGTCATAGAGAAGACATTTCTTGTAGCTGTGCATGAAAAGCAGGAGGTAATAAAATAAAAGTCAGTGTTGTAAATGTTTCTCTCTGTTTTTTTTTCCATTGAGTGTATACCCAGCATTCACCATTATCCCTGGGGGGCAAAAAAAAGCAAATTTGAGTTGTCAAATTCAACTTTAAATGCGTAAGTATAGGATACCCCGAGCAAAGTGCCATCCTCTGTTGACACGTTGTCAAACATGTATCATTTCCTTTACCTTTGACAATAACTCCAAGATTGGCATCGTTATCACACGGATAGGAGGAAGATGGCATTAAAAGCAGAAGTGACTTAGCCAAGTTCCTGCCTCTCCCAGAGTTGAAGCTCAATTCTAGAGGAAAATGAGAACTGAAATAATTCACCCCATGCAAGACCACTGGAGCAGGGAGTAAACCAGAATCTCACAAAACAAGAAGAAACAGTTGCTTTCTAAACAAGATGCTCCCTGGATTGCAAAATGCCTATCCGTCTGCTTATATTTAAGCAAGAGTCTCTCTTAGGATTTTGCAGGTTTTTCTGTTGCTGTTTTTGTCTTTTTGCTTTTGTTTTTCTCTCTCATTCATTCTCTCTCTCTTTCTGTGTGTGTCTCTCTCCTCTTTCTCTCTTTGTCTCTGTCTCTGTCTCTCTGTCTCTCTCTCTCTCTTCCCTTGAATCTCATCCTTCTGTTTATTCTTGTTTTTCCTTCTTTCTTTATTCTTGCCCCTTTCTCTTCAGAGCCAATGACTTCCCACTCCTGCAAAGCCTTTGCCCTCTAATATTAATAACTTATTTTTCCCCTCTTTTGTTATATCCCCTCCTCCTGGGAGCACACTCAGTGTTTTACAATATAAAAATATTTCTCCCAAATCAGTGGCTTCCTGCTTGGGCTGCCCCTTCTCTCTCTCTCAGTTCCTTAAAAATGTCATTTTTATTTCTTCCTCACGTTCACTTTTCACAGCATGAAAATCTGGCTTTGAGGGGTTGATCAAACTCACAAAATAACCTGCTTTTAAATTTTTTCCCCTTTTAAATTTTTTTTATTATTTTTAAGGGAAACTTTTTTTTTATTTCAGCATATTACAGAGGTACAAATGTTTAGGTTACATATATTGCCTTTGCCCCATCAGAGTCAGAGCTTCAAGCGTGTCCATCCCCCAGACGGTGCACATTGCACCCATTAGGTGTGAATATACCCATCCCCCACAAATAACCCTTTAACTGCCATACGTCTTTGTTGCACGGCTCAATCCATTTCTCTGTATAATAATTGGACCCTCCTGGCCACTGTCTATTCTTTCAAAATACCTGATTCACCCTCACTTTATGCCCTAGATAATTGTATGTTCTCTTGCATCTAGCTTAAATGACAGAGCTTCCCCAGGTTCTATGCTAATTATTTTTGTACCTCTTATTACTTATTTGCAATAGGATATATTCTATGCATGACCAAACGGAACTGTCATGCATTTCCTGAAATAGCTTGCTCTCTGTTCTCTTTCTCACTCTTGCTCTATCCTCAGCTGTTTTGTAGAAGCAAGCAGCCGTAAGTCCCAAAACTATGAGTTTCTGCAAGGGGCTTTCCTTGCCTGTAGATAACACTACAACCTATCAGAGCCTTCAGGCCCAGTTACTCCTGAGCTCAGGAACTTAACAGTTTCATTGAGCTAATCTGCATTGGCATGGTGTGGGGCAGACCACCTCTTGCGGACTAACCCATGCTGCCCCTCTGCCCTCAAACTCATATGTTACAACTCTAACTCGCAGTGTGACTGTATTTGGAGATCTGTCCTTTAAAGAGGTAAAGTCCAATGAGGTCATTAGGGTGAACCCTGATCCGATAGGACTAGTGTCCTTATAAGAGGGGGAAATTAAGACACAGATATGCACAGAGGGACCACCACATGAGGACATGGAGAAGATGGCATCTACACGCCAAGAAGAGAGGCCACATGAGAAACCAACGTCACAGAAAGCTCAGCACTTGTCCTCCAGGCTGCATCAGAAGAACAAGAACAAGTGGTTTGGGCAGAAGGAAAGAAAAGTTTATTACTCTGCCAGCAAAGGAGGAGGATGGAGACTCCTGTCTGAAATGCCATCGTCCTAATAATGCTCAGAAATGCAGAGCTTTTAAAGGATGGGTTCTCAGCTTCAGGCAAGTGCTGTTTAACTACAGTTGATGATTCTGATCATCCCATCTCTGCTGAAGACAATCCTGTAACCTCCACTCAGCCAGGTCAGGGCTGAGCCATCTCCTATAGCACAGATCAAAAAGACTTACCCTGCTCCCCCCAACCACTGGCCTAAGGCAAGGATGCAGGTTATAGTTCTCAAAAAGGAGTAGAGGATGTTTTAAAGAGACAGGACATATTATTGCTGTTTTATTGCAGGCCATTCCCTCCGTTACATGTTCCCCACTGTCAATGTGTCCCTTTCATATCCATGGGAGGAGGGTGACTGCTCTGTTGCACCAACCCTGCTGATGCTGTGACCTTGGACTTCAAGCCTCCAGAACTTGAGAACACAAACGTCGGTTTTTAAGCCACCCAGTCTTGGCATTCTGTCGTGGCAGCCGGAGCTGATTAAAACACATGAGGTAAACTATTCCAGAGAGTTTCGCTCTTGGCACCATGTGCAACTCAACGCGAACAGCTCCTATGGGATTATTTTCACGTATCATTGGCTCTTATGCAAATGGAATACTATATTCTTGTAATCTAAGAAGGAAATCTCTTGTAAGAAATGGAACTCAAAGAGAGATTATAAGCCCCCATTTTTTTCCCTGTTATTCTAAGATAGGTGCAAACCAGATTAAGTACACAGTCAGTGGCCAAATCTTCCAGTGTGTGCTTATCAATCTTCCTTCAGGAGGAGCTTAAAGTGGGTGACCTGCTAGGAAAAACTTCAAGGTTTCCATCTTTTTTTTAAACATTTGTCTGTGGACATGGATACTGGTAAACTATTTGCTGTGAACCATAAGCACATACTGTCCTAGAAGTCACCTTGGAACATCAGTGATAAGCCTCTTGTTGGGTGGTGAGAGGCAAAGGATGTTTTTCTGTCATAGTCTTAACGAGATTAGTTTTAAGTGCACTGTAAGTTGAATTAGAATCTGACCTTTAAGTCGAGTGAAAGATTATAATACATTAGAGGTATTTCAAGGACAGTAATATTTGTTTACCCGCCGCATTTCCCCGAGTAATGGGAAATATAATGTAAGGCATTCATCATACGAATAATGTATTATACCTTCTGCTTTGTGTTTTAAATACATCAAAATATGAGTTGACCAAAATATATTGTCGGAATACAAAGCCAACAAAGGTATCATAGCTGTTATGATGGCCATCCAAGGAGCCCTTGCTCAGAGTTCAGTGATCATTCTCAGGAAAGACAATATGCTGTTATTATGTTATTTTCTCCACTGAGTAGGGGGCTCTTTTTAAAAATTTTTTGCATATAAGCATAGTATTTTAATACATCTGTAAATTAACTGTATCCTCTATACCCATAATAACATAATGAAGAAAAACAACATGTTACCTTATCAATGGAGGCAGAAAAAGTATTTGGAGAAGGACTTCTTATCCAAAATATGTAAAGAATTTCTACAAATCAA
Organism: Varecia variegata; assembly: GCA_028533085.1. NCBI lineage: Eukaryota > Metazoa > Chordata > Mammalia > Primates > Lemuridae > Varecia > Varecia variegata. The sequence continues at coordinate 2,009,161 of CM052457.1, read as the reverse complement.
TAATACAAAAAAATACCATGGACTTGAACACAAACTTTCACAAAAAATGTATAAATGTCCCAAAAATCGCATAAAGAAATTTTCAACACCAGGGAGAAGGGGGAAAAGAGGAGGGGGAAAAAACCTACCTAATGGGTACTATGAACACTATTTGGGTGACAGGCAACCTATAGCTGGGACTCAAGCATTACAAAAGTGATCCATGTAACCTAAAACATTTGTACCTCCTTAATATTATGAAATAATAAAAAAAAAAAACCTGCCAAATAGTTTGCTAAGGTGATTGGACCACTTTATTTGCTAGTAATGTATGAGTGTTCAATTCATTCCACATCTTATTCAATACTGGAGGTTTTCAGCTTTTAAAAGTTTAGCAGTTATACTGGTAGGAAGCTTTACCTAAGGTGGTTTTAATTTGCATTACCCTGATAACTAATAGGGGGCTCTTTTAACCCCAATGTTCCCAGTTAGATTTGGCACAAGTGCAAACCACAGTCTCATTACCAACGATCATTTTCCTGTATGGTCGATGCCTTGTCACGTGTCTTTATTCTCTTGAGGCATCAACTTGAATGGTGCACATGATATTCAATCCAGAATGCAAGAGCTGCAGATCTAAAATAATGCTCTAAAGCACACATGTTCCCTTAGGGCTGGCACCAGCAAAGCTTGCTAATATTCACCCAATTAGGCTAACGTCAAGGGGAATGGTGCAATCAAATAAATGAAAATAAAAAGAGTAGGTTTGGAACTGTGCACCCAAAAAGCTGATAGGTCACAAAAGATACATTAGATCTATTCATATTATATAAATAGATGGATGGATAGATAGATATTGTAGATCTATAGATAGAAATATATCTATAGAGAGATATGGATATAGATCTATAGATATAGGTATAGATAGATATGGATATAGATCTCCAAATTTGTATACAGAGAGATGTAGATAGATTTATAGATTTTTTTTTTATTTCAGAGTATTACTGGGGTACAAACGCTTTGGTTACATATATTGCCTTTGCCTCACCCCAGTCATAGCTACAAGTGTGCCCATCCCCCAGACAGGGCACAAAGCACCTATTAGGTGTGAATTTACCCATCCTTCCTGCCCCCTCCCAAAGAAGACATTCTACTGTGATTTTTTAAATGAATGGGTTTTGAATTTTTTTAAATGTTTTCAACATCAGCATTATTATATGATTTTCTTACTTAGAATGCATATGTGGTAAATTATACTGATTCATTTGTGGATTTTAACCACTTTAGCGTACATGTAATAAATCCCATTTTGTTGTGATATTTAAATATAGTTTTAATTATATTTTTGGTTTGCTTTGCTAATATATTTCTGAGATCTGCATCTACATTCATGAGAGATACTGACCTATAGTTAACTTTTCTTGTAATGTCTTTACCCAGATTTTGAGTGAGGTTATAGCTGCATACATAGAGTGGGTGAGAAAATGATCCTTGAATTTCTATTTTATGGAAGTGTTTGTGGATAACTGGTATATTTTATTCCTTGTGTGGTTAGTAGAATTTATCAGTAAAACCCCCTGGGATCAATGATTTCTTCTTTTGGAAGGTCACTAAGCATTAATGCAATTTCTTTAATAGATATAAACCTATTCAGATTTCATATTTTCTCTTCTAGATGTTTTGGTAGTTTGTGTCTTACAAAAAAATTGATCCAATTACTCTAAGTTACCAAATTTGTGGGTACAGAGATATTTGTGGTATTTCTTTATCCAAATTCCATGACATATTACTACATTTCATGGGATGAGTCATGATGAACCTCTTTTCATTTCTGATATTGCTGGTCTTTGCCTTTTTTTTCTCGGTTGGCCTGGCTAGAGTTTTATGAATTTTATTGATCTTTTCAAAGAGAAAGTTTGATTTTCTTGATTTTTTCCACTCCTTACTTATTTTCCACTGCTTTGATTTCTGCTCTGAGTTTTACTTCTTTTTTTCTGCCTTGCTTTAGGCTTTAGTTACTTTTTTTTCATAGTTTCCTAAGATAAAGGCTTAGGCTGTTGAATTTAGAGATTTGTTATTTTCAAATATAGGCATTTATTTCTAAAAAACGCTTAATCCTGGTGTCACTACCTCATATAGGTTGGTAGGTTGCATTTTTATTTTTATTGTATTCTATCTTTTTATTCATCTATGTATCATCTATCTATCTACCTGTCTACCTATCTATCATCTATCTAGCTATCATCTAGCTATCGTCTAGTTACATATCTGTCTATCTATGTATGTATCTATCATCTCTCTACCTTCCTACCTATTTCTATTATCTACCATCTACCTGCATGTCTGTATATTTCTTTCCATCTATCTGTTCATTCTATCTATCATATCTATCACCTATCTATTTATCTGTTATCTATATTTCTTCTATCTATTCTATCCTTCTTTTCTTCTTTCCCTCCTTCCTTCCCTACTTCTTTCTTTCTCTCTCTCTCTTTCTTTCTTTTCCTTCCTTCTTTTATCTACCTATCATCTTTAATTCTATCTATCTAATCTAATCTTTTATATCTATCTATGTACCTTCTAACTATACATCCTATATCTGTCCTCTATGTATCTGTCTGTCTATTTAAGTTCTCTTAAAGCTTGTTCTTTCATTCTATTCCTTTTGGCATTGCAATTAAACGTATATTCCACATTTTGAAATTCCCTACAGTTTTGGGTGTTCTGGTGTGTGTGTGTGTGTGTGTGTGTGTGTGTGTGTGTGTTTTCACTGTGTCTTTTCTGAACATCTCAGTTCAGGAAGCCCGTTGACCTCTATGTGAACCCACTGGTTCTTTCCTTCGCTGGGTCCCATCTCCTAATGAACCTGTGAAGCTCATTGTTCATTTCTTCTGGGCTGGTTTTGATTTCCAGCCTTTCCTTTTGATTTCTTCTTGACGTTTCCATCTCTCTGCTTACATTACTCATCCCCTCACATACCTTTATCTCTTTTTCTCCATTAGAGCCCTTGATTAGTGTATAGATGTATAATTTTGATAAAAAACCTTAGAGGCTGATAGTGGATCTGTTTCTTCATTTGTAACAGACAACCTTTTACTATCTATCACTCCATTAATGTGAAAGCTGAATGCTCACCTGTGAACAAATTTCAGCTCCAGTGTGCTTATTAAAAGTTAGTGTGTATGTATCTCTTCTTAATACAAATATAAGTAACAATAATACATTTTACCCTGCACAGAATAAGATACAATACATACTGATGACTTCAGTCAGATGTGTGGTATTGCCTTCCTCCCCATCACAAACAGCATAAATTACCAGGATTTTCTTTGATTCAAAAATAAATTTGAAATATTTTTTCCTGAAACTGTGATAGGAGAAAAAGAAACATTTCAAAACTCAATATAGTTAACTTTTTTTTCATTTTAATTTTGTCCTGTCTTGTTTTTAACATACTGTTATCAATGCTTCCTTGAATGATAACGTTCTTTGAACAATAATTATGAACCTTTCCTTGGAAAAATAACACAATGTGTCACTGACATTCCTTATACCATATTAGAATCACTTATAAGAGCTGCTGAGGTAAAGAAGCATTTAGGTATGTTTGGATGACTGTAAATCATTCTATAACAAAGACATCTGCACTTGAGTGTTTATAGCAGCACAATTCACAATTGCAAAGATGTGGAAACAACCCAAGTGCCCATCAATACATGAGTGGATTAATAAAATGTGGTATATGTACACCGTGGAGTTCTACTCAGCCACAAAAAACAGTGATGATCTAGCACCTCTTGTATTATCCTGGATGGAGCTGGAGCCCATTCTAAGTGAAGTATCACAAGAATGGAAAAACAGGCACGACATGTACTCACTATCTAAATTGACACTAATTGATCAACGCTTATGTGCACATATGGAAGTAACAATTCATGGGGTGTTGGGCAGGTGGGAGAGGGAGGAGGGGATGGGTATATTCACACCTAATGGGTATGGTGCGCACCGTCTGGGGGATGGACACACTTGTAGCTCTGACTCGGGTGGTGCAAAGGCAAAATATGTAACCAAAGTGTTTGTACCCCTGTGATATTCTGAAATAAAAAAATATAGAACCTACGCTAGTTCATGACAGCCAATGTCCTTGTTGCAGTGTCTGTAGCTGTAAGCTACTCAGAGGCTGCAGCACGCTCAAACCAGCTTACAAGAGCTGGTTATTTAAACTTTCAGGAATTTTATGACTCTGTTGTAAAGCACAGCCATTATAAAAAAAGTAATTATGTAAACTTACATTTAAATAAATCATATTGAAATTTAATTTAACATATAGTCAAAACTTATCACTCTCCAGTGCAATAGGTAATTTAAAAAAGTGGTTATAATGAGGCTATTGGAAAATGTTAAGCACATATGTTATGTAATTATGTTCCAATTATATGCATACTTTTATTTAAAATTTTAAAAATTGTCAGACCAAGATTAGAACACCACATTGTACATTTTTTTCATGAAAATAAAATATTTAGGCATTTGATCACTTAATATTACAAGATTGATGCTTGAAAATTATTTACAGCTATTTTAAATTATAGAAACAGAAGTCTGTACTGTTGCCCTCATTAACTGAAGCTCAAACTATGTGCAATGTTGTTTGGAAATTTTTGCTGTTATTTTAACTGTTCTCGTAGTTATCTTTGGGATTTATGTTAATCAGATCATACCTCTTAAACAGTTTATTTAGTAAACACCTTTTAATATTTAAATAGTTTATTCAGTGAAAGGCAGATTTGATCATGTCAGTTAAATAAGGCAAAGAGAAAATTGTAAAGATTTCATTTAATTTTAAATAGCCTCAAACACTTTGTCATGCCTGAGGACCCTATGAAATAAGTGTTCAGGGACATATTCTCAGATATTATTAATAGTCACATTCAAAATTTGGACCTTAGATGACATAAAATTTATCCTGATTTTGAATACCTGGAAAGGTAAGTGACTTTTCCAAAGTTGCATTTGTGATTAGTGGTAGAGATTGTTCTAAAACTCAGACATCTAGATATATTGGGTGGAGCTAAAACCAGGAATTTGAACATTTTCTATGGTTTAAGATATACACTCATTCAAAAATATATGTACTCACAGTCTGCCAACACACCTTTAATTAGCTTGAGGAACTGTTAGTTACAATGTATTATAATTGTTAAACATGGTAGATATTTTTAATCTTGTGTTCATTTAATCTTTCCAGGCTGTGTGGTGCTTTTGCTACTCTATTGCAGGGTTTCTCAACCTCGTACTTACTGTCATTTTGTATTGGAGAATTATTTGTTGGGGTAGGGGCAGGTGTCTTGTGCATTGTGGGGTGTTTGACCGCATCTGTGCTTTCTACCCATGACATGCAGTAGCTTCTGCTGCCACCTGGGGCAACCAAAAATGTCCCCAGACATTGCCACTCCTCAGGTGTTGGAAAGGGCAGAGTCCCACGTTCCAATGAGGATTGCTTCTCTACTCCTTCGTCATAAACAATCCCACTTTTTCTTTTTTCTCCGCCCCACAGACCATCTTTCTGTCTTTCCCGTAAACATTGGTGCTCCTACAGATTCTGGAAAGCTCACTATCTAATCTAACTTTTACACTTTCATGAATTCAGGTTACAATCACTTAGCAAGAAGATTCAAATGGAGTTAGACAGTGACAGAACTAGAGACAGAGATAGACCTAGACAGAGACGTGGACAAAAACTTAGACCTGGAAATAAACATAGGTCAGTGTTCACACACCATGTGCAGCAATGCTATCTACAAATCTGTTCCTCTTATCTCAGACTCATTGCTCACATTTAACTTTATTATTATTTATTTTTGACACTTGTTTTTCTCTATGTGATATACTATTTTTCTACTTTGGTTTTATGCTATCATCAGATTTAAAGAATAAGTGCAAACTTTAGCATCTGAGAATTAAACTCTTGATCTGTAGTCTAAAGACTTCTTTAAAATGTTCATTCAAACTCATCTCCATATCTACCTATTCTGTCGGTAAAATTCTCCAAAATTATTTTGTTAAATATACTTTCTACCATATTGGGTCCTGAGGACCAACAATTAGATGTAAAATCAATGTTATCATTCGCTCATTTTAAAACCTACATCCATGCTGATTTCTCACATGATAAATTTATTTTTTAATTTTTATTTATTTATTTATTTTTTGAGACAGAGTCTCACTCTGTTGCCCAGGCTAGAGTGCAGTGGGGTCAGCCTAGCTCACAGCAACCTCAAACTCCTGGGCTCAAGTGATCCTCCCACCTCAGCCTCCCAGAGTGCTAGGATTACAGGCGTGAGCCACCATACTCAGCCGATAAACTTAAAATTAACATTTTTAACATCTAAAATTATCCTGAACAAAGCCCTAGTGTTTTTCTCCAGTGTAGTGGTCTGCAATCATCTTCAGATACATTGAACTGGGCTGCACCAAAAATCCAAGATTTCCTCAACTCACAATGATCTTTAATATATCTGGGCTACTGTAAAACACTAGTGCTTATTTTTATTTTCTGATTCTTAGCTGAAAAATGCCATTCAGTCCTCAGTGACATAAATGTCATGTCCTGTATGTGAAACATATTTCATTCCTATAACTGGCATCATTGTTCAGTTATTGATGCTTCAATATGAAATTTATCATTTAGTATGTTTTTACATGGCTGTCAATGCCCTTGGTTACTTTTTGAACCATTCAGGTGAGACATATACACTTTTAAAATTTGCCATTTTTTATTCCTATGTTTAGCACAATGCCTCCAATACACTAAATGTTCCCCTCATTGCATTGAGGTATTCATTTATTGGCTGAAATTTGTCATCAAAATGTCAGATAGAGAATACTTTGTGAATAGCCCTTCACACTGAAGTGAGCCTTGAAAACAACTGTACAAGATGATCTGTTTCCAATATATGTAAAAATTCTAAAGAATCAAATCAGATCTTTTGATATGGTTGTCATTGGCACGCATTTCGGGCTTCCAAGACTAGAATCTTTTCTAATGCCTTTGTCTCTTTATTATTAATAATATTCAAACAAAGCCCCCTGACCACCGTGCCTTCTAACAAAGCACTCGGTGGTGTTCCTGCACGACATTGCTGGTGATGATGAAAATATAACACTAACTAAGAACAGCATCCTACGAAAAAAGTTCAGAGACTCAATTTGTTAAACATAATCCAGCCATTTCACTGCAGATATGAGACTGGACCTCATGTCAGAAAAGCAACAATCAACAGTTTTTTTTGTTGTTGTTTTTTTTGCTTTAAGTTCAGGCAAATTTTGCTTACTCGGCTAAAAAGTGAAAGAGAGTTTTTCACATCCATCACTACGTTCAATATAACCTTTTAGTGGGCCATGCTCCTGTATATTCCCTGCATCATCCTATGCCATGGACATGGGGTACCATTGCCCTGGAATCTAAAAGAGTTCCCGTAAGAAAGTTTAGTCGATAACCTTCCTATTTCCTCCCCAACACCCCTCATAATCCTCCCTTCTACTTTTTACCTCAGCAAAAACAGTACATAAATCTGCTTTTTCACAGCAAAACAGGGTTAGACTCCCTGCCAAGGAGAATCACATAAAATGAAATAATGATTCATATTCACATACAGCACATAAAATTGACAGCTTTTTGAAGTAGCTAAAACGATGCCTTCAAATACTCTGGAAACTCAAAGCTATCATTTCCACACATTAGATTTTTTTCACCTAGAGACCAATAAGATGGAAAAGATATAAAGAACTGAAGACAGAAAGGTTATTTTACATAATATATGTAGACAAGTAGAGTGACATGCTTATGAAATCTGATACACCTGTACAGACTGAAGAGAGAGAGACACATGCACACGACCCCCCGCCCCCGGGTCAGCCTGCCAGTGAGTGAATTTCCTGGTCACCCCAAACCAGACCCAGCACAAGAGCCAAGAGCAGAATCTTCATCTCACTGGTGTTTATCTTCGCTCTTCTGGCTAAGCTGTGAATTGGTCAGTTTTTGGAAAGAATCTGAATTTATGACACCTTTTATAGCATCGTTCCATTGATATGACATGCAATGAAATGATTGTTAATCACAAGACCTTTGCTAGGGGTGAGTCTTACAACATCCTGCTTGGCAGTGTTGGGCTTTGTATGACATGCTGCTATTTTACTAATGACACTGTGTTAAAGAGAAGCATCAGTTGGGTTTGATACTTGACTTCTGTGGAAAGTGAGAGAACATGGTACACATGAGATATTTCAAAGACAATGATATTTATTTCCTCTTATGTCCTGAGTTCTGAAATGGAGCAGCAATACAGGACATGTTTCCCTAACTCTGGTATTATTTCACACTGAGGAGGCATGCTTAAACTTACTTTCTAATACTATTAATAAAGATGTTACTGTCTGGTTTAACACAAATAAAATGTGGCATCTGTACCATGAATCATACTTATTGAGATGTCCCTCAGAGAAGTCTATCTTTAAATTTAACAAAACATTTCAACAACAGCAAGTTCATACCTTTTATTCAAGAATCCCTTCCCAGTCTTCTACAATTTTATTTTGCCATATGTATACAATCACATTGACAAGATTTGATTGTAATCTGAACCCAGTTTATGAGATTTCTGCCTTATTTCTTGTTCCAGATATTAAGATCCATGTTCTTTCAAAGCACCCTCTTGAACTGAGCATGCTGTAGCCAAGCAAGATTAGAGAAACCATAGACAATCACTCCCCAAAAATACTCAGTCAGACAATTTGCTGTCAGGTCTATACCAGCCCTGACTGAGAAGATTGTATTATTTATAAAAAACAGATGGAAGGGTAAGTGATTCAGAGTATAAAACTAAAGGTAGAAATTGAACTGAAACCTCTGTAATTGAATGGAACTCATAACTCTGTAACTGAAGTGAAAGATGACTTTTAAAAATCTTAATTGGCTTATAAAGGACAACAAAATTTGTCATATTTCAAGGGGACAATTGATAAGCTTGGATGGATGTATACAACTGTGAGACCTTTTCCCCGTACTCCATAATGAACATGTTGCATTGTTATTCCCTAGAAATTTACAATAACTGAATCAGTGCATGTGTGGATTCTTTTCTGGGTTTTATTACTTGAGATAATAATTGTGATATTTATCTATGTTGTGGTTTGCATAGTTCATTTCCATTTATCACTTAGTATTATATGGATATATCTCTATTTTATTCAATTTAATATTTGTAGATAAGATGTTTCCAGGTCTGGACTATTAAAAAACAAAAGTGAACATTCATGTACAAATCTTTGCAAAGAACTGTGCCCTGATGTCTCTTGAGTAGATACTTATGAGTAGAACTGATAGGTCAAAGTGAATGGCTAATTGTGCATTACCATCAACAGTGCGTGAGAATTTCAGTTGCCCTAAATCCTTGCCAACACTCAGCATGATAAGTCATTTTTATTTTAGACATTGTAATAAGTACATGGCGGTAGTGGATGGTAGATTTAATTTACATTTCCTGAGTTGATAAAGATGTGCAACATCTTTCTATGTATGTATTTTCTGTCAGTATATCTTATTCTTAGGTGTCTTCCCAAATCATTTTTCCACATGTGGGCAATATGGATTGAGTTGTTTGTTTTCTTATTATTGAGTTTAGAGATTTATGTATTCTGGATACAGTTCTTTTCCAGAAGGAAAATTTGCAAATATTTTCTTCTAGTTTATGGCTTCTTTTCATTGCTTTGACAGATGTCTTCCAAAGACCTAAATATCTTAATTTTAATAAAGGTCAATTTATATTTATTTATTTTTTAATTCAAGGATCATGCTGGATGTCTTTTCTAAGAAATAATTGCCTAGCCCAAGGTCACAAAATTATTTTCTATGTTTTCTTCTACCTTTACTTTTTATATATAGGTTTATGATTTACTTTGCATTAGTTCTACTATATAGTGCAAAATATGGTTGAAAGTTCATTTTATTTTTGCATAGGGATGTTCATTTTTTCCAGCAACTTTTCTTGAAAAGGCTATTAGTTTCTACTGAATTGCTTACAAAAATCCATTCCTGTTCTTTCCCAAGGGGTAGATTTTTGCTTGTATTTTTCCTATTTACTCACTCATATTATGGCCAATATTAACACATTAACTGCTATGTGAGTTGTATTTAACACAGGCTAGTTTTGAGCCCAGGGCCTCTTGAAGCATATGTAACTGCAGTTGGTTCGTGAAAATCTTACTTGTTAATGTTCTTTTTTTGCGGGGGGGGGGGGAGGGGGCAGAGTCTCACTCTGTTGCCTGGGTAGAGTGTGGTGGTGTCAGCCTAGCTCACAGCAGCCTCAAACTCCTGGCCTCAAGCGATCCTCGTGCCTCAGCCTCCCGAGTAGCTGGGACTACTGGCACACATCACGACACCCAGCTAATTTTCTACTTTTAGTAGTTTGGGCTAATTTTTCTATTTTTAGTAGAGACAGAGTCTCACTCTTGCTCAGGCTGGTCTCGAACTCCTGGCCTCAAGTGATCCTCCCACCTTGCCCTCTCAGAATGCTAGGATTACAGGCGTGAGTCACCGTACCTGGCCTTGTTAATGTTCTTATTGTTACAATTAATATTGACAATTTAATTGCAAATAACTCACAGACAGAAAACAATAAAAAAAAACAAATTTTTCATTAAATTAGAAAGGATTGTTTCATTTTCAAACTTTTTATTCTATTTTCATAATAAAACACCGTGGCCCCAAGGTAAAGAAAATTTTTTCTAGTGTGGCAGTCAATGTGTCAAACAAAGGACAGTTGGGATTTGAAGATCATATGACTTCCTTTAGGAATAAAATAAAATAAGGATTTACAGTGTCCAAACCAGGGTCCAACCAATTGCGAGAGTGTCACAGAATAATGTCTAATTTTCCCTTGAGTGGCAGTTCAGCAAAAGACACAGACAGTTCCTTCCCTCTTTGGATTTCCAAAGTGAACCTAAGCAAGTTGGGGATCCCTCAGAGGTGAAGGTCCTATCAGGACAAGATATTGCAATGCACACTATCTGGGGGATGGGCACACTTGCAACCTTCACTCAAATGGTATAACCAAAACATTTGTACCCCCGTAATATTCTGAAATAAAAAATAAATAAATAAAAATTAAAAACTGCATATTTATTACCTCCTTTCCCAAAGCAGACTCTTTAACCCTCTTTACTGAGGGGGCCTTCTCTGTAAATTCCCTATAACCTTCTTCAGAAAAAATCTCCATAAAACATATAAACAATTTGTTTTCATCGTTCCATTTTCCTAACGCCTGTATAAGAATTTAACCTCTAATGCATTACCTATGTATCGGCTCAAATGTTTTCCTAAAGTAATCAAGAGAGAGTGACAGTATTTCCTCTAAGTTTTAGAAGTTTGAAATACAAATACCCTCTGATCTCTCTACTTCTAGTTATTTTCACGAACGTCGAAACAGCCAAATAACCTCTTCTTTGGGTTTGTTTTCATATATCCATGTGCGTTTATTCTTTTCCTAGTCATTTGTCAGGTAAGTTCCCTAGAAAGACACTTTGTTCTTTCTATAGGAATGAAGGAACAATGGTACACTTATGATTTCCAAGTCAGCTGAGGGACAATGCCCTGGATATGGACACAAGGGACACATGGAGATGTCAGAATCATTTTCTCTGCTTGGAGTCTGATCTTTTAGTCAAACTTGGGTGAAAGAAGGGGTCTTCAGGCTCCTTCTTCAATTGGCCTCTTGCCTTTGTTCTCAGAAAGCATCAACGCTGTTTGTTAGCCAAGTGAATCACAGACCTATACGTAAAAACTAAAGTTTGAAGAAAACTTTGTGACCTTAGTAAGCTAGGCAATTATTTCTTACATAAGACACCCATCATTGTCTCTAACTCTTGTTCTCTTGTCTTTTGTTCCCAAGATTTTCCCCCCTCTTTCTCGACCATATTTCTTCGCATTTGGCCCTATATAATCGCCAATCATAAAAATTATAAAGCAGACAGTTTTCATGGATTACAAGGTCCTTACAAATTTTCTCCATCACCTCTCTGATTTGGATAATTTCCAGCAGGGATATAACCCCAGTTAACATGGGTTTCAACCCATTATTAATTCTACAGTTCTTCGTGGGCATCACTAAATTTCCTAGGTTTTTCTACTGGAGTCCTACCACCATGTGTTCCCTGGGGATGTATCCTAAGTTTATCCGATCTTACAAAGATCATTCTAATAATTTCCAGTCAAGGGAAAAGGAAAGTAGTTATTCTGAGGAATTATCACAACAAGTTGGTCTTTATATCCTGTTAATCCTTTTCTTATTTAATTACTAAAATAGTCATATGATCTTCAAGTCCCAACTCTTTTTCATCTAATATTGGTCAGAACATGGGTAAGAGAATGACCAATAAAAATAAACAGCCCACCTACATTAACATTAACACATTATAATCCAACAAATAATGCTGTAGGTATTCTATGTGGATCTTCTTGGTCAAGCTTCCTCAAATTTGTGCAAATTTCTGTCACTACATAGCATATGTAGTACCTCCCAGTCTTACACTTTTCTTTTTTTCACTGTGCTAATTATTTTCTACTTTGTAAATCCTGCAAGACCTTTCTCAATAGTGCAAGGAGGCTTTTGACAATGGCCACCAGAAACACCCTGTTGCATCAACAATTCCAATGTACTTAGAAGCTAAGATGTGGCAATACATCATGAGTCTACATGTTGAGGTCTAATCTTGTTTAATGTCTCTGAAACAGAGCCTCTTACACAGGAGCATGCTCATGGGTCTACAGTGCCCCAAACGCCCCCCACAAGAGAGAATTATCAATCCCCAAGTGTGTGTTAAACAGGCATGCCGCTAAACATTCTACAAAGTGCAGGAAAGCCCCAACAACAGGGAATTATCAAGCCCCAAGTGTCACCCATGCTGAAGTTGAGAAATCCTGATTTATGTGTTCACACGTTCCTCTCACACACAGTGAAAACAAGCCTCAATCCCCATAGCGGCGTACAAATTCCCACATGATGTACTTGTTTTCCTAAGTGGGATGCAATGACTCCACCTTTCTCTTTAGGTTTTGGCTGCATCCTCCAGTCTCTAGGACAAGTTAATAAATAAGTCAATGTATGCCCCCAGATTTTTTTCTTCCTTTTGATTGGAAAAATTTGGGTGACACTGCTGTATAACAGGAGCATTCCTTGGTGAGAAAGAAGTGCAAAGTACTTATTCAGAATCTAGAACCCCAAAATCATTCAATTAAAATGGCTGCCGTATGCTATAAATACAAGCAGTTCTTATCAGTGGAGTCAGGCACTGCTCCAAGAAGCATAGCTCTCAAAGGCAGGGTGCACTACCCTGGTGTGTTTCCAGGGAGTGGGAATGAAACAACATCCCTCACTCTATGACTGGTCATCACTGAGACCACACAAGGAAACATTACACATAAAAATTTTCCACTGCCTTGTTATTTGTAATGTCGAAACATTTAAGAATCTTGAACGCTCTGGTAGCTATGGCCCATTCGAAATAGAAGATGTAAGAAATTCAAATAATAAATTAGACCTCTGTGAATCACCATATACTCTCTAAAAATACCATTACCTGGGGAAAAAAAGGCCCAGAAACATTGTTATGTTTGTTTGTTTGTTTGTCTTAATCAAAAAAAAAAAGTTTGATTTTAAGTACATGGCAGTTATTGAAGGGTTTTAAAGAGATTTTAAAAATAAGGTTAATATTATTTTTTTTAATTTCAGCTTATTACGGGGGTACAAAAGTTTAGGTTACATATATTGCCCCTGTCCTCCCATGCCCCCGAGTCAGAGCTTCAGGTGTGTCCATTCCCCAGACAGTGCACATGGCACTCGTTATGTAGGTATACACCCATCCCCTCCCCACCCACCACATCTGCCCAATAACCAATTGGTGTTATTCCCAAATGTGCACTTAGGTGATGATCAGGGAAACCAATGTGTTATGTGTGTTTTTTATTTCTCATGTAATGTATACATAAAATGAAGACTACCCACCAATACGTTAGTATGTTTATGTGTATATAAAAATGCATGTATACATATAATGCAGAATTCATAGTAACCTGTTGGGACTACCTAAGTCTGGTTAGGGGGATATAGGACCAAGTTGGGATGGGAAATATTTTAATATGAATGCCTATGTTTATGTATGAGTATGTGTGTCTGTGTGTATACATATGTGTATATAGACATATATATGTGTGTATGTGTGTGCATATATATATATATATATATATATTTGTCAGAGTTGTGTGTTAAGAATGCCTTCATACAATTAGTAGTGCAGGGTTTCCTCATGGTTTCTTTCAGAAAATTTCATCTAAGTTTAGTGTTATTTCTTCCTTGAATGTTGGAAATAATTCACGCATGAAATCTTCTGGACCTGGAGTCTCTTATGGAAAATTCTATGATGCCAGTTCAATCTCTTTAATGGGTAAATTGTGAGAGATAAAGAATTATCAAGGAGCATTGCAAGGTTTGAAAGTGTGGGGTTGTTTATGAAGCCAAACAAGACTACAAGTTGTTCAGGTTTCAGGCACATGGTGTGGAGTTTGTGTTTGTTTGTGAGACGTGTGAGGAGTAGACACTTTTATCAACCAGCTTGGCTGGGGTACCAAGTGCCCAAGTCACTGGGGGTTTACATGAGTCAATACTGATTTTGAGCCCCAGCACTGTTTTGCTCTTTCTGCTTATTTTTACTAGGGTGATGTCAGCTGTAAAGATGGAGCAGGCTACAATGAAGGTGCTATGCCCCGGTGATCCCAACACAAGTACAACATATCTAGCACGTCTTGTGTTATCCTGGATGGAGCTGGGGCCCATTCTACTAAGTGAAGTATCCCAAGAATGGAAAAACAAGCACCACATGGATTCACCACCAAATTGGAATTAATTGATCAACACTTATGTGCACATATGGAAGTAACATTCATCGGAAATCAAGCAGGTGGGAGTGGGAGGAGAGGATGGGTAAATTTACACATAACAGGTACAATGCACACTATCTGGGGGATGGGCACGCTTATAACTTTGACTCAAACGGTATAAAATCAGTTCATGCAACCAAAACATTTGTACCCACATAATATTCTGAAATAATTACCTTAAAAAGGCACTGTGACTTCAAAAAATAAAAATAAAATAAAAAAGAAGCTACAGACTCCCCACTGTTGTTCCTCTACTGAGCTCATGTGGGTTCTGCAGATGGCATCGGGGTGCTAGATTGTAGGGAGGTAAGCATAGTTAAAGGGTGACGACCACTTGTATGTGTAACTAATTATTCTGCTAACAACGTGTTGGCTTTAAACAAGGCTGTGGGCTTCAAACCTGTAAGATAATTTTTCTCCTGTGAATTCTATAAAAATTCCTACTTTCTCATTCCAATGGGAAACAGACCATTTATCCACTAACTGCCTATTTCCATCCGTTTTGTCACTCTGATTCTGTAAGAGTAGGACAGTGTTTGGTCTTCTTTGAGTGCACGCATGCTAGCTTCATAGCAAACTTCTACAAACAGCAGGATGTGAAAGCATGGATTGAAACTCTCTTTGAAAACAAAACCAGGGCTGAGCTGAGACAAAGGAATGAAAAAGAACTCCAAAAACAATCTGTGGAGCTGCTGTTTTGTGTTGGGCATCAGCAGCGAACATGCTTTGCTATGACTCAGTAGGTCTTGGTATTTAACTTCCACACCATCAAAAAGCCCTTTCAACACTCATTCCTGCATGTATATACGTGAAAATCACAGTGAATCTTGTCAGTAATTGTGCCCGTATCTCTGGGGACAGACTACCGGACTCAGTAGAGAACACACCAGCGCTAACATCTCTTCAAAACTTTCCCAGATTTCCCTGCAATGTATAGATTACATTGAATACAAAAATCTTCAGTGAAAAACATTTAAGTCTACCCTCGCTAAATTGCCAACACCAGAGAATTCACCATAAAAGAAAGCTATTTTAAATCCCACTCCTGAGACAAGATGTTCTATTCACAAGAGTTCACTCCCCAAACTTGTTTCAATATAACTTCCTCCACCTTTTAAGAATTTTTTACAAACACATCAAATGCTTGTTTAGCTTATTCTTGCTAATTCCTTTAAAAAAAACACCTATTTTTATTGTAATTCAAATAGCTTTTAAATCCTCTTTGCTTGAGAAGTCAAAAATGGGCACTTTCATGCTATTTCCTTTTCATAATGTTAAATGTTGCATTTTTGATGATTGATTTCATTGCACAGAAGACTCTTGAATGTTCTGCATGCATTCAAGATTTTTTTTTTTAGGGAAACTCCACATATGTATGAAAATTTCCTATACATAACTCCTCTGGAAACACAGTTTGATAAAAGACCATTTAATGTTTGCTTCACTTTTAGAAGAGTTTAGTTGTGATTCAAAGGGGCAGAAATCAAAGGTCTAACTTTATTCATCTTTTTTTTTTTAAAGGCCTAACTTTAAATGCATTTCCATGTACTAACTACTAAAGAGAACATTAACACATTGACAGCCACACTAGACAGAACACATTTTTTCCCTGGGGTTTCCATGGTGTTTTGTTATGAAAGTAGAATAAAAATTTCGAAAACAAAATGATCCTTTCTAATTTAATGAAAAATTTGTTATCTTTTTATTGTTTTCTGTGCATGAGTTATATGCAACTTGAAAAATAGTTCTCACCATACCCAAGGTTAAGACACCTGTGAGTTACAAATGCTTCACAAGGCCCCGGGGTTAAAACTAGCATGAGTTAAATACAACTCACGTGGCAATTAATGCGCTAAATAGAAATTCCAACGAATTTATCCACATCATCTATATTTTAAATATTAAATTCCAGGAAGGAGAAACTCTGCTCAATTCTTTCTGTATAATAGAGGTTTTTATTGTTTGTAGACCAGAGATGACTATGTAAAAGATAAATAAACTCAAATGGCAAGTTTACTCTAAACATTTTGTGTCTTTCCATTTATAATCATAGCTTTTATTTATATCATACTGAGAGTGAGTAAATGGCTAATACAGTAGTTTCACAGGAGGAAGCCATTGGTTGAAAATTCTTGTTTATTTTCTAAATATTTGATAGCACAACAAAGTGAATATAATCAACAAGAAGTTAGGATATACTTTAAAATAACTAAAAGAGTGGAATTGGAAAGTTCCTAACACAAAAGAGATGTTAAACGTCTGAGGCAACGGATACCCCAATTACCCTGATTGGATTAATTCACATTGTATGCCTGTCTCAAAATATCGCACGTAACCTATAAAGATATATAACTGTTATGTATCCATGATAATTACAAATTTTGAAAAAATTAAAAAGAGGAAAAGATAAAAGGTCTGACATTAATTTTAAAATAAATATTTCAGAGTTTTGTTTTAATATTTTGTGTAAAACAGACTGCATACAATTTTCCTTAAGCACTTCATAATATATTAATGAAACGTTTCGGCTAAAATACAAAAGCAATCATCCCTCTTTTGTAGACTGTGTAATAGTCTCCAAAGCACTTCTCTTTCAAGTTCTTTCCCATGCAAATGTTTTCCAAACAAATCAAGCTTGGTGACCACTGAAGATATACACGTCTTCTGAAGTTAATCATCACCACGAAATTCAAACATGTTTCCAGGGAAAATTTCTCCCCTCCCTGCCCGTCCTCTTGCTTTGGAGGTCTGACAACTGTCCACTCTACTCCACCCTCTACCAACACACACCCCTGCTTGCCAGAGAGATATTCATCCCAGGGTATTTGCCCTCATTCTTCTCTCAGCCTGGAGGAATTATTCCTCAACTGGGTTCCAGCTTCCTGCATTGACTCTTTGAGTCTCTTTCAACACCGTTTTCTCTACATATTTTAGACAGCATCCTGGCTGACGTCAGAAGTAGGATGCACTTCATTGCTTACTGCTTTGGCTACCTTTTCTCATGCAAATGGGAAACTCCAAAGGAGAACCGTCTTCTAAGGTGTCTCACTACTTTATACCCAGTACCAACAAAAGTGACCAATGAACATTTGCAGAAGGAGGGCGTGCAATGTTCCCAGTCTGGACAGGATGTCTAAAAGGTCCTCTTGCTTCCTCTGTCTTCTCAGAGTGTGTGCACAGAAAAGCAAACTGCTACGCAACAGGATAGTTAGATAGAATGAACTATATTTGAGAGCACAGGGAAGGAAGTCCTGATACCCAAGAGGTCTCCTTCCACCATTTGATCCAGCAATCCTGCTACTGGGTACGTACCCAGAGGAAAAGAAACCACTTTATCAAAGATACCTGTGTGGATGCGGAGAGATAGGAACACTCATACACTGCTGGTGGGACTGCAAACTAGTGAAACCTCTGTGGAAAGTAGTATGGAGATACTACAAAGAACTAAAAGTAGAACTACCATTTGATCCAGCAATCCCATTACTGGGCATCTACTCAAAGGAAAAAAAAAAAAAGACATTTTATAAAAAAGACACCTGCACTTGAATTTTATAGCAGCACAATTCACAATGGCAAAGATGTGGAACCAACCCAAGGGCCTATCAATGCATGAGTGGATTAATAAAATGTGGTATATGTACACCATGGAGTTCTACTCAGCCACAAAAAACAATGGTGATCTAGCACCTCTTGTGTTATCCTGGATGGAGCTGGAGCCCATTCTACTAAGTGAAATATCACAAGAATGAAAAAACAAGCACCACATGTGCTCATCATCAAATTGGTACTAATTGATCAAAAAAAAAAAAAAGATACCAGTGCTCCTATGTTTATTGCAGCTCTATTCACAATAGCAAAGATATAGCATCAACCTAAGTGTCCATCACTGGGGGATTAGATAAAGAAAATGTAGTCTATATACACAGTGGGATACTCTTTGGCCATAAAAAAAGAATGAAATCATTTATTTTGCAGCAACATAGATGGAACTGGAGGTTATGATGTTAAGTGAAACAAGCCAGGCATAGAAAGTCAAATGTCAAATGTTCTCACTCATAAGTGGGTGCTAAAATATGTACACACATGGACCTGGGGAGTACAATGACAGAATGTAAAGACAGAGACTCAGAAGGGTGAGGGAGAGGTGGCAGGTGGATGATGTGAAATTAGTTAACGGGTATGATGTGCGTTATTCGGGTTACAGAGACTCTAAAACCCAGACAAGCCCACCACACAATCTATGCATGTAACAAAATTGCAACTGTACTCCATAATGTATACAAAAAAAAGAAGTCCCCTCCTGTAGATTTTTCAGGAATTTTAACAATGATGTTGTGGGTCTCCCAGAAACTCCTGTCTCCCCGTATCCCCAACCCCGTCTTATTTTCCAAACCTTCCGTGTGCTTATTCAGCTGGAAGCTCTCTTTTTCCCCCCATGTTTTCCTTGGTACCTCTTAACTTTCTACTAAAATTAAGAATTAACTTTCCAGAACTCAGGCTTTCCTCTAAGGCAAATGTAAAGCACTTAAAAACTTCTCTGAAAACATATATACTCTCCATTGATTTATTTCTATAATTTCTGTTCATGTATTTATTATTTCCTTACTTCATTTTACTTTGGGCTTAATTTGCTCTTCCTTTTGCTGGCTTCTTAAAGAGAAAAAAAAACACATTGATTTTAAACCTTAAAAAAAAAATCTAATAGCCTATAAAGCGGTAAGTATCCCTTGAGGAACTACTTGAGTTGCATCGCATACATTTTAATACGTCCAACTTTGAATACTTCTTGCGCTTTTTTGTGTATGACCCTCGGGCTATTTTTAAATATTTTGCTGAAATCGCCAAATATTCCAGATACTTATTTTGATTGATGTTTTAATTTTATTGTGTTCATCAAAGCATATACTCCATAGCGTTTTAAACTTTTAAAATGTATTGTCATTTATTTTATGGTCCAGTATATCATCTGTCTCTGTGGACTCTCCTTGTGTACTTGAAAACAAAGTATATGCAGCAGTTTGGGATGAATCTAGAATAGATGTCAATGATTTCAAGCTTTTTTTTAATAAGATTGCCGGAGTCATCTCTCCGTTTACTGATGCTCTATTTGTTAATCAGTTACTGAGAGAGGAAAGCTGGCATCTGAATCTCTAATTATGGGTTGGCCTCTTTTCCACTGAGCACCTGCTAGAATCACACTCTGTGTGTTTGGAATCTCTATCATTGTGTTCCTGCACATTTCATGTGTTCATTTTTCCTCCATGAGTTGATCCATTTATCATTAGGGAATATCCTATTTCATCCAGTCTTCTGCATTTTCCTCAAATCTGCTTTTTTAGATTTTAATATATCCACTTGAGATATTTTAGGATGAGTGTTTACATCATATAACTTGCCAACTCATTTATGTTCAACCTCATGGATTCTTATCATGAAATGTGTATCTTTTGTAAATAGCATGTTGCTGGAATTTTATTTTTTATGTAGTTTATTGATTGCATTCATAGATGAAGTTATTTAGGACATTTACATTTTTGTCTTATTTATTGAGTCATAATACAGACAGTTAACTGCACCCATTTAAAACATACGGTTCACTGAGTTTGGAAAAGTGTAAACGTCTTCATCACCATACACTCCCTACAATAAAAATACACATTTCCATGACTCCAAAACACCCCCTCATTCCCTTTTCCAGTCAAATCCCCCTCTGTCCCTAGCCCTAGGCAACCAACACTCTGCTTTCTGCCAACATAAATTATATAGCCCTTTCGAAATATGTCAAATATATGAAATTACATAAAAATGTGGCTGTGTGTTTGTCTTCCTAGGGTGAGTATATTATTTTTAGTCATTAATGCCTCTGCATATATCAGAAGATAAGTCCTATTCTAATTGTAGGTATATATTACATTTTTTAAAATTTTTAATTATTATTTTTTATTTCAGCATATTAAGGGGTACAAAAGTTTAGGTTACATATGTTGCCTTTGCCCCACCCGAGTCGGAGCTTCAAACATGCCATCCCCCAGACAGTGTGCACCGCACTCATTAGGTGTGAATTTACTCATCCCCTCCTCCCCCTCCCACCTGCCCAACACCCGATGAATGTTACTACTATATGTGCACATAAGTATTGGCCAGTTAATACCAATTTGATGGTGAGTCCATGTGGTGCTTGTTTTTCCATTCTTGTGATACTTCACTTGGTAGAATGGGCTCCAGTTCTATCCAGGATAATACAAGAGGTGCTAGATCACCACTGTTTTTTTGTGGGTGCGTAGAACTCCACGGTATACATGTACCACATTGTATTAATCCACTCAGGTATTGATGGGCACATGGGGTGTTTCTGTGGGATGTCTGTGTTCCTTTCAGTTTAACCTGATTTGTACAGACTTCAATAAATATTTCTGAGCATTTATATTTTAATTTCCCTTAAGTACCAAGGAGAGGGGTGGCTGGGTTGTATGGTAAATTTATCTTTAAATCTCTATATATAGCCAGATTATTTCCAACCAACAATAATTGACATCTTAACCGGCAATCTCTGGATTGGGTTCTTGCAGTAGACTTTTTAGTGTTTCTAATTTTGGCAGAAATTAAAAAAATATATTTTAGGTCTTTGTATCATCTATAATTGATCTATCTTTCTCTATGTCTACCATCTATCTATTTTCTATTTATACCTATGTATCTAATATTTTCTATCTCTATATATCTATCTCTTTATCTATCTATAATCTGTCTAACATCGACCTATGTATCACCTATATACTTAATCTTTAACTTTTACCCAATCCACATGTAGCAATTTGGTTCCTAATATCGTACTCTTAGTTTTTCAAACACTCATGTATTTCGAAATACCGAATGACGTATGAATACATTTTATCCTAAGATTTCAGGCTGTCATCTCTCGTTACCATAGTCTTCAGACCGCTGATCAAATTAGAAAAGAATGACCTTCTTTTTACAAACTCAGTGTGACAGTTTGACCATCACACATAGGGCAAGATGTCAACACTTCACTTTTCCTAATGCCTCAGAGCCAGTATTTGAGTTCTAATGGCCAAGTCCATTTTCAAGTTCTATCTTAACTTTAAAAAAATTGTCTCTGCTCTTAAATTACCTTTATCTACAATTTGCAGAGACCATCTCTGTCATCTGGATTCTATCATCTTTCCAAATTCTCAGGGGCCTCACGTTACCAATTTTCCCTGAATTTCTTTCTTCAAATCATGTCTGTTTCAGACTTTCTACAACTTAAAAAAAAAAGCTGCACTCTCAACCAATACATTTATTTTCTTACATCGAGTTTACGTGGGATCTTTCTCCTTCCTATTCTGGACAGTTTGTCTCCTGGGGTCATCTACATCTCCTGTGTCAACGTCATCATGGCTCACTTCTTAGCCTGCTTAAAAACATACTTCTCACATGTGAAAAGTCTCTTGCCAAAATCCAGATCTGTTTCCTTCAACACTGCAATTCATACTCTTGGCTTATCATTTGTAATCACCCTAAAACATTCTTCATATATTCACAATCTCTTTGCCAGGCATACGGCTGCTGTTACTATCTTGCCTCCGCTCACTCCGTGCATACACGTACAGGCATGTTCTGCAGCACACGGGTTCCCCGGAGTTATTAGCGGTGATGCTAATGAGGTTTGCTGTCTCTAATTCCTCTGCCAGGGAGCAGGTTGTTCTCTCTCTGCCTGAAAAGCCACCAGTCCTTTTCCCTGGTTAATACTCTGCCATTCCCGTGAAATCAAGTCAGATATACTCTCTTTCAGAAATAGTCTCTAAAACGTTTATTCCAAGTAACATAGTCCTTTTATGCACTCTGCATAAAAACATATCAGTAGTGTCATCAAATGATTATTTAACTTTTTCCAGCACTTGATCACAATTCTTTAGGGGGGGAAAAAAAACCCTAAGCTGGTCAGATTTCTCGCTTAAGTCCCACTGCTTGGAAGAAGACTTTATCTAGTAAAAGTGCTTACATGTTATTCAAAATTGAAATGATATTAACAATCTGTTCTTGTTACCTAGAACAGAACTGCACAATACATTTACAATTCAAAATCAGAAAATGGGCCAGGTGTGGTGGCTCACGCCTGTAATCCTAGCACTCTGGGAGGCCAAGGCGGGTGGATCGCTCAAGGTCAGGAGTTTGAGACCAGCCTGAGCAAGAGTGAGACCCTGTCTCTACTAAAAATAGAAAGAAATTATCTGGCCAACTAAAATATATATAGAAAAAATTAGCCGGGCATGGTGGCACATGACTGTAGTCCCAGCTACTTGGGAGGCTGAGGCAGAAGGATTGCTTGAGCCCAGGAGTTTGAGGTTGCTGTGAGCTAGGCTGACACCACGGCACTCACTCTAGCCCAGGAAAAGCGAGACTCTGTCTCAAAAAAAAAAAAAAAATCAGAAAATGGAATAGAGGAACATCACATTATAGGAAAGGATTGTCACATTCAATGCCACCTCAGTAAACCACACCAAATGTTGGAATGCTGGCACACAAAATGAACCGAGATAATTTTCATAAAAGTAAAATTCAACCAGCTCAGGAAAAGCTAACCGAACTGTGCAAACTGTCTCATTCCCTGTGAACTCTTCTACCCCTAATTCACACTGAACAAATGTTGATGACGGGTGCAACCAGCAAATTGTCAAAATATCTACCTGAATTTTGACCACTGAATTATAACTTCACTAAATCTCATTGTGAAGAGACCGTGAACTCTGATTGTATTACATAGCTCTAGGAATTTTGGAATGAGAATAGCAGTAGTAAACCAAACTGAAAAGAGGCAGAAGGGAAATGATAAATGACAAATAACACTGAATAACAAAAGTCTAATGGACGCATATGGCTATAACTCTTCACAACACATTATAACCTTCTTCAGAACAAAGGTCTTATTGAGAAAAAGAGCCAAAGTTCGTTAAAAAAAATAAATTGTATATATAGCATTTTCCAGACCACTCAAACATCTTTATTAGAGCAGGTCAATTCTATAAGAGAAAAAAACAAAGTCACAACGCGACACTGGAATACTACTGTGAAGTTTCAGTGGAATACTACTGTGAAGTTTCAGTGGAATACTACTGTGAAGTTTCACTAGAATACTACTGTGAAGTTTCACTGGAATACTACTGTAAAGTTTCACTGGAATACTACTGTGAAGTTTCACTGGAATACTACTGTGAAGTTTCAGTGGAATACTACTGTGAAGTTTCACTGGAATACTACTGTACAGTTTCACTGGAATACTACTGTGAAGTTTCACTGGAATACTACTGTAAAGTTTCACTGGAATACTACTGTAAAGTTTCA
>CM052457.1:1951287-1984342 GCA_028533085.1 Varecia variegata | reverse complement strand
CTACTGGAATTCTAGAAGAAAATGTAGGAAAGACTCTACAGACATTGGCCTAGGCAAAGAATTTATGAAGAAGACCCCTAAGGCAATCACAGCAACAACAAAAATAAATGAATGGGACCTGATTAAATTAAAAAGCTTCCGCACAGCCAAAGAAACAGTCACAAGAATAAATAGACAACATACAGCTCTTATTTGTCAACTAAAAATTAGTTAATTTTTAAAATATTGAAGTCGAAGTTCCTTCCCCTCAGATCTGGGATGACCTGTGGCTGCCTGGACCACTTGGGTAGGGCAGAGATGACACTTTGCAGCCATATAGGACCCTGCAGTTTCCGCCTGGTTTCTGAGGGCGACATGCTTTGGGATGCTCTGTTCTGGGATGTAGTCCCTTGGTCATCCATCTCCATTCCTTGAGAAGCTGAAACCTCACAGTGAAGCCACATTTTGGTGTCTGCATCCACCATTCCAACCGAGCCCTGGTTTGAGTTGGTTCAGCCCACGTTCCACAGCACGTCAAGTGAAGATGTCATCTTGGACACAGACCAAGATGTGCTGCCACGTGCTAGTCCATCCACTAGCTGCAGGAGTGCTGTCTGAGACAGGAGCCCATCCCTGAAATTCAACCCACTCATCTTCATGAGTCTATAACCATTTAGTAGATGGAAAGGAATTAAGGTATTGATTACGTGTTGATGAATGAGCTCTTAGGCAAGTATCAGAGAGAGAGATTGATGCATATTTACAAATGAGCCCAGAACCTTCACACACAACTCTGAGTGCGTGTGAGTGTGTGTGTGCACCCACAAATACTCCCTTCTGTGACTGACGAAACCACGTAGCTAAAATATTTCTCTGATAAAATTACTAATATTCATTATGACATAGAGGTTTTTATTTACCTTTCTATATTGCTTTTGCCTAATGCCTAATTTTGTCACTTTTCTTTTTTAAAAACTCTACTTGACTAACACTAATAAAATAAAATATTTGGGTGATGGGTATACTAAAAGCCCAGTCCTCAGTGCTACATAATATATCCATCTAAAAAAAACTGCCTTTGTACCCCTAAATATGTCAATATTTTAGAAAACTGACTAAAAAAATAAAAAAATAAGATAAAATGGAGTAAAAATGAAACAATGATTTTTTGTTTCTTTCCAAGTACATAATTTCACAGTTAGAAAAAAATCACATATATTAAAATCACATATATTAAGTATAAGATCCTAAATCATGCATCAGGAGTGTTGATTCAATTAAATGGTTTCTGCATTTATTAGCATTTATAGGTGAGTATTTCTTATTTTGAGAACAGAAGGCTTTGTACACATTTGCATTGCCAAAGCAAATCATTCTGAATGGTAATATCCTTGGATGAGGTTTGTTTATAGGTACCATGAGGAAAATGGTTATCTATGGGCTTTAATATCTTTTAATATCCAGTCATATTTGGATCACTCAGCAGACAGTCAATGCATAAGGAGAATACACTTCAAACAGAGGGCATTATACATTTGTATTTATATTAAAATACATATGCACACATATCTTCCAGTTAATATTTGAATTAAATGAATACCTACATGCTAAGTTGTTCTGGGAACTCTAAAAAAACTTAACATATTGCATGTAGAATAGCATCTTTTTACAGTTACTTTTTAAAAAACTATTAGGTCAAGTTGGAAATCAGGGAAAAATAAGACCTCTACTTTCAATTCTAGCAAATGATCCATAAAAGGTGATAGTTATATATTTTAAAACAGAGCAGAGGAATAAGCAGGTAAGAAATTTAAAAGCATATTCATGCCTTATCAAAAAAAATCACTACTTTCTAGCTTATAACCAACATCCAAGCCTGAATTGTGGAACAGACATTTAAAGTATATCTGGCCTTATATTATTGTAGTCTATGTTTTCGCAACCTGATTTCCATGTCTCCTAAGTCCATAGAAACTATCTTGATAATGTCTTTGTCATCACTACGGTTCTTTTTAAAAAGGCAACCAGGGAATACAATATAAACTTCATTGGAAACTGACTTCACAACTTCACCTATTCAGTTGTAGCAGTAAGATAGGATTACGAGCATTGTTTTGCACCAACAAAAATGTTCTCTTTAAATTTGTTTAAAAGCACACTTAATACGAAAAACTCAGTGTAGTTAATTGTAAGTGCCAATGTGATACAATACTTGGTAATGTCAGGGTGACAGTTTGCATTTGTCATTTTCCATCTATATTTGTATCTTGAAATATGGTGCATTCTCTCTAGGAAGCCGGAGGTTTAAAAAAAGTAGAAACATCCCGACAGAAGGCAATGTGCAATATGTCCTTTCTGTTCATCTGCAAGAACTATGTTTGGCAAAATATATAGAAGTAGAATAGAAATAGAACACGAAACACCTTCAACTGGCTATTAAGTTTTTCTTTTTCCTTCAATCTCATTCCTTGCATTCTTAAATACTAAATACTGTATATTAGCAAAGGTGTGTCATTTAAATAGTGTACATGGTTGTACTTGTAATGGAACCATTGGGTTGTTAGCTCATGTTCTGTCCAATTCTGTTTCTGAGATTTAACCCCTTGACTGTGCGAATCTGTCTCTTTCTCCTTGGATCTCCTTAATACGTCCTTAATGAAAATTGGTTGCCCTCTTAATTAAGGCATAGCTACTCATAAATTTATCTTAATTGTTAATTGGAATCTTTAGCATTACATGTTTTTCATTTAATGGTCTGATGCTTTGAGGCTTAAATTTTACTCTGGGGGGTACATCACAGGACCCCCAATGGATGGCTGAAACCACCTATATATAGATTGTGGGGTTTTTTTTCCTAAACATACATACCTATGATAAACTTCTCCTTTTCATTTAAGGAGACACTATGGCTTCTCTTTGGCATGTCTGTACCGCCAACTTCACTACTCTGACACTTTGGGTCTGTTATTAAATGAAACAAGGGTGACTTGAACATATGCGCCATTATTCTGCCACAGTCAACCTGATCCCTGAGAAGCTGCTGTGTGACCAGCAGGTGCATAGTGAAGACACCACGAAGACACTGAACCAAGGGGGGAGTCACTCTCTGGGCAGGATGGAGCTGGCCGGCAGGAGGCTTCATCACTATAGTCAGAAGAGCATGTAATTTAAAACCAAGGAACAGTTTATTTCTGGAATTTTCCATTTAGTATTTTCAGACCCCCATTGACATAGGATAATGGAGACCACAGAAAGAGAAACTGCTGGTTGGGAGGGACTATAACATTTTTCCCCAAGCTGTTTTCCCACTTATTCTCTTAAGCTGTGGATCAATGAGGGTTATCCATGTTTTGAACTTTTAAATTCAAAGATGTTTATGTTTCTAGAATTTCAGTTTTGCTCTTTTTTTTTTTCAGATTCCATCGACTTTGGATAGTCTCATGCACATGGCTGAATTTCTCATTTTCCTTTGAATTTCTTTAAATATCTCATACCTGTTTAAATGTTCTCTTTGTATTATAATTGCAATTATACCATGGCTTTGTTCTACTGAGTCCTTTGTTTTTGTTACTCAAAGAGGTTTTTTCCTTTTGATGATGGTCAGTCATTTTGCAATCTCACATTTGACTTGATATAATGCGTGGCATCTAGTGCCCTAAATTGCAATCACTTTTCTCCAGAAATCCTTGCTTTTGTTTCTGCAAGGAGGCTAGATCAATACCGAACAAGGGCCGGCTCAAGCCCCTGCAAGAGTTCTACCTCATCTGGGATTCTCAGCTCATGCTCTCACATCTTGTGTGATGGGCCCCAAACTAAACCCCCAAATCTCCTCCCTGAAGTTGACATTCATTAAAAAAAAATTGGCTTCATTCACTGCATACTCTTCTAGTTTTAACTCATTAGATATTGTTTATACTTGCAGTTCTTTTGGTTTGCAATTGTTTTGTGCTTTTGGGGTTTTCCTTCATGTGAAAACCTACCAATTCTTAACAGGCATTCTTGTAGAAAGGTATCCCAAGTCCAGTTGTGCTGTATTAGAAGGTTCTTCAGGGAATCCAATCCTGCACACTCAGGGTCCTTCCATGCATCAGGGAAGTTGCTGTGGGGATGATCCTTCCAAAAACAGACCAGATGTTAAGTTTCTGGTTATTGTCTCGTTCTGCTTTGCTTACAGAACACAAGCCAAACTCCTTGGCATTACATACAGGGGCTCTGTGGCTTTTCTTTTCCAAATATGTCTTAGTCTTGCCATTCTTTTGCCCCTACCTTGCACGCTACTCCCTAGTCGTGTTGGATTTCTTGGAACACCTGTAATGCATGTTCTATGTCACCATGTCTTGCTTGTCCCTAAGAAAGGCTGTTTCTTCTCTTGAGCAATCTTCCCAGCCTCTGTCAAGCCGTGGCAGAGAACCACCAAACTCATTTCTTCTATCTTGGCAGCACGCAGGTAAATTACCTTTACCATCTACTGTTACAATCAGGTGGAACCACCTCGTTGAGTTCCAGCCAAAACCAGTGAGTGAACATGAGGCATGCTAATTACAAGACAGTTCAATTAATATCTCCCACATCAACCTCCACATTCGTTCTCTTTCCCTACCTGAGTTGAAACCATAATCGTGGTCTGGAGTCTAAAGGTTGAACACGGAGGCGTGTGAAAAATGAATTTAAGACTGGGTCTCCTGAAGAATCATCCTCTATATCGTCTTCTAGTTCCAATACTTCTGATAGATTTTCTTTGATAAATCACACTTTGGAACATTACTTTGGCTTTAATGTGAAGAATGGAGGAGCAAGAGAAAATTCAGAAAGAACAGGCTCCTAGGTTGCTAAAACTTGATATTTAACAAGCAGAGAGGTGGGCTGTCTTTATAGCAGAAACAGTAGAGCTGATTTATGTTCACTTCAGTTGAGAACTACTCTGCCACATTGGCTAAAACGTGACCCAAAGTAGTGAAAGATGAAAGAACTTTTGGGACATTCACGTTCATTGTAAATAGTTAAATAATATCACAGTACATTTTCTGTAGCCTCTGTGTATGTAAGATACCATCATCAAAGTCATCATCTTTTTTTTTAATTATCCAAGATATTTTGTTAAACAGATAAGGCAATGTACAGCAAATAGAATAATTGCATTGCTACAAAAATTACTACTCAGCTTTACATATTTATATCTTTTGATGACACATTACATGTTATTAGTAAAATATGTATTGAACCAAAAACTCATTTATAAGAAGGGGCAAATCTTACAATTATGCTCACGATTATGCTACTTAATGTCAAATAACACATCAAATGTTATTTTGAAAGGTCTAATTAGTGCTACCTATGAAGCATTGTAGCTTTGTCTATAGATATAGGCTAGTAGGCATCAGAGAACTTAAATTCACAGAACTGCGAAGCAGCAACTGACTTTAATATCACTCCAATTTGTCCCATTAACTGTTTGATAGAAAACTAAATCAACAAAGAAGTTAAACCAGGCACTGTATGTCTACCCAGCCCTAAAGGGTGAATGTGATACTTTGTTCCATCCCTTTGCCCATGAAACCAAATCCAATAAGTTAAATCATTTAAATCACTGTCAACTACAGTAGACCGTAAATCCACAAATATAAGTTGAATAAAAAGTTTATCTTTGGCCGGGCGCAGTGGCTCACACCTGTAATCCTAGCACTCTGGGAGGCTGAGGCGGGTGGATCGTTTGAGCTCAGGAGTTCGAGACCAGCCTGAGCAAGAGCGAGACCCCGTCTCTACTAAAAATAGAGAGAAATTATATGGACAGCTAAAAATATATATATAGAAAAAATTAGCCGGGCATGGTGGCGCATGCCTGTAGTCCCAGCTACTTGGGAGGCTGAGGCAGGAGGATCGCTTGAACCTAGGAGTTTGAGGTTGCTGTGAGCGAGGCTGACGCCACGGCACTCACTCTAGCCCGGGCAACAGAGTGAGACTCTGTCTCAAAAAAAAAAAAAAAAAAAGTTTAACTTTCCAAGTTGCAATTCAGACAATTCTCTTGAAAAGCAAGTCCACCTGCTCTGAAAGCTTCTCTGACCTGCCTCACTTCATACCCAGCTGCTCCTGAGTTCATGGTCCCAAAGTTAGCGATCACTCATCTCTGCAGCGTAAGCTGATTAAAAAATGCTATCTTTGTCGCTCACTCCTCTCCCAGCACTCTGTAGTCCTTTCAATCAGCAGTGATCAAAAACTGATTCAGTGCCACTCACCGGCACGGTTCTGTGGGCATTCCGCTACCTTACTGGAGCTTAACAAAAAGTGCCGTTTGAAGTTAGAATCTCTTAAAGTAAGAAAAGTGGACTTCTGTAGGTCACATTGTGTGCCCTTCTATTACGGTAACTGGTGTGTCTGTACAGATGGCACAAGCATGCACTGCATCAATACCTTAGCTGGTAACACTCTGGGAGATTGTGAACAATTTCCCAAGAGCTATTTTCTTAAGAATGTCCATTTTACTTATGCTTTTAGTTAAAATCATGATGTCATAAGGGATCATGCCATGGCAAAATCAAACAAGTTGCAACAGAGGGTCCAATTTGAAACTATATCATTTCCTAAAATAAAGTTATATGGCCTTTACATAAATAAAAGATTTAATGAACATGGGTTAATATTTGTTCAGTACTCTATTATAGTTTGCCAGGGCTTCCATAACAAAATGCCACAGACTGGCTGGCTTAAACAACAAAAATGCATTCTCTTATGGTCCTGGAGGCTGGAAGTCCCAGATCAAGGTGTCTCAGGGCTGGTTCCTCCTGAGGCCTCTCTCCTGGGCCTGTAGATGCCATCTTCTCCCTGTGTCCTCACATGGTCGTCCCTCTCTGAGTATCTGTGTCCTCATCTCCTCTTCTTATAAGGACACCAGTCCTGTTGGATCAGGGCCCACCCTAGTGACCTCATTTTTCCTTAATCACCTCTGTAAAGACCCATCTCCAAGTAAAGTCTCTTTCAGAAGTTCTGGGGATTAGGGCTTCAACATATGGATTTGCGGGATTGGGACTTCAATCCAGCCCATAACAAGCACATATTGACATTGGTTGATTAGTTTGTAGCCTAATGATACAGCATTGAGGTAAACCAAAGAGCAGACACCACCCTTATGAAACTTAACATTCCTGTGCTGGAGATTTAAGGTCAACAAACCCTGGGCAGACCAGCTAAATTGCAGACAGCACTTTGAAGAAAACACAACAGGCCTCATGGCAGTGTTGAATGGAGGAGTGAGCTGACAAAGTCCTTAAGATGGTTAGCAAAAGGTGCAATGTCTGAGCATAAAACTTTGAGCTCAACCCCAACAGAAGAGATGGAGCCAGCCATGCAAAGTCTTAGAGGAGGAGTAGAATAAGAAAAAATGGAAATAAATATTTTAAAAGGCTTTTACATGGGGACAATGATCACTTTGAGAAACTAAGCAAAAGCTAAGAGAATCAACCAGAAGTGACAAGGTTTAAGATCAGAGAAGTAGCCTATGGCCACCATTTCAGGGTTATCAGAACATGCCAAGATTTTTGTGATATTTTTTTCCTTGAGTGCTTTTATTTGTTTGGGGGCGGGGGTGTTCAAAGACACTCAACATGAGATCTACCCTCTTAAATTTTTCGATGCAGTAGACAGTGTTGTTAATTATAGGTGCTATGTGGTGCAGCAGATTTCTAGCGTTTATTCACCTTGCACAACTGAAACTTTATACCCGTTGAACAATTCTCCAATTTCCCCTTCTCTTCCAAGCCCCTGGTAACCGCCATTCCATTCTCTGTTTTTATGAATTTGACTATAGGAGGTATCTAGAAGACTGGGATATTTTTAAAGCGTGATGTGAAGGCATTCAGGATTTTACGTAGGGGGTGCCACACTCTGATTTATATTTTAAAAAGATCCTTCTAGGGACAATGGAATGGTTGGCACAGTGAAAGTGGTGAAGAATTGCACCTGGTGGTTCTCGGGTGAGAAATCAATGGGGTGATAGAATCATTCACTAATATAGATGACAATCCCAGGGAAAGTGATATTTTATAGGAGAATTGGGGGGAAAATTCAAGACATCTGTTTGGAAAGATAATTTTGAGATGATGACATCACATGTAAGTTTTTATGAGTAGCAAGAAATGAGAATTTATTTCAGAATATATCAGAATTTTCACTGCTACATTACTCACTACTCATGGTTTGCATGATTAAATGACATCAGTTATGAACTGCAGACAATTATTCTCAAAAATGAAGTCACAGTTCTTTACTTCTAACCAAGGCGAAGAGCATTAGAAACTAAAAGAACATATAATCTCAGTAAACATACGTGTCAACACTTATGTGCACGTATGGAAGTAACATTCATGGGAAATCAAGCAGGTGGGAGGGAGAGGAGGGGAGGGGTAAATTCACACATAACGGGTACAATGCACACTCTCTGTGTTATAACAGACTTAAACAGTACAAAAGCAATTTATGTAACCAAAAGGTTTGTGTCCTCATAATATTCTGAAATAAAAATATATATATAATAAAAAGATTTGTATGAGCTAGTCAGGGTTACTCAAGGATAATTGCATTAAATAAAAATGACAGTACTGATAATAATTTTACCTATAAAAAATAATAAGATTTGAGAAGGAAATTTAAAATTGAAACCGAAATTGGACCCCTCCAAGCACAGAGCTACTCTAACACTTCCTATTTAGTACCCCGACTCACTTTGGGATTATAAATGTTTTTGTTGTAATTTTCCCAGTTTCTGGTATTGAAAGAGATGTGAGCACTTCATGCTGTGATAACAAATGTTCTCCGGACATTTAATTCTTGTAAAGTTTTAACTCTGTGTGCCTGATCAAGAATGTCCTGATGTTTGCTTTAACTGCTGTTTTTAGAAACATAACAAGCACAGTTGGAATAGGAAAAAAATGCACCCAGGTTTTATTCTTTCATGGATTCATTTACATATTCAACAAACACATATCGAGAACCAACTGTATTTGTTACTAAGTTAATATAATCATAATTACCAGGCCCACACCAATACCCTAGTCATTGCAACACATCTAAAAATCTGAAAACATTCTCAAACTCTGCACAGTCCCGGCTCAACCCAGATGATTAGGAAATTCTGAATTGTAAGATGAAATTCTGAAAGGTATTTCTTACCTACTACAGTGGACAGCACAGGGCAAATATTAAATAATATGTGACGGAGTGAATGATACCCTTATTGTGTGATAATCTTGAGATTCTTATATATTTATTCCATTCTTTATTTTAAAAAAATTACTTAAGGAAAGTTGTGCATATAAACAACCTTTACTAGGCATCAGACTCATCATTTTCATTGAACAAGTTTTAGCAGAATTCCATCTAAAATACAACATTCTGGCAAATTTTTGACACATGTATCATTTGAAGAATAGGTCTATAGTGAATAAATATAGAAATGGATTTTTTCCCCTCTCAATATGCCAGTAGGAAGGAAATCTTGGAAATAACCACTTGTTTATTTTTTTCCATCTCATTTTAAAAATGATAAATAAGTTGACCCTGATGTTAATTCACAAGGTCACACTTGAGAAGGGGAAAAAAAATCTTGCAGTCTTTTATTTAAGGAAACTTCATTTTTAAATAGTGTACAGAACATGTGTACAGTCACAATGCTACAGTGATGACCTTGGACACGTCCTTTATCTTTTAAATGGCTCCTTTTCCCAGAAAATAAGATGATCTCCGTGGTGGCTTTTTAGTGCGATGAAGCTACCCTTCACGCAGACGAGAACTAAACCTAATGGACCCAGTGCGATAGTATTTATTTCAGGAGCTAAAGCGGTAGAGCGTGAAAATAATGTCCCTGACTTTAACATTTTATTATCTACACACGCCAGGTAGCTTTGGGCGCCTGTCAATTACGGAAATTTGGAAGTTAATGAATCAGCGCTCAACACAGGCCTGGCAACTCTCCGCTTTAATTATTACGTTAAAATATTCATGTGAGAAATCGTTAACCTGTTCTACTCAATAGGTCCTCCTTTCGGCTCAGGTGCCTATTTTTATTTGCTATGTTCATTTCTTGCAAGTCGGTTTAGAGGGTGAGGATCTATCTGCCATTGCATCCAGGGGTTGAATGGCTACGTAATAAAAAACGTGGCAATGAGTGGGCTCGAGGATTCTATATATGCATTATATGGCCAAGAGTCAAATCATCTCTGGGGTTTTGAACAAAAATATTATTTTTTCTGTCCCACATTTTATTATGGAATGGTTCAAATGTACAGAGACATTGAAAGAATTTTATAGGAAACACCCCTCTATCCACCCCCTAGTTTCTACTTGTAAGATTTAATTACACTTGCTTTATCTATCAATACATCGTTATACCCAGAACAAAAATAAAAAATCTTCTTAAATGAAAATAAACCTCGAATCTCTATCTTAAATGTGAACATCTCTATCTAGAATGTTTGTATCCACTTCTTACAAGCCTTAAATTTATCACTGTATCAGATTGTGACGTTCTCTATAATCGAGTGAATGGTTGCCTGATATATAGCAGATAATTAAATAATTCCTTCCGGAAGATCAGCCTCATGGCTTTTAATGATGAATCCGTATAGTCATAGATTCACATACTAAAGAAGGCATGGAGTTACTCCAAGTCCGTGGCTCAACTCATAAGACCTTATAATTCATTGATAAGAAATTAAATATGCAAAGTGACAGATACATTTAAGTAGATCACCACTCCTAATATTTAAAAAAAGTTCAGAGTCCTGTTTCCTACAAGTCAAATTTTAAGCGTAGCTCTTTCAGTTCTGTTTTCCTATTTGAATTCAAATATTTCTACCTCTGCACGTTACAGCTATTCAACAGGGCCATTCATTTCCTGTTTTAAATTTGTACAAATTTAAAATTTGTGATGGAGTGAGTGATACCCTTACAGTGCAATAATCTTGAGATGTGTATATATGTATTCCTTTCTTTTCTTTACTTTCCTGGGCCATCCATAACCCAGGCACTCCATTCAAAGATGCTCCACTATATCCCTGTACAGACTAATTCTGTGTTGATGAGGGCTTAGGGACTGCTGACCATGCCCATGTACTTTCTGAATCTGTAAACGATTCTGTTTAATTTCCCCTGTTGCTTTGATCGGATGATTTTGATCAAGAAGTTGAAACACTGTTAACTTTATCCCTAGAATAATAAGGCAGGGTGGACAAGCGAAGTTACCACTTCCTAATTTCCTCTCTCTCAACTTGTGCCAGTTTTTGGTGTGAAGAGTGTGTACATGAGCATCTAAGGAACGACCTTCATCAAATTGTCTCCACAGCTGTGGGCTACATCACAGGCTCTGTTTTATTTAAGTGGAAGGTGAGCAATTTGAATTCACATTTTTTATATTTAACAAACAGACTTTAACTAGAAACACATAGTCTTTTGTAGGATAGTGTGGTTAAACGACCAAACTATCATCCCCAAATCTCGGATTTGGTCTCAATTTTGCCGGATTTTTGTGGGAAGAACCTTGATCAGTCTGTTTTCCTTCTTCACTATATGCAGTATATTCCATTTATCACACACTATATACCTTCTACATTTTACTATAACCTACTAGAACAGCAGTTCTCAAACACTGAAGGTAAGAATGATATGGAGAGATTGGTAAAACATACATTTCTGCAAAATGCTCTGGTTCTGAGGGTCTAGGTTGGGTCCATACATTTTATTTTATTTTATTGTCAATTGACAATTTATCATTGTATAAATTTATGGGGTGCAGAACCATGTCATATTTTATTAATACAATGTGCAATAATTAAATCCAGCTAGTTAACATGCCCATCACCTCAAATCCAAGAACATTTATGATTTACTGATTTACTCTTTTGACAATTTTGAAATGGACAATACTCTATTATAAATTATATTCACCACCCAGTGCCCTAGAACTCAGAAAAAGAAAAAGAAAAAAAAAATACATTTCTCCTGGCTAACCTAGATTTTGTACTCTTTGACCAATATCTCCACATTTCCCACCCTCCCCCTTCTGTAGCTTAATCTAAAACAATGAAAATCAGTTGGATTGTTTTAGATTCCAAATACATTTAATTTCTATGAGTCGCCAGCTGTAGACCACATTTGGATTAACAGAATGAGAGCTAGGTCACATTTCTTGCCTAAAAGTTTATCCCTAGAGATTAATACTGTGGCAAATGCTATAAATATTAGCTTATTCAACGACATGACTGGATTAGCTTGTTAAATATATGGACACAGACTAAAAGATAACTCTCATTGGACAGTCATTGTTTCTGCCCACATTGTTTTTTCCACCACGTTTGGTTCACGACAGAATAGATTCATTGACAATCAACTGCGGAAGATGTGATTTTTGCTATAATATGAAGAGAGAAAAGAAGAAAAAAGAGTAAATATGCTCTGTGTCTTTATTCATTGCATTCTTTCTAAATAAGACTTTCAAATTATCATTGAAAAAATGAGGAGAAAGTTTATGGCTTTTTGAAATTCCAGTTGTGATTCTATAGGGCAAAGGAAGTCATTTCTGCATATATTTAGGCATTCTCTTTGAAAAATCATTTTCTTAACCTTTTCCTGAAGCTAAGAATTCTGACATGACATTGGGACATGTTGACTTGGGACATGACATTAAAAAAATAATAAGTCATGTTATTCACCCGCTTGGAAAGTTTCAAAGTCTATAAAATATAAATATGCAAATAAAGACTTACTTAGATATTCTGTTGGATTATTTAAAGCTTCTGATATTCTTTTATTAATATTAACTCTTCTGCACTATATGTAGAAATGGTTGCTGAAGTCTGATGTTCAAGTAATTGAACATTGATAAATAATTTAACACTTTTATACTCCTAATTATGTACATGAAATAAATAACAATAGAAACGACAATGACCTTGTCTCTCTAACTTGGCATTTGGTCAAGTTCATATTTTCTAAATTATTTGGATATAGAAAAGGATTAACCTGAGGTCACTGGAAACCCCCAGATCTGCTCTGAGAAAGGAAAAGTTGACAAATGATTTCTACACACACTGGCACACATATATGCACACATGCACACAGACATATACATATATCTTCTCCCTACTTTATCTACTGATAACTGCTGATTTAATTTAGCATAAACAATGACTTTTATCCTCTCACATCCTGGAGGCTGGAAGTCCCAGATCAAGGTGTCTCAGGGCTGGTTCCTCCTGAGGCCTCTCTCCTTGGTGTGTAGACGCCGTCTTCTCCCTGTGTCCTCACGGGGTCGTCCCTCTGTGCGTGTCTGTGTCCTCATCTCCTCTGCTTATAAGGACACCGGTTCTGTTGGATCAGGGCCCACCCTAGTGCCTCATTTTACATTAGTCACTTCTTTAACACCCCCATCTCCAAATATAGTCACTTTCTAAGGTCCTGGGGTTTAGGGCTTCAACACAGGAATTCTGCGTGGGTACATAATTCAGCCCGTGTCACTAATCACATGCACATGGATGTGAACTAATGCCACACCAACATTTCCGCCAACAGTATGGGTTACTCATACCACTGCTTAAAATGTACAATGTAAATTGTATTTTGTAACAGTTCCCCTATTTTAATCACTTTCAGTAAATAAGGCTCATCAGCACTCGTTATTTTCATAAATTTAACAGCAATATTTCCTTCTTTGTCCCATTTCTGTGTTTCCATCTTCTAACTGTCTACCGATTTAGCATCTCCTTTTGAATTTGCATAAAAATAACACACAATGCATAGGCTAAGAAAAATCTAGAACATGGTCTATTTTGCAGTTTCTGAGGACATCATGATAAATATCATTGCTTAGTGGTTACGACTGTGGTTTTATTTAAGGGTTGGAGTCCGTAAAATCAGTCAGGTACAATGACAGCGTGGTAGGAGGGCTTGGTAAATATTTCTTGTACACCTGGATCAGGGGAATATTTTGGAATTTGTGAAATGGATAAGGGATTAAAACTGCACAAAAGAGCTCAGGGAATAAACATAAGGGATTTTCCTGGGAAGCTCAGGAAGGATTATGCACAACGGCTCTGCAAGGTGCACGGATGACTCCACCCTAATGAGTATAAACGGACCAAGTGTATGTGAGTCACACATTGCATACTCAGTATGACTTTAAACTGCACAGACGCAGTGGACTACTTGTCAAAAATTGCTGAAGATCATCTTTCTTTTAATCTGGAAGTCAAAAGCAAAATTTTTAACAACAGACGGTTGCTATGGATATGGATGTGTGAGTTCACAAGCCTATGTGTCTGTGAGATCCCTTCAGATCAAATAAAAAAAAGATTGTATTTTGAATCTTGCCATTCTATAGATCATTTATGATGTTATGGGCTGAATTCTCTCCCCCTCAAAGTCATATGTCAAAGTCCTAATCTGCCTAACCTCTCCATGTGACTGTGTTTTGATATAGGTCTTTAAATAGGAGATTGAGGTAAACTGAGGCACTAGGGTGGGCCCTGATCCGATAGGACTGGTGTCCTCATAAGCAGAGGAGATGAGAGTAATACACTGTCCAAATAATTCCAAGGCATGAAACACTAAAAATGCATTATTTTAAAAAATTGTGATATTTAGTTACTCAAAAATTGTTTTTTTTTCCCCCAAGGATTGAAGGAAATAACTTTACAATATATTTTTATATTAGGACTTTTTTTTTTAGAATGGCTAGTTAACAACAATAAAATATGTATGTAATGCATTATGTTATAATCTAGTGTTTCTTAATCATGAAATGAATAAGAGAAAAATAAAACTCTTCCTCAAATAAAGGGAAAAATGTATAAGATTATTTTCTTAATATTAATACCCACCTTTAACTGAATTGCATTCCACTTTTGGTTCTTTCTCTTTTGCATTTAGAATGTATCAGTAATAGAGTTAAGAATATAAAATTCTAAGTTATAATTCTTAAACTGAAGGTACTTACTATTTGAATTTAATAAATGTGTTTTCATGACCAGATATATTCTACATTAATTGTAATGTATGGTAATGTTAAAGATGGTATTGTGATAGAAATATTCACGGTGCTATAATTTTATCTCCCCATAGAAAATGATAATTTCCTTCATCTCTAAATATCCACAGACTAAAATCCTGATCCATTTTGTTAAAATGATGAGACAGATAAAAAGAAGAATGTGATATTAAATTGACTGCTGTCAGAAATATGCAGAAATTCGTTTTAGTAATAATAGCCAGAATAGTGTATAATTCTTAAAGGAGGGAAAAATGAAACATTAAAGGCATTTTTAAGAAAGCTAACATGTCAGAGTAAAGCTTTTAAGAAGGACTGTGGCTCCCAGTTACAAGGATTAGTAGAGCAAATAAACACATGAGTTTCTTATATTAGAAAAATTACCAAAAAATTATTTTTTAAGCAACAAAATTTTAAATATAGAACTTAGATGACAATTCATGAACAACTAAGAAAAATAGGTCTTCATTAGGATTTTGTATTTATTGCTAAGGATAATTATAATTTTTATTGTGGTAAATATACATATATATATAAAAGACCTAAAATTTGCTATTTTAAATGTGCGATTCAGTGGCATTAATTACCTTCACAATGCTGTGCAATTCTCACCATTAACCATCTACAAATTTTTTCTTTACCCCACACAGAAACTCCGTAAGTAATAAGCAATAACTCCCCCAATTCCCTTCCTTTCAGACCCTGGCTGCTACCGTTCTTTCTGTCTCTGTGAATTTGACTATCTTAGGTATTTTCTATAAATGTGATCATACAATATCTCATGTATTTCACTTAGCATAATGTCTTCAATGTTCATCTATTTTATAGCAAGTGTCTGAATTCACTTCCTTATTTATTTTTAATTTTTAATTATTATGGGCACATAATATTCCTATATATTTATGGGGTACATGTGAGCTTCACTGGTAAAATATTGATGCCAAGATGGTTTTGCTATTGTGATCTTCTGTTGCCACATCATTCCTTTTAGCATGAAGTTATACTTGTTTCCTCCTTTCCACTATTTTTATACTTACAGTTAAAAGGAACTATAGGCCGGGCGCGGTGGCTCACACCTATAATCCTAGCACTCAGGAGGCCGAGGCGGGCGGATTGTTTGAGCTCAGGAGTTCGAGACCAGCCTGAGCAAGAGTGAGACTCCGTCTCTACTAAAAATAGAAAGAAATTATCTGGCCAACTAAAATATATATAGAAAAAAATTAGCCAGGTATGGTGGCGCATGCCTGTAGTCCCAGCTACTCGGGAGGCTGAGGCAGTAGGATTGCTTCAGCCCAGGAGTTTGAGGTTGCTGTGAGCGAGGCTGATGCCACAGCACTCACTCTAGCCCAGGCAACAGAGTGAGACTCTGTCTCAAATTAAAAAAAAAAAAAGGAACTATAAAGTATATCTCATTGTGAACTTTTATTTAAAAGAATGAACCTCCTTTTGTATTTTTTGAAATGGAGCAAGGGTCAAATGTTCAGGCCCACATGAGATTGGAGCGAAAGCTCCAGAAACACCAGCTTAACCTTTTCTTCTACATAAGAAGACAAAAAGAAGGAAGAGAAGAAGGAAAAAAAATGATGGGAAAATGAGCAGGAGGAGAGAGAGAGAGAGAGAGAGGGAGGGAGGGAGGAAGGTAGGTTCAATCACACTGCTTTTCCATGCTTTTAATTGGTGATGACTGATGACAATGATGTTAACTTCATTTGGCCCTTTAAGTAAAACTCACTGGAAACCAAGCAGGTGGGAGTGGAGAGGAGAGGATGGGTAAATTCACACCTAACGGGTACAATGCACACTATCTTGGTGATGGGCACACTTTTAACTTTGACTCAAATGGCACAAAAGAAAATCATGTAACCAAAATGTTTGTACCCCCGTAATACTCTAAAATAATAATAAAAAAAGATGACATCTATTTGAAAGTGTACTTACAACACTCTATAACACGATTTTAAGAAATATTTACCAACTCAGTCAGGCACTGTGCAAACATTGGAAATATAATGATGTGTAAAAGAAGCCTCCTAAATCCAAAACCCACTTGCTCACATCAAGTCGATCTCTCTCTCTCTCTCTCTCTGTCTTATACACACACACACACACACACACACACACACACACACATTTCACAGTTGTTCTGTTTATATGGCTGGAAATATACCAAATTTATGTTTCAGGGAAGCTTCACCTCCAATACTGAGAAATAAATTGAGTAGCTCACTCGCATGAATACGTTCAAGTATGATTATGTTATAATGTCAAAATATATACAATTCCATAAAAGGCCCAACAGAACAAGGTGTAAGCTAGCTCATCTGCATTACATTAGAACACTTCCTATCCTTTTCCCAATAACAAAGTGAACTTGATATGTCCCCTGATGTAAAAAGCATTTGCTGGCTTGGATATAAAATCATGTCACATGAAATAAAACTGGCTGGAAGAGTGTAAACAAACAGAAAGTTAATTAAAATATGTCCAGCTTGTGAAGTGACCAGCAGGCTGTCACAATGCATTTCCCAGTAAAAGAACTAGAGGATTACGGATATTAAAAATCTACTAAAAGATAGTGCAATGTTTAACTGGAAATGACTCTGCGTGCATAATAAAAGAAAGTTACGTCAGTACACAAGGTTACAACATCATCTTTCCATTTTAATGACAGAAATTGGCAGTTTCCTATAAATCTACAAACACACTTACCCTAAGACCTACAGAACTATTCCTAAATATTTACCCAAGAAAAATGAAAATATATTTGTAAGATATTCGTGCAAGAATGCTCATAGAAGATCAATTCATAATAGCCCAATACTAGAAGCAGTCCAGACTTTATAGGAGAAGGAATGAAAACCTATGGTATATTTATACAATGGAAAGCTACTTAGTAATAAAAAATATAGACCACTGATATACATAATAACATTGATGAATCTTTTAAAAAATATTGAAAGAAAGAAGCTAGCCCCCACAAAATGGAAACTGTTATGTATTTATTCATATGAAATTTGAGATAAAAGCAAAATAAATCTACAGTGAAAAAAATCAGAACACTCTTGCCTAACTAGGTGGGGGAGGGAATTGACTAGAAATTGCAGAATTGTGTGAAGGAGCTGAGTGAGTTCTACATTTTCATAGAGGTTCAAGTTACACACATACACATTCCTTTGTCAAGACTTATGGGCAGGTGTGCTCAGGACTGCATATTACACCTAAGTGTGCACATTTTACCTACTACAGAACAAAAAGAACCAGAGACAAATATCAATGATGTGCATGCTGAAGTGTTTGGCAATGGAATGTACTGGTATCCACCACTTATTTTTATAATATATTTTAAAAAATAAGACAACCAACCTGATGAATGAAAAGAGGGTTAAACCGATTGATACCTACGTGATAAACCAATTAAAGTACAATGTACATCTATACGGATGCCATGTGCATGTTCTCCATACAGTTCTTCCCATTTTTCTACAAGTTTGAGAATTTTGATATTATTTATTGGAAAAATAATTTTGAACAGTATTAGTATATCTTAGAAAATGCTAGAGCATGGCTCTTCAATGAATGCAAGGAAAAACAAAACACATGCATAAATTACACAGAAATATGGAAGCAAGTGTACTACATGAACTTTGAGATGATAATTGTTGCTCTCAACTACTCTCCAAATAATGAATCTTGACGAGTGTGCTTTAGGTAGTTCCTTGACACTTTACACTTATTTGGCTGGATGAGAATTCCTGACTTTCTCATAACTATAAAAAAAAAAATTAATCTGTATTTTGATTGTATGTGACATTGAAGGAAGATTTGTGTTTTCTTTTCTCACCACAGATATATAGTTTTTATATAATTTTATATACTGCAGCCATACTAAGAGTTGAGTCATAAACTCATTCATTCATTTTGTACATATGTAAAAATAATATCATCACGAATGAGCATTACCATTTGCTACTTTCTCAGAACTTCTTTAGAAATTGTGGTACACTAAAGATCACAGTGTAGATTATTGAAACAGTTTCCACAATTAAATTAGCCCAATTGTACTTTGTCGAAGGTCAGCTAGAAATCAATGCACAACATCAAATTTAAAAAAATTAATCACATTTAAAAAAACATAATAATTACTTAGCTATTCTTTTTGCAAGAAGTGATCACAAAAAAGAACTAATCTCTCAATAACGTAGTGTTTGAATACACTTATACATTCAGCTTTATTTCCTCCTAATGAATATTGGAAAACTTTCAGGAAATTTATTCAACTTTAAATCTTTCAGCTAAAATTCCCTTTTTTTTTTTTTTTGAGAGACAAAGGATATTGGTGTCAGAGTCATACATAATATTATAATGATTGCTTCAATATAATGGCATATTCACTACATTCTTGAACAAAGAGTGCTCTAAGAAGACCTTTGCATTTAATATCATTCAAGGTAAGTAAATATTTCTCACTTGGCAGTAACTATTATTGGATATGCGAAGACTGACTTCTGCTTTATGAATTTCTGTCTTGGTCTTCAATGTCATTAGCTACCTGATCTTGTTATGTCATCTGATTTTTTTCCCTAGACTTTATGATTTTATCTTTGCCTCAAAATGTCATGATATATCAGTGTGGGTCTGTTTTATTTAGTACACTGGGAATTTAAACCTTTTTTTTTTTCCCCTGGAGATCCTATCTTTCA
The DNA here is from genome assembly GCA_028533085.1 of Varecia variegata. Classification (NCBI taxonomy): domain Eukaryota; kingdom Metazoa; phylum Chordata; class Mammalia; order Primates; family Lemuridae; genus Varecia; species Varecia variegata. Next base: position 1,964,632 of record CM052457.1, on the reverse strand, counting down.
TTTCAGGGAGAGGTATTATTTCTTAATTTGCATCCTACTTGCAAACTTTTGGACACATTTTTATCTGATGTTCTAGTTTATACTTTTCTCATGTGGTTTAATCCCTTTGTTGATTTCTTAATTGTAATTTTAGCTTTTTCAGAGTCTTGTTGGTAAATTCGTGGATTTTATACAATATAAAATCTGAAATTCTTTTCTTTCTTTTTCCACTTTGAGGGTTAGGTTTAATTTCTATTCATGCCATGCTATTTCTTGGTAAGTTCTCCCATTCTTTCCTGTCCCTTAATACTACTACTCTTCCCTTACACAAGTACATATTTTTTCTAACACTGTTTGCAAACACACATTTTCCCCAATACTATTTGCATATATAATTCCAACTACTTCTCACTAAACCAATATTTTCTCTAAAATATGTAGTGTCTACTTTCTTTCCCATTCATAAAATTAGTTTTATAAATAGTAACCTTTTTCCCTGCCAATTCCTGAAATTTCACTGAGTCAGTTTTGGGCATTAAAGTAGCTATTGGATTATAATCTTCCTTACAGTATATTTCTTGCTTCCAAGAATTGTATTTGTGCCATTACATTACACCTTTATAGACAATAACCTGATGCATTTAGTTTTAACATTCTGCATAAGTTCATTGTCTCTCTCTTGAGATATGTCCACATTTGATTTTCCAAGCCATTAAATCAGGTGTCTTTTTTTTTTATTTCAGCTTATTATGGGGGTACAAAAGTTCAGGTTATATATATTGCCCATGCTCCTCCCAGCCCCCCGAGTCTGAGCTTCAAGAGTGTCCATTCCCCAGACAGTGCGCATGGCACTCATCATGTAGGTATACACCCATCCCTTCCTCCCACTCCCACCTCTGTCCGATACCCAATCAGGTGTCTTGACAATGAAATTCCTTTCAATCAATTCACTTTTTTTTTCTTGAATATAGTTATTAGCTCAGAAAATAACTTTCTGGCTGAACTTCCTTAAATGCCACAGTTGTGAATTATATGCTGCTGTTATTATTAACATTAACACGATTGTTAGGAATATCATTTCTTTTTACTTTTGTTTGTACGAATTGCCATCTGGTTCCTCCAGCCGCAAAACGTGCTGCGAATGGGGTCTGTGTGTTGTGACTCCTAGCTCCTCGGTCGACGTACACTTTGCTTGTGGACTCACTGGAGCTTAGGTCTTGCCGTGAGAGTATTCTGAGTGGCTGTGTCGCCTTGGCAGGTGCAGGGAAGATGGTCTCAGCCACCATGGGACCATTCATCCCTAGGCAGCACCATCCTGTCAGCAGCCAACTAAAGTAGCCACAGGGGTCTGTGCGTAACAGGGACCAGGCTTCCTCACTTTCCAACACTCCAACACCCAGAAAACCCCACGTCATAATCCGGCACTTTCTGGTCCTTACCACAGGATTCCTTGAGTCCTGGTGTGGAGGTGAATTGAGTTTCATTAGGGATGCATGGTATGTGCTGAGAACCCTCTTCTGTCAATGAATATTTATAGACATATATTATATCTGGGTCTCATTCTTTGACTCTCTATTTAAACATGCACCAGATCCATGATGCAGCAGTTTCAGTGTTGGGATCGGATGAATGTGTTGTGCGTAAGATGTGGACGTGAATTTTGCACAGTCAGGTGTGGAATGCCATGAGCTGAATGATGCTCCCCCCGCCACGCACAAATGCAATCCATGTGTCGGAGCCCTAACCCCCATGCGACTGCATTTGGAGACAGGGTTTTAGGAGATAATCCAGGTTAAATAAGGTCATAATGGAAGGGTCCCAATTCTATAGAACTGGTGGCCTTATTAGAAGAGGAAGAGAGAGATACCCGTGTTCTCTCCCCACCATGTGGGGACACGGTAAGAAGCTGTTGCCGCCCAACCAGGTTCATTGCCCGCTGCCCAAGAAGAAGCCGATGCACTGAGACAGCAGGGTTTGTAGCAGAGAAAGAATTTCACTGGCATAGAGCCAAGCAGGGAGATGGGAGGAATTTCTCAAATCCGCCTCCCTGAGAATTTGGGAGACGGGGTTTGTAAAGACAGTTTGGTGCAGGCAATTGAGTCTGCTAATTGGCCACGTTTGAAGCAGAACCACAGGGTTGTAGAAATGGTCTTCTGTGCTGACCAGGTTCCTGGGTGGGGTCACAAGACCAGTTGGGTCAGTTCCTCAGTATGGGCCGCTGGTCTGGGGGGGTCAGCCATCCCACTGGAATGCGGGACCTGAAAGGTATCTCAGAAACTACCTCTAGGTTTCAAAACGTGATGTTATCTATGAAGAAAGCTAAGAATCTTAATGACCACCAGGTATGTGGCTCCACAGTGGCAATTATAGAGAAGCAAACGGGGACAGTGGCTAGTTATCATTATTCTTAGCTAGGCCTGTGCCTGATTTTTAGCTAGGCCCTCACCTTGCACCCTTCTATCAATCTGTAAAGGCGGTTTCAAAGCCAGACATCAGAAACCAAGGAAAAGACCCTTCCCCAGAAACAGAACCAGGCTGAACCTTGATCTTGGACTTCTGAGCCTCTAGAACTGTGAGGAATTAAATAATCTGTCTTGCATATGCCATCAGTATGGGGTATTTTGTTATAGCAACCCTAGAACAGCTGCAACTGCTCTTGGTCTTCTTTTGTTTGTAGAGCTGTGTTTTTATCCAAAGACTCAAATAACTTCCTAAGGGAGGGGTGAAGTTTCAGTATTATTTAGGTCACCAGCTCTGCTGTTATGACTGCAATTTAAAATAGCAAAAGAGCAAAAAAAAAAAAAAAAAAAAAAAGAAACAGAGAAAAAAGAAAATAGAATCTTATTATCTTATTATCCTCTCACGAGACACCAGTTAGCAATAGCCTTCCTAGGTTGGACTCATTGGTTTTAGGAATAATAAGAGCCATATATTTGTTGTGTAAATTGAGGACCTGCAGGTGTGTCTTGCATAACCTTAGGCCTGTCAGTGAGTCACAAAGGTTGTCTCCAAGAAGGGAGGGGTGAGATGGGGCAGGTCTGACCTCCCTCCTCATTTTAGGGGGTCCATTCATTCAGCTGGGTAGGGGGGAACCTTAAGATTTTATTTATTGATACTTTTTATTGATACTTTTATTTATTGATATTTTATTTATTGATACATTTTATTGATACTTTTTATTGAGCATATAGTATTTAAAAATTACATTCTTTAAATACAACTTCAAAAATGTTAATGATATCTTTAAAGCTCAAATGTGTATTTTATGAATTCTGTCTTAGTAGGAAGCTCTGGTTCTTAAGTTGGTCTTCCTTAAGCTAGAGCTTCCTGTTAAATAACTTCATGTTCCTTTGCTTCCTTTAGCCAGTGGGTGTGGGCCTTATCCAGTACATTCTTTTATTTAAGACTCTTCTATTTAAACTCTTGTTATCTTTCAGTCTCTGTGGACTTTGCCTCAGAACGCATGATGAACTTCAGTATGAATTAGGTGAAAAGACATATTATTATATATCTTATATATTATATATCATACATTATATATATGATCTTATATATAAAGGTATATTACATATCTTTATATATAAGATATATTATATTATATATAACACATATGAAAATATATGATATATTATATATAATATATATCTTATATATAATAATATATCATATATTATCTATATGATCTTATATATAAAGATATATAATATATTATATTATATATTATATGTCCTTATATATAAGATATGTTATCTTATATATAAAGATTATATCTTTTTGTTCCCTCCAATCCTTATTTTATATTTAAAATCTATTTAACATTGAACCATCGTTGGTTGGACTATAAATAAAATGTGAAGGAAACATATTGAACTGTCAAGTTCAGTGTAAGCCATCCATTCTTTTGGAAGCAATTGAATATAAACTTAAACAAATGAATACCTTCAATGGTTTGGTGTAGACAAAAGTATTTGATGTCTATAATTTTGCCTGCAAAATTCATACAGAGAACTTTTTAAATATACCTTGAAACAGGTGAAATCAAAAAGGAGCATGCTTTTCCCCTTAAAAAACATAAAAAGACATTCAAATTTATTATAAAGATGTGTCACTATCCATAAGTCGAATACAAAAGCCACGATTTTCTGTCAGAAATATTAATCACCTTGGTATTTTGCTTTTTATAGGTGGAATGAGCAGCTTTTCTGCGATTGCTATTTATACGGAAGGACTGTGACATTTGACTTGAGACTGCCCTTTTTGGTGTTTGTCAAGAGAAGCTAACAGGGGCTCCCTTGCGTGTAAAATTCAAATGAATGCCTTTAATCCTCCTAACTTAGAATATCAAATTCATTACTACCAGAGACTATGCTAGAGATTCTGCATAATTGCTGCTTGAGAAATTAAAGGAACAAATGTCAAAATAACTACTTTCAATGGCACAGAGGTTGTAGATACTTATCTAGAGATCAAAGAACTAACCCACAGTTCCAGAGTGAAAGATCAAACCAAATCCTACACACAAATACTTTGTCTCATGTAAATATTGAAAATTCCAATTGCAAATAAAGAAATCTCCATTTCAGAGACTTGACTGATGAATCGTTTTTTAAAAGGAGGCCAAAGAATCTTGCAACATTTAACATTCTAAAACCTTTGATGGCTTGGTTATTTCCAAGAATACTATAATGCAACATTTAACATTCTAAAACCTTTGATGGCTTGGTTATTTCCAAGAATACTATAATTATCAAAACTTCTAGCCTTAATTTCTACAGAATACTTCAATATTTAAAACACACAGGTCTCTGATGGAAAGTTATAAAACATTCTCTATTGATATTGGGTAAACAACAAGTGCATACTGTTTACAAAATATAGCTGGACAAATTATTTGACAACTGTTGGCAAGATTATCGTGCAATCTTGAATGTAAGAGTAAAAATTATGGCTAATATTACCATAGTCTGAAATGTGAGTGTGTTGTGTCTCCATGGGTAATTTCCATCGAAAGGAAAGAATACAGATGGAATTAAACAACAGTGACAGGAAACCAATGAAATAAGGCTGAGTGGGAATTTGGAAGTAAGTGAGCAATTCACGCTGTCCAAAAATCTAAAGCTAAACCTTGGTTCGCATGAACCACTATTAAAATACAACAACTCTCTAGCATGGAATTATTAAACATATATTCAAAACCACCCTTAAAACCTTCTAGGCATGTGGATTAAGGTACCTGCTGGGATCTTTCTGACCTTAAGTCTTTGCAGAAGTCTATTAGAGATGATAGCACTTCCTTCAAAAAATTGTTGTGGAAATCAGTTTAGATTAGTTGTCTAGCATGTTCCTTAAAGAGCTTGGCATACACATATGCACTCAACACATGGAGATTCCAAATGGAAAGTGAACATTCCATTCACATTCAGCCGTGTTATGAATTAACTCAAATATCGGAATCACTTTATATTCTAAGAGAAAGCAGAAGAGAATCTGAGTAATAAATGTATGTCCCTTAATTCTTAATATCACTATTACTTCACTGTGTGTCTCTGTAGAAATTAATAAAAGCATGAGACTATGTATGTACATATGCTGAAAAAGAAAGGTCTCCAAGCCGATGCTATAGCAGATCTTCAGTACTCACTGCTGGTGGAAGAAAGTTTTGAGCAAGGTGCCATTTTTTCAGAATGCTCATTGTGGATAGAAACATCAAAATTTACTAAGAACACTTGTTTGTAGAAATTGTGTTCTGATGCCCTATTTAGCAAAGTCTTCTTATAGGAATTATCTATATATATGTGTGTGTATATATATGTGTGTGTGTGTGTGTGTGCATATGTGTGGATATATGAATCTATATAAAAAAGATATTTTTTAGACAGCCTTAAAACTTATTCAGCAAAAATTTGAGGGTGGTAGAGGAAACTGTGACATTGTATTTTCAGTCTAACAATTTTATATTGACAATGAAGGTACTTAGATGGACCCCATTCATGGCAAGCAGTGAAAAGAAGAAAAAAGAAAACTGGATTCAGTTCATAAAATGTATTATTAGTCTATTGCAATATTTTCCGGAGCGTCTAGACTCCTTGAAACCTTCTCAGTTTCCATTAGGTTTCTTTTTAATATGTCAGCCATCACTGAGTCACTTTCATTCTCTCCATACACAAAGCATTTTGAGGGGGATTGTCTTCAGTAGTCTAAGTACATTTATGTCTATAGGTAAATTACAGGACTCTTGGGTTTTGGTTTGATAGCATTTAGTATGGATGACATGGCTAAAATCTTCATTCTACTACTCATTAGTCAATCATTTTAGTCAATGAATCATATTATTTACCTGGACCAAACAGTCCTCTTGGTTAAATGATATGACTGAATGCAAAATTTTACCTTCGAATTTAAAAGCCAACAGAGAAACCTCACAAAGATCTGTAGTTTAGAAAAAGACAGCTGCGCTCGAATGTTTATTGTAGCACAATTCACAACTGCAAGGAGGTGGAAACAACCCAAGTGCGTATCAGTTCATGGGTGGCTGAACAAAATGTGATATATGTACACCATGGAGTATTACTCAGCCATGAAGAAGGATGATGTAATGTCTTTTGTGACAATCTGGATGGAACTGGAGACCATTACCCTAAGTGAAGTATCTAAAGAATGGAAAAACCAACACCACATGTTCTCACTATTAAATTGGAACTAGCCCACGGGCACACATGTGCATAGAGAGAAGTAAAGTGAACACAAGCAAGCAAGGGTGAGAGGTGAAGAGGGAATGAGAGAAAACCTCCCTAACGGGCACAATGAACAATATCAGGTGACAGGCACACTTATAACTCATGCATTATAAAAGTGATCCATGTAACCAAAATGTTTGTAACCCCATAATACTTTGAAATTTAAAAAAATCATAATAAGCATACATTAGGCCCATATTTTTCAGTTTGACTACTTCTGAGAATATAGTAGATCCTCAGTTATCATCCTCCATTCCTTCTTGCAAACTGAGACTTTAAGCAAAGCAAAATGTAACAAAACCAATTTTCCAAAGACTAATTGATAGAAATAAGAGTGAAGTTCCTACAACATATTTCTGGTCACCAAAAAAATCACTGAATTTTGAAATGAAGACCACAAACCCTTCTAATATTAAATATAAAAATAAATGTGAACTCTACATGCATTTAAGAAAAAAATCATAAAGGGAAATGATTTACTTTGGTGAATCAGTGAGTGACGGCAGTCGTAGGGGTGAGTTCCAACAAGGAATAAATGTTTGCAAAGTGCAATTGTTGGGAGCATGTCCTCCCACCATGCAGTTAAAACAGACAGACAGACAGACACACACACACACACACACACACACACACACACACACACATGGAGAACATGCAAACTCCACAGGAACACTGGCCCCAGCTAGCAATCATTTTTTTTTTTTTATCATCAAGCATATAAAGAAAGAAAGTTGAATGAAATAACATTACTCAAGAATCTGTCATGTGTCCTACTGTTAGGTGAGGCTAAGGGCATGCAGGTGGCAGGGCAGGTGATAATGAGATGTGATCAAGGGCTGTGCATCAGGATCAATAAGAACAGAGGAAGGAAACCACAACAGCAGGAACTTCAGGTTAGGAGCTCTCCCGGCCGGGAGCACATGCAGAAGCTAGGAGTCCATGCCTTCATTAACATAGTAAAAAAAACACACCCACCGGTGCCATGACAGTTTCCAAATACCATGGCAACCCTTGGAAGTTGCCCTATAAATTAGAAAAAGATGAGCAACTGCAATTCTGAGGACTGTCCAACGCTTTCCCAGAAAATTATAAATATTCCACCCTCAGCTTAGCCTAAAATTAGGGAACCAACATAAAAAGGGAAACCTCATTATGTTCCAGGTCTTCTCCACTGGTAGAGACAGACCCGTTCTTCTCTGGAACGTACTTTCCCTTTGTAAAGCTTCCCGTTTCCTGTAATAAAGCTGCTCGTGTGAGTTGCTTGTGCGTGTGTTCAGTCTGTCACACCAGCCCTGCTTGTGATTCTTCCAAGCAAGGAGCCAAACAACGGGGATGGCATCTGTCTCAAAAACCCACCCTGACGCTTCCTACATACCATTACCGCAGGTCAGGGATGTCTGTGCAGACAAATTCACAACACTGTTTGGAAAGAAGAGTTCAGGACAAACAGAGCACGTCACTTCACTCCCACTTCAGTGACCAGTGCAAGTTGCAAGGCCAAGATTGGTTTCTGTGGGACAAGAGATCTGATCTTCTCATAGGAAGAGCCAGTTTCTTTCTGAAAATGCCCAGTTGTGAGGGTCAAAGATATATTTATAATAACGCAATCTACCACCCATTGAATAGGATAACAGGAGAACCAGTGCTATTAAGAAGGCAAGGGAGTAAGCTGAAGAATAAGTGCTAAGGTGTCTTAAATGTCCCTCATAGGTCTAAGGGTTCCGCTTGCTAAACGGTCTCCAACAAGTTCGTGATCACCGTTCACTCACGGTAAGTGTTGATCGAGATTTAAACTCACCCAGTGCAGAATCAGAGCAATTCTAGGACACACAAGTAGAGAATCATGTGAAAGAACGTGAGTGACATATTGCAAAATATACATCAAAAAATTTGCCAAAACTACAATCTTTTAAAAAATCATCAATATAAGTCTTTGCCTATATTTGTGTGTATGTATTTTAATGGAATCTGGCAAAACATCTCAAGATATTTTCACTTAAAGCATATAAAAGAACAGTGTCATTTTTTCACATCTAATAAAGCAATAAAAAGACTAAAGATTTAAAAAAATCTAGCAGCGCCAAAGAATGATATGTAATTCCATAAGATCTGCTTATAATCCTTATGGTCAAATAAAGAAATGGAGAATTCTGGTAAAGTGCATAGAAGCTTCCTTCATACAAAGTTTTAATTGATAAAAACTGATCATTGATGATTATTTATCTATACACATGTCGTTTTCTTTTGTGTCTCCATTCACATCCTCATCTGCATCTACGTCTATTTATATTTTCTAAGTGAAAATTAAATATTACTTGGAAAAATGATGATCTCAATGTAATTATCATGTATGACTATTTATATCATCCATGAATCATTATGTGCTTTTTAAAAAGTAGGTCACATTACTAATTGTGTGTGTGTGTGTGTGCACATATGTGCATGGGAATTAAATGAGTTGATGTATATGATACTACTCTGAAATCTATAAATCCATTAACCACAAATATGTAATAATGTGAATTTAACACGTTAAGTAACTCTCCCATTAGAGTCACAGAATTTCTTTCTAGGTGACCATAAAAGTGTCATTTTCAGCACACCCTCTTGAGTTTTACATCTGCATCTTGCAAGGGTACTTCATGGACACAACACACCACCTTCCACAATAGTGGCTGATTATGGCAGTAATTGTCCAGGGACATGATGCCCAGGGCATATATTCATACAATGAATATATTTATAAAGTGTAGCTACTTCTCAGGTGACCAAAAACATCTGTCCTTCTTGAAAATACCTACCCCCTCAATTTTAATTGCTTTGATAAATTTTGCCGCCATTTCACAGCTATTGTTAAAAAGATCAATATGATGGGGACGAGATTCAATAATCATTTGATAGAGTGAAATAGCATGTCAGAAACATTTATTTCCATAATGCAAATAAGCGTTACAATGCTCTGACAATCCATTGTTAATTGTTTTAAATTGCTTAATCGATATGAACCTCTGAACCTCTAATTTTCAATTACAGGCAATATGAATTTACCACAATAACAGAACTAATTTTGGAATATAGCATCTAATCCTGTAATGGTTACATGCAATATCAAATTTAAAATAAGTTGGCACCCAGAAGGAAAGGGCTTAAAATACTACTTCATTAGCATTGTACTATGTAAGCCTAAAATGTTCCATAATTCTGGCAGAGTACCCAATTCGTATTTAATCCCATTTAAAACATTCTACTGAATAAATTAGACTCTAAGGGAGCTATTCAAATCAGGTCTTAAAAAGATAAACAGCATTGGAAAATTCAGGCAGAGAACAAGCCTTCTGCATTTGGCCAAAAGTCATTATTGGGTTCACGTCTGCAATCAATACAGACTCAATTACTAGAAATAATGGAAATGGTCATACTTCACTCCAGTAGCTAAATATGTTTGCAAGATTCATTATGCTATATTAAGCAAAGGGAGATTATACTATTGTAGGTGAAGGTGTTATTATTTTAGAATTGAGAAAACTCGGGTCTAAATACATAAAAAGAATATTTATAGATGGAGAAAGAGAACAAGGTCCTAAGAATAAATTGAGAGAAAAAGTAGGCACTTTTCATGGACAGCATAATTCTGACAATGCTTGTTAAAAACTTCGTACCCTAGTAAGGAACAGGAACACTGTAGTGTATAAAGAACAAGGAGTCTTGAGTGTTTGTCCTTGTTGGAGTATTGCCTCTCTGACCACGGACGAGACAAGTCATCTCTCTGAATTCTAGTTTATTTAGTTCTTGGTCGGGTTGGGAAAGCATTCTGACAATTTCCTTTTTGCTGTAAAATCATATACCACTACCCATGGATATGTGTACACATTAATGAAAACACCAAATTAAAATAGTGTATGGCATCAACAACAAAAACTTCTATTCAATTTAGTCTCTAATTCTACCTGCTCCTAATTTGCTTCATAATATTTTTTTTGGTGTCTTAATTTGATAGAGGACAAAGCATTACATAATTCATTTTTTTTTTGAGACAGGGTCTTGCTCTGTTGCCCAGGCTGGAGTATACTGGTGTGAATCATAGCTCACTGCAACCTCAAATTCCTGAGATCAGGTGATCCTCCTGCCTCAGCCTCCTGAGTAGCACACACCACCACATAGAGCTACCATTATTATTATGATTATTATGATTATTATTATTGTAGAGATGGGGTCTTGATATGTTGTCCAGGCTGGCCTCAAACTCCCGGCCCTAAGGGATCCTCCTGCCTTGGCCTCCCAAAGTGCTGGGATTAGAGGTGTGAGCCACTGTGCCTCAATGACATAATTCTTTTTTTTATTAACAATTACAAATGGAGATTTTCAGAAAGGAACGGAAGATGTGTGAACAGAAAGATCATACTTAAAAGCAGGAACCCAGGGAGGTTGTGAATAGAGATGAGCAACTCCGTTACTGAGCGCATTGCCATTGACCTTAGGAAGGAACCTGTCTCAATCAATTCAGTCTAAAACAACCTTGCATTGAGCACACTAATTTAATGCTCATTTTATACAGATGCAGCCCTTAAGCCCCGAATCATGGAGTCCTCCTCATCTTTATTTCTCTTGCAGCCTCTCCTTTCACCTACAGGTAAATCCTCTTGGCTTTGTATGTATCAGATAACTCAAAGATGATTCTCTCTCCCTCCTGCTCAACCACTGCTTCTCAATTTCACATTGCAGAAGCCTCTAGATGAGTCTGTTTCTAATTGTGTCATTTATGGGCTGAGTTGTGTCCTCCCTCAAATTCATATGTTGGAGCCCTAAATCCCACGTAACTGTATTCGGAAATAGAGCCTTTAGGGAGATCATTAAAGTTAAATGACGTCATAAAGTAGGGGCTCTAATCCGATAAGGTGGCGTTCTTGTGAGAAAAAGAAGAGATATCAAACCTCTCTTTCTCTCTCTCTGTCTCTCTCTCTCCATATGCACACATAAAGAAACTATGCAAAGACATAGTGAGAAGGCATCCATCTGCAAGCCAACACTAAGAGCCCTCTACAGAAACCAACACTGCTGGCACCTTAATTTTGGACTCAAGTGAGGACACAGCGAGAAGGCGCCATCTATGAACCAGGAAGTGAGTCCCCACCACACACAGACTCTGCCACACCGGGATCCTGGACTTCCAGCCTCCAGAGCTGTGAGCAACAAATGTCTGTTGTTTATAATCCACCTAGTTTATGGCCTTTTCTTAAAGCAACTCAAACAGACCAAGGCAGGGACTCTAACAGCTTCAGTGCATGGTTAGATATTCTAATTATTAGTTTAACTCTCTGTGCAAAACTAGCATGTTTATTGAAACTGCTACGTGACTGAGCAGATTTTCCAAATTGAGAAACATGGCTTGCAACAATTTGCTCTGAGTAAATTTGCAAAAGTGTTAAGATGTTTCTTTTAAATTTTAATTATTTTTTTATTTACCAATGTAGTTGTTATATCATTACTTTCTTATATGTCTAACAACAAAACACTAGAGTAATGAAATGGCATGCTTGAAGAAAAGTGTCCAGTAGAATCCATGAAAAAAATCATAAGCCATTTTAATATTTCTACACTGAATGAATTAAAATGGCTTGTGACTTTTTTCATGGACTCTATTAGACACTTTTCTTTAAGAATTCCATAGGGGGACAAATTATTTAAAATGTGATTTCACTTTGCATAAAGTTCTTTCTTTATTAAAACGAAAATCTTCAGTCACGCATGGTACACAAATCTCAGGAAGTCAAAATAGCCATACCCAGGACCCTTTTGTCTCAACTATTATATCTGGATTGATACTGACAGTGGTCATCTTTCCTGTGTGTATTTTTGGTTCTGATGTAAATATTTTCAAATTCTTAATAAAAATCCAGGCTACTTTCCAGCTCTCAATGGCAGATCCAGAAATAACAGTGAATATGTTTTCAATAATAACATTTCAGAAGAAGCTCATTTATAAAATGACCCTTGAAATAAACACATTATGATGACATCGAGTCTGAAAAAGATCTTTCAGCTCTAGCTTCATTTGGAGTTGTTTTCATAATTTATGAGAAGCAAGATGATTTATGGAAAAGTTCATCGATTAAATCTGTTTTCTGAAATGTTCGGAACTCGGGGTCATCTAGACTTTTCACAAAACATTGCATTTCTCACTAAAGCATGTTCTTCAAAAGACGTGTTTGAGAATCTTTATGTACAAAGATATTTCCTATAACCTTTCGTACATACAAATGAATACTAAAATATTTATAATTAATCCACTGCAATTCCCCAATCACAGGGAATCAGTACTGGGCTTCCCACGAAGTAGATGGGGCTGTTCTTAGTAATTTGAGGCTTGACATCTGAGCGATAGAACATGACCAGTTAGGTATACAATAAAAAACCACCTTTGATTCAAGTAGACCTACCATTCGATCCAGCAATCCCATTATTGGGCATCTACCCAAAAGAACAAAAGTCATTCTATAAAAAAGACATCTGCACCCGAATGGTTATAGCAGCACAATTCACAATTGCAAGGGTGTGGAAACAACCCAAGTGCCCATCAATTCATGAGTGGATTAATAAAATGTAGTATATGTATACCATGGAGTATTACT
>CM052457.1:1900936-1950787 GCA_028533085.1 Varecia variegata | reverse complement strand
TTAATCTTTTCACACACAGATGCTATGGCTTCCACTGAAACCTGATACTCATTTTTCTGATCAAGTATATTTAGCTCTAAATCATGACTCTCAGGAATGAATGTGAATTCTTCCAGAAGTGGGGGGTAAGATAGAATGAATTTGGGCACAAGAGTCAGGGGTGGAGAGAAAGAAGAGCTCTGGTCCACAAGCATTGATGATGCACCAGCCATTCCTTAGAAATACCATCGATTTCTTCTTTGATTCATACCTTATTTTCAAACACCCATTTAAACAGCTATACCTCATTGAGTTGGTTATTTTATTTGCCATCTAAAATCACCTGAGCTACTGATATTAATTACGGTGTTACTGCAGCAGTTTAAGGCCAGGATAGAACCACCTGCACCCAGAGCCAGCCCCAATACATTGGAAAATCTGCTGATTGAAACAATGCCATCTAGGATTGTTAGAACTACAAAAAAAAATTCAAATGAGCAACATCTCCCTTGGTCAAATCCAACCATGGCTGCCACCAACTCAACTAGAACCTCAGGAGGAAGTGATTAGTGTAGATGCCACTTTGGACAAAGCCATCTGACTCACACTTCCTAGGCTGTGGACTCCAAAGGCCTCTCCTTCCTTCCTGGATTGAGTTGGAACTACATGACATGTATTTGTCCTCCATATTTTACCTCTACCTTCTAGCAGAATGGCATATTTGTCTTCAAGGAGGTGACTTTAGCTTTGAATGACATCAGAATCTGGTTGTAAGTGAGGAGATAATAGACTTGCATGGCAGGTGGATATCATACAAGACATTCTACCTGCAGGGTTATTTACAATTGTATGTGTGTATGTCTTTGTATATAGAAATATATGAAAAGACATGCACTGAATTATTAGAAATGGCTAAACTCTGTGTTATGTGTTATGGACAAATGCATCATTTATGGTGTATGTTCTCATGTTTATAAAGTTTTCTACATAGAACATTTATAATTTTGATCAATACATCAATCAAGTATAAAAGGAACTTTTCTTATAACTATCTCTCATTTCCCCTTTGTGAAAATGAAATTTAGCCTTTTAAAACACTGCATTCTAAGATGATGATTATAATACATAGATGGTATAAATTTAATCTTTAAAATAATTCTGAAAAAATAAAGTTTCCCCATTTTTAGCAGCAGAGGACAGATCCTAAGACAATGTATGAAGATTCCCCTGCTTGGTGAATGGTAGAGCTATATTTGGAACATTGGCAGTTTAACTCTGCAGCCTAGTTCATAAGAGCATTGCATTTGGATTCTCAAACTGCTTATGTAATAATAAATGCAGGTACCTTGGGGCCCTTCCAATGTTAAGGCCAGAAATCTATAATTCTATAAGCATCCGAATCCTCTCCGACACAGGCAGATCTAGTGCCACACTTGGAGATAGGCTGTTACAGTGTGTGGCCATGAAATGATTCCTGAAAATAAATTTCAGCCCTGACTCCAGAGACACAGTTCCAGAAAGAATGCCAGTGTTTAGCATCTGTGTTGTGGGGATGCCATTCAAAACACTTTGCAGTGCAGATATCTTCCTGATTTGTTAGTGAAACTTTGCACTTTAAAATGAAGAGACTGAATATATAAAAATAGGGTTTGTGGCACTCGCATGTTTATAGCAGTACAATTCACAATTGCAAAGATGTGGAAACAACTCAAGTGCCCTTCAATCCATGAGTAGATTAATAAAATATGGTATGTGTACACCATGGAGTTCTACTCAGCCACAAAAACAATGGTGAACTAGCACCTCTTGTATTAACCTGGATGGAGCTGGAGCCCATTCTACTAAGTGAAGTGTCCCAAGAATGGAAAAACAAGCACCACATGTACTCACCATTAAATTGGAACTAATTGATCAACACTTATGTGCACATATGGAAATAACATTCATTGGATGTTGGGCAGGTGGGAGGCAGAGGAGGGAAGGGGTAAATTCACACCTAAAGGGTACAATGCACACTATCTGGGGGACGGGCACACTGATAAGCTTGACTCAAATGGTACAAAAGCACTTTATATAACCAAAACGTTTGTACCTCCATGATATTTTGAAATAAATTTTAAAAACAGTGCCTATTAAGTAACAGCAGCTTCACTTCATGGCTGGTAAGGTGTTTTTAAAACATTCTAAAACATGACTAACTGCAGTCTAGATTGCTCAAGGTATGAGAAATCCCGTGAAGCACTTGTGGCATAATTAGAATAAGCCACTGTCACATTCCAGGTGGTAGATGACGCCTGCATTTTGTTTACAAGCTCATTGGTCATCCCGGGTTCCGTGTGATATCAAAATCAAATTGAGACAAAGTCATTCCTCGTCTCAGTAAATGTAATTAATGGCTTCATGCCTCAAAAATTTCCAGTGAAATTGGTTAAAGAAGTAAGTAAATAAATAGATTGGTTAAGTACTTGATTGACTAAGGAGATTAAAGAAAATAATTTAACATAAAATAGCGATTTTTTAAGGGAATCTCTAAAAAATTCAACCACCACCACAATGATCAAATTTAAAAAGTCATTGGAAGTGAATTTTAACATCTCATAATGTGAATATTATTCTCTCTCTGTATGCCTTTCCTCTAAGTGGGTTAGCTCAAGTGAAGCTTTCTCTATGAAATCTTCTCTATCCTGTGTTAATTTTAACAATATAATAAAAACAAAGAAATTGATTCTGATATTCAACTTGCTCCAGTGTTTTTGACTGTCTCATCTGTGCAAACACAATCTCGACACCCATCCATTCTTTCAGAACTCATATATTTCCGTTTCCATTCTAGATAATACAAAAATCCTGACATCGCCTCAAAACTGTGATCCTAAATGAAGTCATCATCTTCTGAAGAAGCTATTCTCCTTCTATTTTCTGTTATTTAACACTATCCTTGTGTTCCTAGTAATCCATGAATAAAGCATGAAAATTTAAATCTTTGCCATTTTTCTACAACCTACTAATAAAAAAGACTTTATAATGTCTTTCAAGTAATTTTTTAAAATTTTTATATCCATTCTAATTTAGACTCTCGAAACTTAGCATCTCCTCTCCCACAGCAATCTTCATTCTTTCTCACCTCAAACACTTTCCTCTTGCTATTGTGATTTTAACATGTCTGAAATAAAATTTTTATCACATCAGAGGCTCCTGACCAAAATTATTGAATGTTTTCTATCACTCAAAACCAAAATTTATCATTACGTCGATCTTGACTATATCTACAATCTTTGGTTTTAACAATTAAGTTCACACAACTTAATTGATATGTATATAATTTTTAATAATAGGTATTCTAGTCACTGGAATGCAGCTTTCTCAGGACTATTCATGGCACATTGAAAGTCACAGATTTCCTCTGTTATTGGTTATTTACCCTTTTAATACTTGCAATGACAAGTCAGGATCCAAAGAGGCAAAGGCTCCTATCTCAGAAGCCTCTGAATATCAACACGCATCAGTTAATGGTAGTCTCACAGAGAAATATTATCTTCGACTGTATGTGCCAAGATGGTGAAAAGAAAAAGATTGGGAAGCCCTGAGTTAGGAAGAGTTTTTGCTGATTTAACCTTCACCAAGAATACAATGCCTTAATTAAGATAAGAGGACTTTTATTTCTTATGCAAGACTTCAAGACCTGTGTAGGAGACCCATGTTATTGGAATCCAGCCGTCTTCTGTATTACTGCTTGGCTTCAACTGGTGCTGTGGTTTTGTCTTCATGCATGATCTAAGATGCTCACCAACATGCCTATATTTCTGCCTGGAAGGCACTGGCCAATACAGAGAAGGTTGCACACACATCTCTCCAAGAGCATGCCCTGCACCCAGGTCTTATTGCGCAGGAACTACCCACGCCAAGCTTCCAGGGAGGCTGTTAGGTTCGTCTGTGTGGATGTCCCCTGGTCCCCGGGGTCCCAGTGTCAAGAATGAGTCCTGGTACCAAGTTGACCTGATGACCGAGTAATCACAGACACAGAGCATTTTATACAGTTTATCCCATAAAAGAAAGAATGAGAGTAAAGGAAGTGACACAAAAGGAAAATACGTTCCAGAGACAACAGAAGGTGACAGTCCCCACTAGTGGAGAAAGACAGGGAAGGATGAGCACAGCTGCCTTTTATAAGCTCACTAGTTTGTCCTGCCTTTCCCCTGGCAGGATTGGTTGCTGTTTCCTGCCTTTAAGGTGACTGACAGGCTATGGTTATATAAAAGGTTACACAGCAGGTTGGTTATGTAACAGTTTCCCTTTCTGCGCATGCGTCTTCCCCAGAATTCTTCAGGAGGCTCCACCCATGTTATGCTAATTAGATGGTAATGAGCTCTAGGTCAGTTAAAGGTCACTAGGAACTTTTACTGTGTATGTTCCCACCAGGGAACAAAGTTCCTAGCCACAATTTGGTTCCTAACTACAATTCAGTCCCAGCTCTCCACCCTTAACCACTTCCTTGCCACCTGTATACCCTCTGTCTGAGCTAACAAGACTACAAAAAACAGTCTTTATTTTCAGTACTTTTGTGTTCAGATAAACATACAGGACTTTTTTTTTTTTTTTTTTTTTTGAGACAGAGTCTCACTCTGTTGCCCAGGCTGGAGTGAGTGCCGTGGCGTCAGCCTAGCTCACAGCAACCTCACACTCCTGGGCTTAAGCGATCCTCCTGCCTCAGCCTCCCTAGTAGCTGGGACTACAGGCATGCGCCAGCATGCCCAGTGGACACAGGACACTTTTCTGTTTGGTTTTGGTTTGTTTCCCTAAATTAAAAAAAAAAAAAAAAATCACAGGAGACAATTGGTATTCTCTTCCATAATTATCAATGATCCATAGTGGATGACATGGGAGATGAAAATTTCACCCTTGAAGAAACCAAGAATGTACAACAGTAGATTTTAGAAAAAAATGGGTTTGAGTTCACTCTACTAAACATAGAGTCCCGAGTGTTTTGATATTTTTGAGAAGTAGTAGAACTGTCCCTTTTGAAGGAAACAGACCTCTATATAAACATGGAAATATTAAAAAAAAAAAAAGTAAAGTAAAATTTCTATACATCCATATATAAGCCCTGAAAGTTATTGTGAAGCCAACAGTAGGTATTACCAGAAAAAGTAGATTGCTGAAGTTCTTCTGAGTGTATTTTTGTCAAACTAATTTGGCTTTGATAACAGTGCATGTTCATGCCAAGGTAGTGTTGCATTTCACAGGGAATGATAATTGGATGTTTTCGCTTATGCTCAATGCAGACTTCCCAATGGCACTGGAATACGGATATAAAATTTAAGAACAGATTGAAGGTCTAGAAAATATTCCATGCCCAAAAGAGAGGCCAAGAGAACTGCATATCAGAGTTAATATTTCTCTGTGAATATTTGAAGGGAAAGCCATAGAAATGGGATGAAATATAATCATGTTTCCTGGTGGCATATTGTAAGGTTTCTTCTTAACATAAGAGTGATCAAAATGATTTATTTTAGTTTAATGAGTGTATGGTTACACCGTTCCTAAAAAATATTAGGACCTTGCCTTCCAGTAAACCTTATAGTCCCATTATGTTTTGATGTTTTACTGGTAAAACGTTTTTTAAAAGCCCGTTCAATATTGCCTACCACTAGGTCCTCTTACACAAAGTAAAATTTGTAAGATGTCATTGCCTACTAAATATTCATATTTGGGGTGGAAGGTCAGAGTTCCCTCTAATGAGAAATTGACAGGTTATCTCTGTAAGAAAATGCACTTTTGAACATGCACACACTTTCTATATAATTTACTAAAAATTCCACATGTAACAATTTTTTTCCATAAAGTCAGACATAATTAGGTTCAAATTTTATGGTAACACTTTTCCATTTCCAACAGGCTCACGTGCACCAAGGCACAACCATTATCCTATTCACAGTATTACTGAGGAGATTCAATGAAATAACATAACAAAAATAACTGCAATTATTTTAATATTATTCTATGAACAAAGATTCCACTGCAAGAATGTAATGTCTTCTTCAGATTCAAAGGCCTTGTTTCAGTATCAAACTCTATCACAATGACATTAACTTCTAGGGCTTGATGTTGGGGGAAGAATGTTTATTTTGCTCTTTTATGTGCATGTCCCGCTGCCTCAAATTTGGGGTAGCCAGTAGGATAGGCACTAAGCAATTTTGACTCGAGTGAGAATTATATAAATTATCAAACTACCTTCATTACGTAAAGTCCTTCACATTTTGTTTTCTTTTTTTTTTTTTTTTTTGAGACAGAGTCTCGCTTTGTTGCCTGGGCTAGAGTGAGTGCCATGGCGTCAGTCTAGCTCACAGCAACCTCACACTCCTGGGCTCAAGTGATCCTCCTGCCTCAGCCTCCTGAGTAACTGGGACTACAGGCATGGGCCACCATGCCCAGCTAACTTTTTCTATATATATTTTTAGTTGGCCAGATAATTTGTTTCTATTTTTAGTAGAGACGGGGTCTCGCTCTTGCTCAGGCTGGTCTCGAACTCCTGACCTTGAGCGATCCACCTGCCTCAGCCTCCCAGAGTGCTAGGATTACAGGCGTGAGCCACCGCGCCCGGCCACATTTTGTTTTCTGAGTTCAAATAATCATAATGGCATAAAGATCTGGCATGTCAGGAAATTACAGCAGGTGTCCGTATAAAAACAATCCGGATGGAACTGGAGACCATTCTCCTAAGTGAAGTAGCTCAAGAATGGAAAAACAAACACCACATGCCCTCACTATTAAATTGGAACTAACTGATGAGCACACGTGTGCACAGAGGGAAGTAAAACTCAGTGGAAATCAAGCAGGGGGGAGGGGGCAGGAGGGGAGGGGACTGAGCCTACCTAATGGGTATAATAAACAGTATTTGGGTGACAGGCACACCTATAGCCAGGGCTCAAGCATTACAAACGAGATCCATGTAACCTAAAACATTTTTAATCCCTTAATATTTTGAAATAAAAAAAGAGTTAACTTTAAGTGGTTTAAAAACTTTTGCGGTATTAGTTTTATTCTATTCATAATGCCTTTTCTAATACTGTATTCTACTTAGACTATATTGTCTATAATAAAGACTCCCTAAAATCTTGCCCATTCTTGAAAACATTATTTTCAAGAGTTTTTTTCTTTTTCCTATTGGAGCAATATTTTTTCTGTTGGAGTTATATCTAGAACGCCTCGTGGCATTCTGCTTTTTACAGACAAGATGATAGTCTCAACTTTATGAAAAGGTATTATGTAATAAAGTTATGATTGATTACAATCATAAATATAGGTTATAATTATAGTTAATGTGACTACTTACTATTAGCCAAATTCTCTCCAACACCAGTCCATAGAATATGCAAATTAAAGTCCACTCTCAAATAGAGCTCTGAAAATGGCTATATAGAGAGCAAACTGAAATTAATTATGTCTAGAGCAATTTTGGAACCATTTCAAAGTCATTGATTGAGTCGACTTTCACAATTACATTCTATCCAAATATTCCGCACCTCTTATACCTTCAAATATTGTGAAAAATACACACAAACACACATACATCATATGTATACTCAGATATACAGTTATCTCATACATATAAATAATATTATATATTTTTACTTAAAATCTATCACACAAATTATTATTCCGGTTAGGACAGAAAATTATCTAAGCCTCTCGCTCTTCCAAGTGGATCAATGATATAATGATAGTTCTTGTTAAACCTACTGGACAGCAAAGGATGCCAAAAAAAAAGAAATCCTAAGCAGACTGTGTACACAAACCTTTCTTAGGAGAGAAAGCAGCCAGGCCATGGAGCAGCAAAGGGAGAAGGCACCAGACGTGGATAAGGTTAAGGAGAACCCAGCTGAAAGCAGTAAATCTTGAATAGCTGCACATGAATGGGTTTTATCAAATGCCATCCCCAGAAACCACACACATACAGAAAACTCACAGCCACCTGCCAGTTTTTTCTGTGGACTTTCACCCAGTGCGGGTGTGCAGTGTGATGAAGGATGGAGGAAGGGCAGGAGGACCTGTAGGATGTCCTTCCACGGCCAAGCGAGTCTCCATAGCAGAGAGTTACTCTGAAGGAGCAATGGGTCTTCTGCGTGTAGCTCCCTGCAAAGGTAGGAGCAGTGCAGGACGGGTCAGGGACATTCCTATCGGCACTCCAAGCCTTAACAAAGTTCAAGACTAATTATCAAAGTCCAGAGTGAAGCCAGGGAGCGGAGGAAAAATTCACACGAGGAATTCTAGATATTTATGTTGTGTACAGCATCTGTCCTTGCCTAAGGCTAAGCACAAAAGGATAACATTGTTTAGACAATGAGAGACCTTTCCCTATATACGTAGTAGGCATCCTCACTGAACTATCAAACACTTACATTTTTAGTGACATGCATCTCTCTCATCATTTATTTTAAACTATTAAATTAGAATGATGCACTCTTTAAAATTCAAGCCTCTATGGAGACATTCAGAATTAGAATTGAGCACAGAAAAAATATATATGCATATACAGACACATATATATTTTTATAAAGCATATATATCTGTTCAATATGTTTCTTAACCACATATACCTTACCATATAGCTTTATAATGTTGTCTCTGTAAAGATTTGTCTTTTGTATCTGAGTGGGAGAAAAAGAGGAGGGAAGAAGATAAAGAGGAAGAGAGACAGAGACAGAGAGAAAGAATGAGAGAGAGACAGAGAATATTCATTCTCTCTCATTACTTCTGAATTAATTGTAGAATGTGAATAATGTCTTCTCATGTGACAATACACACTACAAACTCTTCGCCAGGACTGTTCATGTTCAACCTCCAGAGCAGTAACCTCTGTTTTTTTTTTTTTTGTTTTTTTTTTTTTTTAATCTAAGACATTTCAGTTTTCATTTCCCTGACCTATAGGTCTAGCTTCTTGCTGTCTCTATTCTACCCACACACAGGGATGTTTTCCCACTTTAGAAGATTTACAAAGATAAGATGCCTAATTAACCACCATCAGCAAATTGTTTCCAAGGTGCATGCATAACTGAACACCTTTAGGTACCTTCTGTCATTGCATTGGACATTCAAAAATTTTAATTTTTTTTTTTGGTTTTTATTGCTAATTTTTTAAAATTTCAGAGTATTACAGGGGTACAAATGTTTTGGTTACATGGATTGTTTTTGTACTGCTTGAGTCAAAGTTACAAGTGTGCCCATCACCCAGATAGTGTACGTTGTACCTGTTAGGTGTGATTTCACCCATCCCTCCTCCCCCCTCCCACCTGCTTGATTTCCGTTGAGTTTTACTTCCCTCTGTGCACATGAGTACTGATCAGTTGGTTCCAATTTAATAGTGAGTACATGTGGTGTTTGCTTTTCCATTCTTGCCATACTTCACTTAGGAGGATGGTCTCCAGTTCCATCCAGATTGTTGCAAAGGGTATTAATTCATTTTTTAATGGCTGAGTAGTACTCCGTGGTATACATATACCACATTTTATAAATCCACTCATGTACTGACGGGCACTTGGGTTAATTCCACATCTTTGCGATTGTGAATTATGCTGCTATAAACATTTGAGTGCAAGTATCTTTTTGATACAGTGACTTTTTTTCCTGCTGGATTAAATGGCAGGCATTTTAGTTCTTTGGGGTATCTCCATACTGTTTTCTATAGAGGTTGTACTAGTTTGCAGTCCCACCAGCAGTGTATGAGTGTTCCTATCTCTCTGCATCTACACCAGCATCTACCGTTTGGGACTTTTTGATAAAAGCCATTCTCACTGGGG
Organism: Varecia variegata; assembly: GCA_028533085.1. Taxonomy (NCBI): domain Eukaryota; kingdom Metazoa; phylum Chordata; class Mammalia; order Primates; family Lemuridae; genus Varecia; species Varecia variegata. The sequence continues at coordinate 1,941,011 of CM052457.1, read as the reverse complement.
TTAGATGGTTTTGATTTGCATTTCCCTGATGATTAGCAAATAAGCAAGTTTGTTGCCAAAGTGCTTCATTACAAAAGCCAGAGGTTATTTTTTCTATCATTTTTATTTCTAACTCCATCCTCGACTTCCTGTTTTCAATATTAAGATAGTTAACCGGAGTCTATAGCCCTATCTTCATATAATCAAGGCTTAATAATCTAAAGGAAAGGAGAAACTTCCCAACATCCCAAATATCCTCTCTTTGTTTAAATTCTTTTCCTTTCCATTCACCCCAAATTCTGTAGTCAATGGTATCCTCATGAATGATTCAAGAGCCTTAACCAAAAGTTTACATAGTCATTACTTCTGAATTAATTGTAGAATAAAGAGTTCATAGACTGGGATAAACTTCTCTCCAACAATCTTTCTTCCTGAGATGTCATCTCCATAACTGTCCCTCACAACTTTTGTATGTATCAGACAAACCCAGGTCAATCACTGCTACCCAATAAGAGCCCATTTTCCCATCTGTGAATTAAATCATCCCTGCAACTGGGCTCCCTCCTTCTCTATGAAGAACCATGTTCTTGTTTCAAAGTCCTACTCACTCACCGACCTTCTCTTGAAGGAGCTTTGTTCTTGCTGCAAATCGACCCATGCCTGCTGTGTGATCTTCCACCCACTGGACTGCCACTCTGACAAATTTATCACATTGCATTTTGCAGCAGAAATCTGCGTGTAAGTGCAAGTCTTTTCAACTCATTCCAAAGCTCCTCCTGAACAGAAATGGCTCATATTCACAGAATCCCATAAAATGTTGGTTTATTGGAATTGCCTTTTAGAAAGCCTGGAACCTGAATAAAATTGTACAAAGCCTGGGTAAAATCCTTTGAACTCAAGGTCAAAGAACAGTATCTATGTCGCAATCTGAGCTCACACCTGTTGTGTAATGTTGTGCAAGGAACTTAAACTCCCTGAGAATCAATTTCCTTACCTGTCCAACCAGAAAGTTAGCTGTGATCATTTTAAGGTGTCCTGCATAGCATGTGCTTTTATGAACGTTACCATTCCTGAGTGAGGAGAATGAGGGGATGTTAATCTTGCATGAACTCTTTTGTAAAGACGATTAAATATTCCTTAATAAGAGACACCCAGGGATTGCTTGTGAGTGAGTTTTCTGGAAGCTGGCTGTCGTATTGGTGTTTCTTATCCACATTGAGCTGGCTTCTATAATTTTGTGGTACTTGCCTGATAAAATGATTAGAATTTTCTCAAGCTCATTTTTTACGAACTAGGGTAAATTTATTTTTTATTTTTTTATTTATTTCAGGATATTATGAGGGTATCAATATTTTGGTTAAATTTTATGTCTTTGCTCCTGAATGTTTATGGCAGAACAATTCACTATTGCAAGGATGTGGAAACAACCCAAGTGCCCGTCAATTCATGAGTGGATTATTAAAATTTGTTATATGAATACAATGGAATATTAGTCAATTATAAGAAACGACAGGGATCTAGCACCTCTTATATTTTCCTGGATTGAGCTTGAGCCCATTATCCACAGTGAGGTATCACAAACTAGGGTAAATTTTTTAAAAAATTTTTTTCCACCAGAGGGGAGTTGAGCTAAACATCCTTTCTCAGGTGCATCAGAAAATTATGGTGGGGAATACAGAATTTAAATTATATGCTTTTGCTTCTACTTCTAAGGAATGCCGCTTCTGATTTGGATATTTCATGAGCAACAGAGAAATGCCTACACTTCATTAAAGGTGAAAAACCAAGATGAGAAGCTTTCTGTTCTGCCAGTGAACAGAAAGTGTGTTCCACCTTCACACATGCTGTATTTTTAAAGGCCAGAGCTCAAAGAAGCCACAGGTACCAAAACGATTTCAGAAATAGACAGTAGGTGATTCCCACCCATGAGTTCAGAGATTGAATCGAACCAGCCAGAGATTAATTGGCAGTGAGGAGACTGAAGATGTCAACTATATCTTGTAACAATGAACAACTGAATATCAACAAAGATTATGTTTTGTTTTGTTTTTTATGTGAGCTTTTCCTTTTTGTTGTTGTTGTTGTTCTATTTCTGTTCAGGGAGCCTCTTTGAACAAAATGACTCTCAATGAAGAGGTGTCTAAATGACATTGTCAGTATCACTATAAAATTACATAATTGAGTTTGCTTTGTAAAAGAGCACATGCAATTTACCTACCACATAATCTATGCTTCATAAATTATATGCCTCTCTTCTGAGGTTCATCACAAAACAAGCAAACTTTCAAAAACAATTTTAAGGCAGGTAATATAGATTATCCTCTCCTGAATTATTCTAGATAGTTTATATTCTGCATCTTTCAAAATGAAAAAGACATTAAAAAAAATGGGATGGGGAAGCTTAAATAGCAGACCACCAAGTGAACTTTGGAAAATAGGACGTAGTCATTACTTTATACGAAAACCACAAACATATATGCTCACCACATAACCTTAAATATGGAATTTAAATCTCATATTTTTTTCATTTTTTTAGATACAAAATTAAAAGCAAGACTAGGTAAATGGCTTGTGAATAATTAAACAGCTATTCAAAGTCACAACTAGGCATGAAATTGAGAAGAATAGCCCCATACACTAATTATTTTCCTCAACTGGGCATGCAAACTTTAAATGTTATGTATGTGACTTTAGTGTTTGCTGTGTAGGGCTCTATTTACAAATTCAGAGTTTCAATATATCAAGCCTCCAGAATAGTTTTTTTTTTTTTTTTTAAATCTTGACTAAAATAGGCCATCTTAAAATTTATATTACAAATCAATACTGTAATTGTCATCATATGGACTGTATTTTTGTATGATTATACGAAATTGATCTTAATGATTATCTTGACAGCATATGATGTAGGCAGGGAAAACTGCTATCATTTTACTCATTAGAAAATTATGTCTATAATACTGAAAATAATGCTGAAATTCAGCCCTTTTATAAAAAAAAACGGAGGTAGCTCTTAGCTAGAAAACATGGCAAGTATGTTTTCCAGGTGTAGCGGGTCAAATAATTGTACCATATTAAAATATGCATGTATATTTATATTTCAAGGAGCTTTTATTTAAAGGTATTTTATACAGTTCTGCTGATGTGGTTTGATTTGGTGTTTGGAAAGAAAAAATTTTAAAAAAATAAATTAAAAAAAAGTATTGCTGAGAGCCAGTGATGTCTCATTAATTAAAATTGTATGTAATTAATTATCCAACAAGCCAGGACCCTGTGCCAACCACAGATAATAAGCCACCTCCCATGTCAAGATAAGGAACCCTAAACAGAATGGGCATCAGAGAAGATTTTCAGGCAACTTAAGTACAACTTGGAAAAGAGAAGAATTTGATGGCAGGAGATAAGAATTAGTATTGCTTGCCAAAGGAAGCTATGATCAGAGACACAGTACCAAAAAAAAATGAAGTTTGAGTTAAATCTTATGTGTACTTAGAAGGATAAATCATTTTAATGCATCGTTTAATATTTGGAGAAAATATAAATATTACCTATCTCTCTCTCACTCTCTCTCTCTCTCTCTCTTTTCCAAACAGAAACAGTGAATGAAGATTCTGCATCCGAAGAGTGACTCCTATATTCCTTCTAGACGCAAGTAATAGCATAATTTTTCACTGGCTTTGTAGGTGATCACACCATTATAGTGCATAAAAGTCATTTAAGGAAGTCTCTGGGGGTTCATAACGACACATTAAATTAATGGGTGAGGAACAGAGACTGTTATTGTCACTAGATCCTTTCCTGTTTAATTGGCTTAAAAGAAATTCCATTAAGAGAATTTCTGTGTCAAATAATTATTCTGTCAATTCTACTAAAATAAAATTCAGCCAAATGTACTGTTTTATGAGGTTGGCCAAATGGACTGGAGTGGTCATTTTAAAAATGTTAATTTTAACTCAACTTTTCTTGGACATTTGTGACGGGAATTGCAGGTACGATATAAAGTTGTGTTCCTGGAAGTGCACCTTTATTTATACACTGATGGGACAGTATGATTAACTGTCATCTATCACACAAAGATGGTGTAAATATGTAGAATCAGTGAGGAAGTTAGCAAAGTGGCAGTATGCATGTTTTATCTTCCACCATCATAATATTATTTTGTAACTTATTGGTTGATCTTCAATATATATTACCCAATATATGCCTGAGGCTTTGGAGCTAAGTGAATTGTCATCACCACACACTAACTACCGGTGGTTAAAATGTGAGTGTATTTCTACATAATATTCTAAAATATTTCTACTAAGTGTTCAGAATCAAAGAGAAAATGCCATTTCTTTAAACTGAATCATTCTTGTAGCATAAAAAAATAAATTTTGTCTACTGCTTGTGATATAGACTAAAAGATTTGACTATTAACATTAAGGCCAAACCTTGGAAAGAGTAGTCACATGGGCTAGTTATTTCTGAACTAGCCTTGAATTAGCTCTTTCAGTGATGGAAAAGTTAGTATTCTTGCTGAACTGAGATCAATTTTTTTTAATATATATTTTTTTAAATTTCAGAATATCATGGGGGTAAAAATGTTTAGGTTACATATATTACCTTGCCCTGCCTGAGTCAGAGCTTCAAGCCTGCCCATCCCCCAGACGGTGCGCACTGCACCCATTAGGTGTGGGTTTACCCATCCCCTCCTCCCCCTCCTAACTGCCCAACACCCGATGAATGTTACTTCCATATGTGCACACAAATGTTGATCGATTAGTTCCAATTTGGTGGTGAGTACATGTGATGCTTATTTTTCCATTCTTGGGATACTTCACTTAGTAGAATGGGCTCCAGCTCCATCCAGGATAACACAAGAGGTGCTAGATCACCATTGTTTTTTGTAGCTCAGTGGTACTCCATGGTATACATATACTGATGTTTTTTAATGCTTTTATCAAGGAGAAGACAAATGTCTGATATCACGAGGCACTAAAATTTATGTTTTAAGGTAAAACAGTTATCAAATAATATCTTCCGTGTTGTGTTTATGAACACCTTGGGACAGCGTCCTGCCTCCAAAGATATTCACATTCCTCTCTCCACTTAGTAGCATCTGCACACATTCAGGGAAACCTTTAGGATCAACAGTTCTTTTTCTTTAATTTCAGAATATTACAGGGGTACAAATGCTTTGGTCACATAAATTGCCTTTGCACCATCCGAGTCAAAGCTACAAGCAAGATTTCTTATACTAACGAAAAAATGTATATATATGTATATTACATACAATCCTTTATCATTTTGGAAGTATGTGGATTCAAATTGTGTTTGCCACAAAGTTGGCGGGGTCTTCTCTGACATTTAGTAGGCAGAGTTTAGATGTGCAAACTAATCCCACAAGATGCAGACAGTTCTGAGTAAGGAAGAATTATCCCTGCAACAGTTCTATGTCCTGAAATCTTCCTAGATACACATGTAGGTAAAAAATATACTTATAACCATTTGAGCTTAAAAGCTAAACCCATTTCTTATGTGAATATAAATAATGTTTTGGGGCTGGGTGGTGGCTTATGCCTGTAATCCCAGCACTGGGGGAGGCTGGGGCAGGAGGATCATTTGAGGCCAGGAGTTTGAGACCAGCCTGGGCAAAATAGCAAGACCCCATCTCTAAATATATACACATTATCCCAGCGTGATGGCACACGCATATAGAACTAACTACTCAGGAGGCTGAGGCAGGAAGATCACTTGAGTCTAGAAATTGGAGGTTACAGTCAACTATGATCGTGCCACTGCACTCCAGCCTGGACAACAAAGCAAGACCCTGTCTCTAAAGAATAATAATATTAATAATAATAATGTTTTGCATGATTCTCATGCACACTGAATTTTCAACAAAGACATCTAATTATTATTATTATTATTTATTATCTAGGTATTTTGCTTTGTGTAAAGCTCTTTTCCAGGTAAACACTTCTTTCAAGACAAAATAACAGTAAATTCTACCTAGGTTGTAAGGAAGTTCAAGTTGAAGTAATGATTATTTCTCTATCACTAAGATTCTAAAGAAACTAATAATGAGTTTCCTGATAGTCATTCAAATCTATTTCGAACCGTGGTACCCAATGAAAGCATGTTCTGCATTTCAAATAGAAACATGTGGAGTAGGTCAAGGTTAATGTTTATTTGCAACTTCCTCTCACCCTTCTTATTTTCCCCTTACCATAGGGAAGCTATTCCCTTCATTCAAGAGGAGTATTTAGAAAAAGATAGATTCTGGGCAACAGTGAGATTTTCATTCAATTTTTTTGTTTTATTTCTCCTCTGCATGTTCTGTCATAACGTGAAAATACCAAGTGTTTTGCATTTTGCATTAGTTCTATCAAGTTTTACTATTTGGGAAATTTAAATAACATAAACACTTTGTAATAGTGGATGATTCTATGGTTTTTCCACCCTACAAAAAAAAAAATAGAATAATGTCGTTTGGGACACTCAAACTTGCAGAGTTTATTCCTCCTTTGAAACCTCACTACCTTGAATGAGAAGCAACGCAAAATGCATTTGGAACACATGTCAGGAACACGACCCAAGAGATGAATATACTATATTTTTTTTCATGCAATTTCAAAAAGGCTATTATCCGAAGAGGTGGCCTGAAAGCACCCTGTGATTTATGAATTGCTCCAAATGGATCATTCCACAAAAATGGAATGTCCTCATGAAACAGTTGCTCTGACCAGACCCAGCCAGGGTCACAGCCGTTCCACATCCTTAATCGCCATATGTACCCATCTTGAGCAAATCGCTATAAAATGGCATCGGAAGCAGAACTGCCTTAAAATAGTTGCCGAATCTCCCTGTGTCAGGTTAGAAGGTGAAAAGAACATAACAGAGATATCAGAGCAGGGGAATTTCGCCTGCAAAGATGAACCAGAATGAGGATAATTTAAGCCCCAAGCTTCATAGCTAGGTAGTCTCTGCATTCCGTGGCTGTTCCTCTTTACTGCATCATAAAACGTTACAGACATGATTTGCACACACACGGCCAGACGGCTACGGCTCCGGAATCTATAACAGCCAACATACCTTTCTGTATTGGTCACACCTCTAAGCACTGAGGCAGCCCGTGTTGTGGAGTGGAGGGTGTTTCAGAGACCAGGAAACACGGATGGAAGTGGACGACATTATGACGTTAGGCTTAGTAACAGAAGCCAGGCACAGAAAGACAAATGCCCCCTGATCTCGCTTATACATAGAATATAAAATATTCAAGCTCACAGGAGCAGAGAGTGGAAGGGTGGTTTCCAGGGGCTGCTATAGCTGATGGGGAGATGATGCTCAAAGAATACAAAGCTACAGTTCGACAGGATGAAGAAGTTCTGTAGATCTATTGTGCAGCATGGTGACTATAGACTATTTTAGGTTTTATGGCTGGCTTTGGGGAAATGTGGGTTCTGGTTTCTATGACCCGCCTGAGGGAAGAGGGATTCTAGTTTCTGTAGCTGGCCCTAGGGGAGGATGGGACAGAGGTTGGAGGTCAAAAGGAGATCAGAGGGAACCTTTTCTTCCTGAGGTTGCTGTGGATGCCTTCATTTTGGGGTATTGTTTTCTGAGCCCCAACATGGGCCTTGTTCTAAGCCCTAAGAATTCAGGAGCAAATAAAACCATCGCAAAGCTCATGTTGCCTTTTATAGATGGGGAGACAAATGACACGGGTGAATATCAAAGATAAAATCAGGAGTTTGGTTTTTACATATTGCTTTGAGAGGACGCTTTGCTGGGGAGCTTGAAAGGGCCAGCGGCCCTTGTGTGCACAACGCAGAGATTCAGGACACAGTAAATACCCATCAGCACAATCCAAACATCTATAGAATCACAGAGCATGAAGCTACTCCCTGTCAAAATCTCTTTGAGGACATCTTCTGTACTTTCAACGTTGACTACTCATTTTCATTCTTACCGACCTTTTCTCACAAGACACCTACGTTTCTTTTATCTATATACAGCAATGTATTTTTAATGGTGGCATTATACACATAAAAATTTGCCATTTTAACCATGTTGAAGTGTACAATTCAGCATCATTTAGCACAGTCCACAATGTTGTGCAACCATCATCACTGTCTGGCTCCATGACATTTCCATCTTGGCAAAAGGAGACCCTGTACCAATGAGTAGTCATTCTACATCCCACCTTGCCTCAGTCTCTTGTAACTACTGACCTGCCTTCTGACTCTACAAATTTACCTATCCCTGGCCATTGCATACAAATAAAATCAGATACTATGTGGCCTTTTGTGCACTTAGGGTAACGTGTTCAAGGCTCATCTATGCTGTAATATGCATCAGAACTTCATCCTTTTAAGTGGCAATGTTATCTGGGTATAAACATAGCAGAAAGAGGAACACTTGGGATATCTAACAATTCTAAAATGAACCTGCGTCCTCCGGCAAGACACGCAACAGAGAGGAGTCCAGGCACCACTGTGCAATGCTTTTCCATGAGGTTCCAGCCACAGCTTCTTAATGTGTCTCCATACTTCATTTGATTCGTGCACCTGTGATCTTGTTTTAGATCTATTAAATGGCTAAGAAGATTGTCTCAATTAACTGAACAGTTCTACAGTTCTATTTGGTTTGTCACAGGTTCCTCGAGAGGTTTTTTTGTTTGTTTGTTTTTATTTCTGTCTTATTTAACAATTTAGTACTGCCAAGCACAGATGGCTCAATGGCTATGACTTTAAGCAGAAAAGACAGAGCTTCCATCTCTCCTGGAATCAGCATTTTAATTAGCAAGGTCCTCCACGGAGAATTGATAGTGCATTTCCTCAACTTACGGAGGCAGTGAGTGAACAACTCTCCTAGGAAAACTGCCAATGCCAGAAGGTCATATTTGGCATGTTTAAGAAACACTTTGGGACTCCTCTTTAATTAGCTTCTGAAACCCTTCAATCAAGGTGTCACGGGTGGTTGCATTTCTCGTACTTTATAAAGGGAAGAGGTCCGCTTAAGATGCAAAAACACTATGCATCTCAAATATCACAGAAGCTCTGCAGTGGACATTTTTAAACAGTTAACATAAGTCATCTGGTTTCCCCATATCAAACACATCCCATCTCTGTGATTCAGCTACATTGTACTTTTATTCTTTTTTTCTGCATGCTAAATTAACAATTTGAACCAATATAATTTTATGAGGCAATGATAATTTAGGGGAAACATTCACTTTTAAAATCTCATGCTCAGAAATCATGTCCTTGATTTGTGGCAATTGCTTAAAAATATAAATGCTCTTATGAGTAAAATATCTAGGAAATATTGGCTTCTTGGTTTTTTTTTTTCTTTGCACAATGTGGCAATATATTTAATTGAAACCATAACTGTTTAAAGCTGTGAAAGTGTCCTAAAGATTATTTTACTCAATTATTTTATTTTTAATGAAGAATAAGCTAATCTGTGCTGATGTTCAGAAACGTGTCCAAGATCGTGTGGTGAGTAGTTTCTCATTGCTATTCGAAACTCAAAACACGGGATCTTCAGTTTAGAACTTCCATTCTCCATGACTTATATATGGAGAAAGGGGAAAAAAAACTGGAGGAAGGGTTGGATATGGTGAGAATCTTCTTTTCTTTTCGTTGGAGACTGGAGGAACAGTGGAAGGAAGGCAAATCTGTGCACTATAGTCCAGAATCGATGTTTCTGTCATCACTGATGCTTCTATAACATTTGTGTTTCTCAGTTATGCTCTGGTGGTGAGTTTAACATGGAAACATTTACACCTGGTATTATGCGTCAGTTGTTCCTTTCTGTTCAAAGTAAATTTTATTGTGAAATGTACACACAAAGAGGGCACAAAAAATTGTAGCCCTCAATGACTTATCACATGAGAGAACACCATTTTAATGTCCATCAATGACAAGAAAGGGAACATAAACAGCCCCCTCAAGGGTTATTAACTTACCCCATTTTAAACACAAAGTCTCCCATTCCCTCCAAGATTAACACTATTCTGAGTGATCTAGGCACTGCTAGCCACGGTGGTAGATCTTTGAGCCAGATCTAGTTTTAAGGTATTAAAAACAAACCTGCCATGGATATACTGTGTGCACCTCTTGGTATACATGCAAGCATTACAGTTTTGTTTATATTCTCGTCTTTGTCATGAACCAGAGATCCTTTTCTTATGGTTGTTAGTTGTTCTAATGTTCCCTTTTATGAAGTTCCTGATTATTTTGTGTTTTTCTCTATTAGCATGATGTGTTTCATTTTGATTTGAAGGTGGTCTTATGTGTATTAACTGTCTTATCTCATTGCATCGTCATGTTTCCTTCTCTGGGGTCCCATCTGGGGAAGAGGAGGTCTGGAATGTGATGCCTTCAAATGTATGAATGCTTTTCTAACGTTTAGCACTCTTGTGTCCTGCCTAGGAATCTTGCTTTACGCTGAGTTTATAAAAGTATTCTATAAAGCCAGGTGGGGTAGTGCATGTCTGTAGTTCCTGCCGCTCAAGAGGCTGAAGGTGAGAGGATCACCTGAGCCCAGGAGTTCAAGTGCAGGCTGGACAACATAGCAAGACCTCATCACAACAACAATTCACATTTAAACTTTTACTTTCTGTAATCACATATCTATCTATTTTTAATGTATCTATCACCGATCAATCAATCTATCCCACCCATCATCTATCATTTAATTATACCATCTATCTATACATCATGTATACATACATATATTTCTCTAGTCCATCTGTCTTTATATCTATCTACTGTCATCATCATCTACCTCATATATGTCTATATGAATCTCTCTTAATCATTGAACCATATGCATAACATATATATTTAAAGCATATAGAATTATGGTATATAACATTTAATGAATAATGCATAACATATGCATATAGCATGATATATATGGTAAGCCTAGACTATATGTGGCCCACTTACATATTTTCTTTCTGGTAACCTTTGATAATCAGATTGTTTTTTCAATTTGATGAAGTCTAACTTGTCAGCCTTTTTCTTATATGCTTACTGTTTTCTGTTCCCTATACAAACATTTGCCTTTTCCCAATGCATAGAACTATTCTCCTGTGCTTTGTCTTTTATGTTCAGGTTGAAAATCCACATCAAATCAATTTTTTAAATTTTTGTTTGAACTGCGAGGCAGGGGTTAAGGTTCGTTATGTCCATACAGATAACCAGTTATCCCAGAACCGTTTGTGGGAATCACGTCCCCCCACCTCCAGTGGATTGCTTTAGTGTCTTAGACAAAATCCAAATGGATGCGTTTGGATTAAATTCGCATTTCCATCAGTGATCTTTGAGGGAGCAGACTGCACTTCATGGGGTGAGTGGTCTTTATCCAATCAGCTGATGGTAGGAATCAAACAAAAAGACTGGTGTGCCTAAGGGTGAAAAAACTCTCCTGCGGATTGCCTTCCAAGTTCCTCTTTACTCTCAGCTCTCCTGCACCCCCAGCTGCCTGTCTTCTGACGTCAGAGATAACATCGTCTCGCCTGGGTATCTGCCTGCTGGTCTACTTTGCCGGCTTTGCACCTGCCAGCCCCTGAAATCCTACCAACAATTCTTTATAACAAACCTTCTTTTATGTGTACACACACCCTATTGATTCTGTTTCTCCAGATCACCCTGACAAAGACATGTGGGAAGGAATAAATGTTTGCCCATCAGTAACTTAAGTGACCACAATGACCACATGTACCAGCCCATCAGTTACTTAGTAAAATGCTCAGCCTGGTTAATTGTTAACATTTTCCCATGTTCCCTTCTTCTATTTTTTTTTTAATCTGAAAAAAAGAATGTTTAAAATGTGATGTTTCAATTCAACTTTGGTTTTACCAATCTTCTTATCAAATTTCTTCTCATTTGCTAATGTGAACTCTTCCAATTTGATTACACGTGTACGGTTTGTTCTTTAAAGTATTTCAGCATATTACAGGGGTACAAATGTTGAGGTGACATATATTGCCTTTGCCCCGCCAGAGTCAGAGCTTCAAGCATGTCCATCCCCCAGACAGTGCGCACCGCACCCATTAGACGTGTATGGTTTTTGAACAAAGCCCCTACCTGTTCCCATTCACCACACCTGTAGTGCACCTGAATTCTGCTACAGTCTTATCAGTTGACAAGCTGGACCTCGCCAAAAGTCTTGCGCTACTATTTTCACATGTGTCGATATTCTACTTGCCATGAAAATGTCAATTAAGTGATCCTGAAATGAATATTTTTATAGACTATTTTCTATCATCACCGTAGGGAACCTTCTGAGTGAGCATGGCATCTCAGAGGGAAAAATCCTCTTTTACTTTAGCAGTAGCATGAATTATTAAATATGCCAACAGCAGGGTATAGATAAAATTATTTCCAGTGGCTTGAAATATTTCATCAATTATGGAATGAGCCATATTGAGCAGGTAAAGTGCTAAGGTATCTTATTGCTTCAGGTGAGCGATATTGATCGTGCATCATCTTGAGTTCCATGGAGCAAGGAGTGTAACATAATATTCAGTATCCGTCAAGGTGATTTTTCATGTGGGCATGAAAAGCCAAACTCAAACTAGTGAACAGAAAATAAAAAAAAAAATGGGAGAAAATATTGATTCATATGCTAGAAATTCTAAGAATGATGCTAGTTGTCCGATAAAATAGGGAAGAATCTTTCGAATTGGCACCCTGCTTTTATTTGTATCAGCTTCACGAGTAGTCAGGTCGTTTTTGGGGGGATGAAGACAGGTTGTTCAGCAGAAGCTGTAGACAAAGCAAACCCAGGGGAAATAGATTTTCTTTCTCAAGTGTCTTAGCAAAATTCTTGAGATTCACACTCTTGGGTTGACTTGGATCACCTCTGCCTCTGAATTGTTTCTGATTAAATGCTTCGTGGTGCTTCAGTCCGACGAGACGTGGGTTATGTGCAGGGCCAGGAGCTCTGAAGTAAAGTCCGCTCTACTCAAAGCCCTGAAACTTGGAGTGAAAATGATGTGGGTATGTATGTGACAAAATATGTATCAATATTAACTATCTTCGAAGTATTCACAGGTGAAATTATATGTGACGTATACAATATGTATGAAGACACCTGCTTCTGTGGGATGGTTTAATTTTTTCCAACCAGTCAGTGAAAACAGGTATCTTCCTGTAGCTTTTATTTTAATTCCCCTAATTCCTGCTGAAGATGGCCACCCTGACATTTTAACCAAGTAGGTTATTTTTGTCAGTAAAATGTCTACTAATACTTTAGGGTTTGTTTCCTGTTTTTTCTTCTGCCTTTTTTTATTTAATTTGCTTGAATACTTTATGTTATTGGGATTTAAAAAAATGTTCATAACTATCCATCACTCTCCTTTTTTAAAATGAGCTTGTCCTTTAAAACACCCTCTCCTACCATAGTATCATCACTATAATCTTTTATATTTGTCCTAAGAAGTCTTTATATCCACACTGGCAAGGGCTCTCGAATGAATATGTATCAGGGCATGGGGTAGATACCTTCTTCTGTGATCCCATAATAGAAATGGAAATAGTATTTAGATGTTCAAAATTGTGCCATTTTTGCCTCCATTGAGTTTGAAACTTAAGATAACAACATTTTGAAAGCATTGCTTATAGAAATCAAGACACTAAAAAAAATTGCGATTTGGTCAAAATGGACGGGTTAATTCATTGGTATTGACAGTGGTTTTCTTTCTATCTAGGTCATTTCTCTCTGACCAGCAACAAAGAAACTTTCTTTGCTCTGGTTTAATAGAAAACAATTCATTTTACTTTAAGTTTAAAAGAAAAAAATTAACAAGCAGGTTAATGCAGATTTTGTAGAGTATGACACTTGCTCTGTATCAACAGTTGTTTATAAACACACATAGTTTTGTGTATATGCATAGTTTTGTTCAATGTTTTATGACATAGCTATATTATATATTTAATATAAATATATGTATGTCTCTATGCATGTCTATCATATATTAATTTTTATACATTCTCTATCATCTATTTAAATCTATCTGCCTATCATCTTTTTTATTTATCCATTTTCTATCTATATGTTATCTATCATCTATCAAGAGCATGAAAATTTATAGAATAATAGCAGCAGTTGTATTATCTAGATAGTGAAGTAAGTTTTCTTTTCTCAAATTATTCAAATTTCTATTTTTTATTAAACAAACAATATTAAAGTAGTCTTATTTGCCCAATAGTTCCCTAAATTATGTGAAGTTAAATTCCTAAAACATATGCATAAGTTTCTAAAGGAATAGGTTTTCATACATTGAAAGTACTGAAAGTTTAATTTCCTTAATTTTTAAAAAGTTTAGGAATCTTCAGTTAATATAAGTACTTATTAATACTTATCTCTAAGCCAATCAGAATAGAGTTCCTTTTTTTCTTCTTCTTTCTTTCCTTTTTAAATATTTCTTTATTTCAGAATATTAAGGGGGTACAAACAGTTTGGTTACATAAATTACTTTTTTACTGTCTGAGTCAAAGTTATAAGTTGTCCATCACCCAGATAGTGTGCATTGTACACGTTAGGTGTGAATTTACTTATAAATGAATTTATCTAACTTTGAATTAATAAAGATTTAATTTCAAACATAAGTATTTGCTCACATATAAATAGTATGATATTGGATGTTATCAAAGTTATCTGTGAAAACTGGCCAGTGAAGAATATTGATGTAGTTTCCATAATATCAGTTGAAATAACTGTTCCTTTGTGTGTTTGTGCAGAGGCTGGTAGACCATCTGAAATTGGGGAGGGGATTTTCAATGTGTGAGGCAGAAGGAAATCAAACTCTATGGGGACCTTGCCAATGTGAATCTCGGCTTCCATAATAAAATATTCTTCTGTAAAGAGAGATCATGATGATAAATATAAAATGGAGCAAAAGAAGATTTATTCTGAAAATATCAGAGAAAACTGTTACCATGTTCCACAAAGTCATATGGGTCTTGGTCCCAGAAAGTAGGAATTATAAATGAGAAAGACAGTATATTTAAAAACAAAGCCTCAACTCTAATAGTTCATGCTTTTCTTTTAGTTGTAGAATATGAAATATTTTCCCACATTGCAGTAATAACATTCTAAAATACTTCTAGCTTTCCAGAATTTCTATTAAAATTTATGAATATTCCAGTGGTAAAATTTAAACTTCACAAGTATGAGTAACAATGATATTAAGGATCTAAACTGGTACAAGTCATTATTATTTTTTGCTTAAAAGTTTTGCTGGTGAAATGTGTTTGCTACCACACACACACACACACACACACACACACACACACTCCACCATCATTTCCACCACCACCAGCAACAAATATTTAAAATATATTCTATATATACAATTGATCAAAATTTCCCTAAACATAATCCACTTTCAGATCATAAAATTTTGCATTAAAACAAAATAGAATATGTCACAAAGTGTAAATAAATAGCATTTGCTTGTATTATGAACATGCAAAATTCTAACAATGGGTATACATGTATTGAATGTCTTAGAAAGTGCATTCATTTGATATAGTTAACAAACACGTTGGATTTCTGGGAGACAGGTACTTGCAGAAAACAACTAAGTCATGGTCTGGGCATAATTAAAAGACATTTGAGCAAGTTTATCAATATAGGATTGGACAGATCCATTTGAGGTGATGAATTGCTTGTCATTATATTGTTGTATTCCCTTTAGCAGAATGAGTAAAGATTACGTAAAATTGTAGCTTTCTTTGGCAATTCTCCCCTTGCAATGAGGAAAAAGGTTAATTATTCTATGTCAGGTATTTTCTCTACGTGAGAAAGTTTATTCTACAATAGAGATATTGTCTAGTTTTATCCTTCCAAGGAGGGGACGGCAGATTATTTCCCTTTGTTAAGTTCAGTCTCAGGAATAGAACAAGATTTCCTACCAGGATATTAAGACATAGAGGAAATTCAATCAAGTATTTTCTTGTTTTCTCTCTTTAGACACTTTAGAATTTAGTGTTCTAAATTTAGATTATAGAATTTTTAAGTTCATTGATAATTTCTTCTCTATCAACTTTCTCTAAGCTTCTTATTAAATGATCAGTCTTTTCTCCCTTCTTAAAATCTGATTTTAAATGTATCTCACAAAACTAGTCCAGTTGGCAACATACATATTTCTCTCGAGGCACATTGCTCAACCTCCCCACTGTTGACCTTTGGACCAGGTAACTCTTTGTTGTGCAGGCTGTCTTTGTGCATTCCAGGAGGTTTATCTGGTGCCTCTACCCACTAAGCACTTTCAATCAAATCGTGAGGACACAAAGTATCTCTATGCTTTGCCAAATGCCCCTGAGAGTGTAAAATCAACCCCATGTGCAGCTCACTTATCTGAACACAAGGACACAGAGTAGATGGAATCACTTCTTGCTACTTCTACCTCCAAATTCCATCCAGAATGTATTCCACTAACCCCATCTAGGTCACAGGTCAGCTGCCTACACCCTGTGAACCAAATCCAGACAGCTGCTGCTTTTGTAAATAGTTCCAATGGCATTCGTCCACCCACATCTATTTACGTGTCCTCCATGGCTCTGTGGTTGATCTCACTCTAAAACTGCACAGTTGAATATTTTCCCCAGACATCATATAGCCTGAAAAACCTAAAATATTTATACTATTTGACTATTTCCCTGAATTAAAAAAAAACAACATATTACTGACTTCTGGTTTAGGTTATCCCATATGACATTAACACAACTACTCTAATGGTGGAGTAACTGGTTTGACCAAACAAGTCGAGGTCTCCTATGCTTCTCATCTCCCTGTATGTCTTTAGGAGTGTTTTCTATTGAATTATCCTTGTTATGCCACTTAAAGACATCTCAGAAGACCCCATAAGCTTCCAGACACATTTGACTACAAAAAAATCAGACCTGTTCTCTTCAGCGGTCGCTCACTTTCTCCTCACCTGTCAGCACCCTCCTCCAGGACTTAGCTGCTGTCATTTCGTATACCTGGGGGACTTCCTTTTCCTCCTCTTTCTCTCTTTTTTGAGTCTTCATTGAGATAGAGTTGTCTGAAGTCCTCCAAGAGTTACCACCCGCTGGCCACAGAGGAAGCTGTGTGCCCAAACTCTGCTCTCGCAAGAAGCACAGGTAATGCCTCCAGGGTCCCTGCAAGGGTGTCTAGATGGGCCAGTTCCCTGACATCGCAAGTGCAATCCAGCTCAAACTCACCTGACCTCTTTGCTGTTGCCTTAGTGATACGTCACTGAGCCTCTTAGGATCAACGTCATTTTTTTCTAGAGGCTACCCCTTATCATATGAGTGCCAACAAGAAAGCTCAAGCTACATTCCTTGAGGACTCTCGCTCTTTCTCAATGCTGTTTTCCTATCTTATTGGGGGTAGATCGCAAAGTGATGGTGGCAGGTCTGTCTCTCTGTTCCCTGCTAAGTAATCTGAGAAAATGCTTGCTGTCACTTTGGAAATGGCAGTCACCTGTGCCTCTTGTTTTAAGTAGAAGCTGATGCCTTCTCAGAGTAGTAAATTCATCATATTATGGAAATAGCACTACAAAGTCCTTGGGGTCTGTTAGAAAGTCAAGGACGAGTCATAGAAAAGATGAGTCACATGACGTTTTAACCTGGTGACTAAAAGTGGGGTAAATTGGACCTAGACAAAGTACATCATCAAACTTCCAGGGTTATTGTTATTGTTTCCATTTTATTTAATCGCAAAGGAAGAGTGAAACAGAAGTTCAGGGATAAAATGAGGACCAAAGAGGTGTTTGATGCAAACTACTCAATAAGAAAAAAAATGTGCTATAAATGACCTACCTCAAAATAACCACATCAGAATATCGTGCTGCAGTTGAACTGACACAGCTTTGAGGAGAATCATTTTAGTGATTAATCACACCTCTCCAGCCAATGCCCTTTCCCACGTGCATTCATGCACATTTACTTTAGAGTATATACCCCAACTCTGTGGATTTACAAAGTCTCTTCCCACTCCCTGCAAGTGTACATACTTTTCACTGTATTCACCTACAGGAATATCATAAATAAGTCAAGAAGGTGCTTAGCCGCTACTCTTCAGGGAACATCTCCTAATTTTCCCAAGTTAGATAAGATCCCAAATTCCCTTAGAGCACAGGTCTCTCACTCTGCTTACAGTTCACATCCTGTGTGTCTTGAGCATTTTGTCTGCCTCCTGTCCATGACGAGAGCTCCAGCAGTATAAGGTCTACCCTTAGCTAACATCTAAGCATGAAAAGCCCATCTCAGTGTCTGGTTAAAAGAAAAAATATATATATATATATATATTTCTGGAATGATTAAATCAATGAATACATTGAAAATTGCCTTGCCTTATTACCTCGAATATCTGTTTTTCTCTTACTCTAGAATCCAAAGACCTCTGCTACAAAACAGCTAGTGCTTCATAAAATCTAAAGACTGAGTGAATGAGTTCGTGCTCACTGTAAATTATTTTCACTAAGAGCCTTTGAGGCTCCACGTGACCTATCAGAGGGCTAGGTTTGAAGTAAGAGATTATTCAATACTTACTTAATTCATAGAAATGAGTATGTAAATACAAGTTATGACTGAAAAAGGTTTACACATCAACACGTGATAGAGCAGCCAGCTATGACGCAAACCCAATGCAAGCTAGAAGAGCATGTGTCTAATGGGTGGACGGTTGTATGCATTCCAAGGTTATATGTCTTTAGAATGATCTATATTATTTGTTCCTTCACCACAAACAACAGCACAGGATCAATCGATCTATCCATCCATGTGTATTTTGAACCGGCACTTCCTCTAGACCAGCCACAGCATTGGAGATAAGCCTGGAGAGGTCAAAGAAACAACATGCTCTCTGCCAAGGTAAAGTGAAAAATCCTCAATAAACAATATATCTAGAGATTGCTATAAGGATGTACTATAAAGTTAAGGGTGATGCTGAGGGTGATCACAATGATGCTAATGGTGGTGAGGATGATGGTGATCATGATGGTGATGCTGGCATAGGTGATGATGGTGATGATGATGGTGATGGTGATTATGATGGTAATGATAATGAGGGTGATGATGGTGATGCAGGCATAAGTGATGATAACGATGATAGTGATGATGATGGTGATGATGATGGTGATAATGGTGATGGTGATGACAGTAATGATGGTGATGATGATGATGATGGTGATGGTGATGATGGTGATGATGATGGTGATAATGGTGATGATGATGGTAATGATGGTGATGACAGTGATGATGGTGATGATGATGATGATGGTGATGATGAGGGTGATGATGGTGATGATAGGGATGATGATGGTAATGATGGTGATGACAGTGATGATGGTGATGATGATGATGATGGTAATGATGGTGATGATGAGGGATGGTTATGATGACAAAGATGATGATAGGGCCACACAGTGTTTAGTGGCATTTATTATTTGCCTGATAAAAACTCACTTCCTGTTGTAGTGTAGTTCACATAGAGGCAATACACATGTTCACACCCAATCCATAAGTGAACATGAGTTTTCAATAAATATAAGATGGTACAGTCCACTGTTGCTTCTTATGTTCTCAGATGTAATACAAGAGTGGGCCTCCAAGCCTTTCCTTCCCTCAAACGTTATATACACACTTGAACATAAAATTGATTTGCAGAAGGTCGTTCTCTGTTTCTATGTAGTCGATAACACATCAGCATGCTGCCCTATCTTTTTTCACTCCAGGACATAAAGATTTTACTAAGAATGGGTTTATCAACACATGCCAAAGTAGCTTCTAGATAGTTCTCCCAATCCATAAATTTTTTTAATGTAAAAAATTCCTGATTAGCATATCAATTGATTATTAACAAATGAAGAGATGATTAAGTAGATCCTCTCGAATTATATATCAAATTTAAAGAACATGAAAAGCACTCCAATTAAGGCCAACACTGAAAACTTCAAAAAAAAAAAAAAAACTGAAAGCACATATACACAGATCCACTAAATCCATACCTATTCATATTAATGCAAGTTTCAAAATTTATCCCAATTCCTCTTAATTGGGATTCCAAAGAGAACAAAAAGCACACAAAACTTACTCTGCGCAGAAGAGACTTGACTATCTATTGGATACACATACTAAGTGGGGATATGAAAATATTCTGGAAAAGGCACCATAATTTATTCTTGCTTCATTTAAATTCCCTATAAATTTTCACTCATCATAACTGCATCTAAATTCCTTCTTTTTTTTGTTTTTTTGAAACAGTGTCTCACTCTGTCCCATCATCAGGGCTCAAAGCAACCTCAAACTCCTGGGCTCAAGTGATCCTCCTGCCTCAGTCTCCCGAGTAGCTGCAACTACAGATGCACACCACACCCAGCTGATTTTTCTACTTTGAGTAGAAATGTGGTCTTGCTCTTTCTCAGGCTGGAATCGAACTCCTGAGTTAAGTGATCCTCCTGCCTTGGCCTCCCAGAGTGCTAGGATTGCAGGCATGAGCCACCACCATGCCTGGCCTAAATTATTCTTGAGTAAATCTTTTTTGGCCATCCATAAGAAAAGCTCCTCATCTAATTACCACTAAAGCTCTTGCATGTCTATGTCGTAGCATTTTATAAAATTCCTTGACAACATTAATTTACATGTGTGCCTTTCCTACTGAACTTGAGTTATTCCAAGATAACAAACACATCTGATTCATTTTTGGTGTACACAGATTTGAACGCAGTGCAAGGATTTGCAAAGGACCCTCCCAGTATTTACTTTGTTAATGAAAAATGAGCAATCTGGAATGGGAGATCTTTGGTTTGAGATAATTTTCCAATTCCTTCTCTCTCTTCTCAGTACATTCCTGCATTCTGCACGTCACGGCTAAGTGTCTTAACAGCTAATCAATTCTGTTCTGACACACACACTCTGCAACTGTGTAAAAATAAGATGAGATTGCCAAGTAAATATTTAATTAAGAAACAGCTAATGAGATCCCTCTTTGCTTTTTTCCTCCATTTATAGTTAAACAACTCCATCTGACACAAGACCATTTCCATTAATATTTTAGAATCCCTTCAGCAGGTTTCATTTCAATTTTCTGTCTCATATTTTACTGACCGTCATTCCCAAATTGAATTTGACTGGGTTACTGAGGAAGCTATATATGTGTGTATAACTCTGAAACTTACAGTCATACCTCATTTCACTGCATTTCACTTCATTGTGCTTTGCAGAAGTTGAAGGTTTGTGGCAACCCTGCCTCCGGCAAGTCTATTGACACCGTGTTTCCAACAGCAGATGCTCACTTCATGTCTCTGGGTCACCTCTTGGCAGATCTCACAATATTTCGAGGTTTTTCATGATTATTGTATCTGTTAGGCCAATCTGTGATCAGGGATCTTTGATGTTACTACTGTGATTGCTTTGGGGACACTGCAAATCATGCCACGTGAGACTGAAAACTCAATCATTTGATATCGTGTGTGTTCTGAATGCCCCACCGCTTGGCTCTTCCTTCATCTCTCTCCCTCTCCTCAGGCCTCTCTCTTTTATAAGACATGATAACATTGAAATCAGGACAATTAATAACCCTACCATGGCCTCCAAGAGTTCAAGTGAAAGGAAGAGTCAGACTTTAAATGAAAAGTTAAATGATTAAGAGTAGTGAGGAAGGCATGTTGAAAGCTGACATACACCAAAATCTAGAACTCTTATGCCAAACAGCCAAGTTGTGAATGTAAAGGAAAACGTTTTGAAGGAAATTAAAAGTGCTATTCCAATGAATACATGAATGGTAAAAAAAAAAATGAAACAGCACTATTGTTGATATGGAAAAAGTTTTGGTGGTCTGGATTGAAGATCAAACCAACTACAATATTCCCTTAAGCCAAAGCCTAATCCAGAGCAAGGCCCTACGTCTGTACAATTCTGTGAAGGTTGAGAGAGGTGAGGAAGCTGCAGAAGAAAAATTTGAACCTAGCAGAAGTTGGTTCATGAGGCTTATGGGAAGAAGTTTTCTCCATAACAAAAAAGTGCAAGGTGAAGCAGAAATTGCTGATGTAGAAGCTGCAGCAAGTTATCCAGAAGATCTAACTGAAATCACTGATGAAGGTGGCTACATTAAACAACAGATTTTCAATGTTGATGAAACAGCCTTCAATTGGAAGAAGATGCCACCTAGGACTTTCATAGCTAGAGAGGAGAAGTCAATGTCTAGCTTTAAAGCTTCAAAGGACAGACTGATTCTTTTCTTAGGGGCAAATGCAGCTGGTGACTTTAAGTTAAAGCCAATGCTTGTTTACCATTCCGAGAATTCTATGTCCCTTAAGAATTATGCTAAATCAACTCTTCCTGTGCTCTATAAATGGAAAAACAAAGTCTGGATGACAGCACATCTGTTTACAGCATGGTTTACTGAATATTTTAAGCCCACTGTTGAGATCTACTACTCAGGGGAAAAGTAAGATTATATTTTTAAAAATTTTGCTCCTCATTGACAATGCACCTGGTCACCGTAGAGCTCTGATGGAGATGTACAAGGTGATGAATGCTGTTTTCATGGCTGCTAACACAACATCTATTCTGCAGCCCATGGATCAAGGAGTCATTTCAACTTTTAAGTTTTATTATTTAAAAAATGCATTTTGTAAGGCTATAGCTGCCAAAGACAGTGATTCCTCTGATGGATCTTGGCAAAGTAAATTAAAAACCTTCTGGAAAGGATTCGCCATTCAAGATGCCATTAAGAACATTCCTGATTCGTGGGAGGAGGTCAAAATAGCAACATTAACAGGAGCTTGGAAGAAGTTGATTTTAACCCTCGTGAATGACTGTGAGAAGTTCAATATTCCAGTGGAGGAAGTACCTGCATGTGGGGTGGAAATAGTAAGAGAACTAGAATTACTAGTGAGGCCTGCAGATGCAACTGAATTGCTGCAAACTCGTGGTAAAACTTGCACAGATTAAGAGCTGCTTCTTACAAATTAGCACGGAAAGTGGTGTCATGAGATGACATCTACCCCTGGTAAAGATGCTATAAATATTGTTGAAATGATAATAGAGAATTTAGAATACCACAAAAACTTAGTTGATAAAGCAGCCACAAGGTTTGAGAAGACTGACTCCAATTTTGAAAGAAATTCTACTGTGGGTAAAATGCTGTCAAATAGCATTGCATGCTACAGAGAAATCTTTCCTAAAAGGAAGAGTCCAGGAATGGGGCAAACTTTATTCTTGTCTTATTTTCAGAAATTGCCAGAGCCACGCCAACCTTCAGCAACCACCACCCTGATCAGTCATCAGCCGTCCACACTGACGCAAGATGCTCCACCAGCAGAAAGATCATGACTCACTGAAAGCTCAGATGGTTGTTAACATTTCTTAGCAATAAAGTATTTTTTAACTAAGTGATATACATTTTTTAGATATAATGTATTTGCACACTTAAATAGATTGTGACATAATAAAAACTTTAATATGCACTAAGAAATCAAAAAATTCATGTGACTTGTTTCAGTGCAATATTTGCTTTATTGTGCTGGTGAGGAATTGAACTCATAATATCTCTGAGTCATGCCTGTACTTTGAATTTTAAATCTTAAAATCATAAGCCTAGAATTAATTATTTTATATAAGCCGTGCCTCAAATAATAGGCAGAATTGGAGTTAAAGTGTTCAACAATGTTGTTAATTTGGCTTCTAATCCAAATTCCAATACCTCATGTGTTAATGAGGTCGAAATTTCAAGGTACTCAAATATTCTCTTTTATCTACTGCTATCAAGGCAGATACACTGATATATAGATACATAGATATTGAGGTGTAAATATACATAGATATAGATATGTAGATATACATACATACATATATTGCTACATAGATATACATAGGTACATAGATATTAATATACAGATGTACATAGCTATCTAGATATTGATACATAAATATACATAGATAGTGGTACATAGATACACATACATGGATATTAAATTATAGATATACATAGACACATGGAAATTGATACATACATTAACATACATATATGGATATTGATACTTAGACATACATAGATACAAATATAAGTCCTATTTTTCTCACCTCCCCTTATTTTCTCTCCCTTCTTTTCCCTATATGGGATGACTTTATTTCTAGGAGTTAAATTCTATTAATATACTAGAAGTTCATATGGAAGAATGATTTATTGCACTAGAATACGACCATTTATCCTTGTGCAGTTGGTTGGGGTTTTTCTAACTTAAGGTGAAATTTGACTTCCTTTTTGCTTAGTTGTCAGAACGATAAGGTGATTAATGAAAATAGAGGTTTACCTCACAAATAGTGAGCTAAATATAAGGCAGGCAGTTTACCAAGCCTCTTTAAAGCCAGTATTTTTTTCTGCATGTGTCAATATTCATAGAAGAGAAATTGGCAAGTGAACATCAGCATGAATAGCTATCAGCCCCAAGAAAATTGCCTTTTTTAATTCCCTATAAATTTTTGCTATCTAGAGGAGCTTTATTTATAAATAGTCAATATAAATAAAATAGATTTTAGAATGAAGAGAAGTGGATAGGTTTCTGATTAAAAAGAAGGAATTCAGTAATAATAGTATGCTACAAAAGAAAACCCTACATAATTTGAGAAAGCACAGTCCTCTGAATTCATGTCATGACAGTCACTCACAGGTTCAAATAATTGAGGTTTTCTGACAGTGAAACTGAATGATCATTTTAGGGTACCCATGTGTTAATGTTCTGATACTATTTTGCAATCATCATTTTCAGTATTCTCAAAGTTATTTTCCCTTAAAATCAAAATACTATGCAATGTTAGAGCTAAAATGAAATTTAGAGAGCATATGCAACCAAAATATTCATTGGATACACATTTTCTAGGAGATGCATTGGATAACAAAGCAGTTAAATTAGTGTGGCAGCCATAGAAAAAAATCCAGGTGTTTTCTTCCTAAAGTCATCATCATTTCTAAGTACATTTTAGTTACATTGGTGAGTTATAGCATATGTCTGTCTCTAATACTATTCTCAATCTTTATTTTATTTTTTATTTAATTTTTAATAAACTTTTTTAAAAATTTTGGAACAATTTTCAATTTACAAAAAAGGTACAAAAATAACACAAAGTTCCCATACAACCCTCACGGAATTCCCCCTAATGTTAACATTGTTATTAAGCATGTTACCTTTGTCACAACTAAGAAACCAACATCTGTACATTACTATTACCTGAACTACAGAATTTATTGGTATTTCGCAGTTTTTTCACTCCCTCCCTTTTTCTCTTCCGGGATCCAATCTGGGATACCACATTGAGATCTCTGAGTGAATCCCACCTCACTCTGTGACTCCATCTGCCTCTCTCTCCCTTACGAGGCTGCCTGGGATGGCATTGGGTTGACCAGATAACCCGGCATCATCTCCTCATTCCAAGATCCTTAATTTAACTACCAGGTAAAGTACCATATTCATAGGCTCCAGGGATTCAGATGGGGGCATTGTTTTCTTTTTTTTTTATTTTTTGGGGGGGTCTGTATTCTGTCCACCACCATGTGAATGAATGTGATTTCTGTTGTATTTCTCTGTTTGGGTTTTCAGACCCTCTTGAATCCACTGCTGGATGTCTTTCCACCGTTTGGATATTTCTGCCCAATAGGTTCTCTAATGTTCATTTGTCACCTTTCTCTTTTCTCTGTCTTGAACTCCAAGACTAAACATATAACAAATACGTTCACCGTGCCATAGATGTTATTTTAAATTATAACTCTGGGGTCCTGTCATTGATACTTTATATTTACACACATCCATCATTATTCACTATTCCTCGACTTTCATATAATCAACCTGTTTTGAAATATAACACCTGAACTAGTTTCAGTGATTGTATTTTTTTCACTTCTAGACTTTTGAATGTAATCGTGGTATAGATTCCAATGATCTGGAGGCAGTATTCCTGTGTCATAGGTTTCCTTCAATAAGTCAGTAACATCATTGGAAAGTCTCTTTTTAAGAATTTGAATATTTGTGGGTCTGTTTTTAATTGCTGTTATTTCTCTTAGATTTCAATCATGTGTCTATGCCTCTTTGTATATTTGGTAGTTTCTAAATAAATGCTGGACATGATGCATGAAAAAATTGTCTATACCATGTAGTATATTGATATTAATATTTATTATATGCATATATATGTGGGTGTATGTATGTTTGATCTATATCTATATCTACCTACCTATCTCTGTCTACCTCTCTCTCCCTCATATATTTATTAATATATATTTTATATATTATATTAATATATTTCATATATACACACACACATACACACACACACACAGTTACGTCATTGTAGGTGGAATTCTGAAGCAATTCCACTGTAGAATTTTTACTTTCTGGCAGTCAACTAGACAGGGGGAAAATCACCTTAATCCTGTCTGAAATTAAATTGTTTCAAAGCTGTTTTTAAGTCACTCTTACTCTGCTTTACATAGAGAATCACCCTCCCTGGATCCTCAAAAACCATCTATTTGGGACAGTAGGATTGGTCATTACCTTTGGTGGTACCCAAACTCCAGTTTTTCCTTCCTAAGTCCATGCCTTCAAATTTCTTTTTATCTTCCCATTCTTTTCCCACCACTTCTCCAACACTGAGCAGCCTAAATCATCAAACATCACATGGGAAACAGAATCACAGAATGGTGGGCTGATCTCAGTCTACATTTTATATGGATTACACGGTAAGTCTCCACAGCAATCTCATTAGGATTTTTCAAAAAAAAATTTTATTGCCATTTAATGGGTAGGGAAACAAGGCATCAATACTCTGATACTTCTCCAATACTAGAGGACAATGGGTATGAGATTCAGAATCTTCACTGAGGCCCTCAGATTCTATCCCCTTCCATGCTAACTCTAGAGATCCCATTACTATGGGCATCATGAACTAACAACCCCACATGTGTAAAGAGAGAATGTCCTAGTCTCTTTCAGGCTAACTGTCTCTTTTGGGTGATTCATCCGTCTTTCCTAGATATTGCCAAATACCCTCACTCTGCAGTAAAAAGGTAGACACTATATCTATGCTTTAATGTTGTCAGGACTGGTGGGAGGGAGACATCAAATCCACAGGTGGTTTCCTGCAATGCTACCTGGAGCTGCAGTGCTAAGCAGCACCTGTTGCTGAATTTCTTTTTGCTTTGGGGCTGGGGGTGGGGGGGGCGCGGTGGGGAGATAGAGTCTCACTCTGTTGCCTGGGCTAGAGTACAGTGGCGTCTTCATAGTTCACTGAAACCTCAAAGTCCTGGGCTCAAGTGATCCTCCTGCCTCAGCCTGCCAAGTAGCTGAGACTACAGGTGTGCACCATCATGTCCAACTAATTTTTTTTTTTTTTATTTTTTGTAGAGACGGGGTCTCGCTTTTGCTCAGGCCAGTTTCAAACTCCTGGCCTCAAGAAATTCTCCCACCTTGGCCTCCCACCGTGCTAGGATTACAGATAGACGTGAGGCAATCCATTGTTGAATTTCTAAGCTTGTGAAATAGGTTCGATGTCCCTTCTGCTCAGAAGAGTGTGATGTACCCAAATGCTTCATTTTTGTCCCCTTTCTATTATACTTTATTTTTCCACCATTAGGCATCTTTTGAGCATGATATTATATGTATCATCCCATTCCATCTTCCCCAGATTCATCATGATGGCTAAGAAAAATAAAAAGAAGTGAGGTCATTGAGAAGAAATTGATGCATTGCACATTTATATCTCAAAATTAACTTAAGCATGTGAATTATATCATGTTCTTTAGCAAACTATCTAATGTATTTGGGAATCAATGTTTTAAGCTTAAATGTTTATAACTTTTTTCTTTTCTTTTCCAGAAAGATAACAAGGACACATTTTTCAGAGGAAATCTATTCCTAATGTTACGATGATTTATCTTATGTCAAGAGGCACAATGGAAGTCCATAATATCAATAATTTTGTTAAGTACAAGGAAAATATGTTTGGGGAATTACTGTAACGTTAGAAAGAAGAACTTGATCCTGTACTATTCATATGTTTTCTCCCCACTAACCAAATGTAAAATGAAGCTTCATCAATCATGGATAATTGTCTTTAAGAACTTGTTTGATCCGTGCGAATATAATGTTGCCGGGAATCACCACAGTACTTTAAGACTTTGGGGAATCTAAAACATGTTAGAGTGGTTTTATTTTACTGGCTGATTGGTCTTCCTCTTTGTGTTTAGCCTCCTGTGAATCCTGACAACTGAACAGCAACTGGCTGAACAGCATTAGACAGAAGAGCCCTTCATTACATGGTGAAAGAAAATCTGGTTCTTCAGGCAGCATCTGCAGCTGTAAATATTTGGTAAAAATAGTACTACATAAATTAGGGATTGCTGTCCTTCTGCATACAACAAAATATAACTGAATTCCTATTAAATTACTCACTACAATAATATATAAATGACAGTGAAATCTACACAGCAGGAAGGTGAATGGACTACAACTACACACAACCACATTGATGGAGCTAAATAACTTATTATCTAGTTTTAAAAGAGGCCTCAGAAGTCTCTCTAACCCATAACACCATTGTTTACATCTTCAACACAATCAGTACTGAGCAATTACCAATAATGGTATATGTGGCATTATGAAATATTGTAACACTACCTTTTTAAAAAAATAAAGGAAATTTTAAATAAAAATTTGAGATATTGATTACCTTCATTGCAGAGGTAGGCTGATAGTTAAGAGAAATAGCACATGGGTTGATCAAATTTATTGCTAATGTTCTTATTCTTAGGTTGGTGGTTGGGTGCATAATTATTTATTATATTGTTAACAATGAATGAATAAATAAGTGGAGGGATGAATGGATGAATGTGTGCATGGATTGATAGATGGATGGATGAATGGATGGATGGATGGGTAGATGGATGGATAGATGGATGGATGGATAGATGGATGGATGGATAGATGGATGGATAGATGGATAGACTGATGAATGGATGAATGGGGGGGTGGATGGATAAAAGAAAAACAAACTTGGACCAGTGATACTACTGAACTATGGTTAGTCCAGATCATTGCACCTGAGTTACTGAAAGACAAACCAAAAAAAATATCAAGGTAAATTCTATGTTCATGAACATGTTTTATTCCAATACTTGTGTTCAGATATCCAAAAAGTATGGTTTATTACTAGGAATGGCTGCAACATACCCACATGTGGGAAAGGCCTCTTATGTAAATGCTCTACCTCTGCTAAATGCATGATATAGAATGCCTTTGGGTAATAGATTAAATAGTTCATTCCCAGCAATACCTTTATTTCTTGATATTTTTTTACATGACCTCTGAATGCAATTTTCTTAATCCACCACACTGACCAATCAAATTTAAATTCCAAGTACCATGGTTTTACAAAAGGAAATTGGATTTGTTTTCTAAAAGGAAAGGGAAAAGAAGAAAGTTTATTGAAGTGCATGCACCAACTTTCTCTTAGTCCATCTCCTATGCAGAATGTCTGAATAGGTTGTTCTTAATGGCTGGAGCTCTCTCTGTAAGGACATGAACCAGAGTCAATGAATTCTTAGTGGTAACACACAGGCAAGAATACTTGATCATTGGGTTCCTTCACCTATAGATGCTTGCTCAAAGGAAGCAACACAGTGTTCAGTCAATATGCTGTTTAACACCTGAAGAAGCCAGAACAAGCATCACAGTGGACTTGCCTTCATTTCAGTCCTCTTACAACTTACCATGTCTCCTTGTGTTGAGTATGGTCTTATTTTGACTGATCTATCTTCCCTGAGATTGTGATATTTCAACTCAGGGTTTAAGTCTCACGAGATTTAATTTTGTTGACATAGGTCTCATAAAATTCGGGTGTGAAACTATCTGGTCTGGGACTTTTTTTATTAGAAGATTTTTATTGTTGCTTCAATTTTGTTACTTGAAATTGGTCTATTCAGGAGTGCTATTTCTTCCTCATTGAGCCTCGGGAGCCTGTGTGTTTCTATAAATTTGTCCATTTCCTCCATGTTTTCAAGTTTATGTGCACTGAGATTTTTATAGTATTCAGAGATGATATTTTGTATTTCCATGGTATCAGTTGTAATTTCTCCTTTTGCATTCCTGATTGAGCTTATTAGAGTCCTTTCTTTTCTGCTTCTGGTTAATCTAGTGAGAGGCCCATCAATTTTGTTTGTCTTTTCAGAGACCAAACTTTTTGTTTCATTAATCTTCTGTATAGTTCTTTTGTTACTGATTTTATTTAGTTCTTCTCTGATCTTGGTATTTCTTTTCTTCTGCTAAGTTTGGGGTTGGTTTGCTAATCCTTTTCCAGTTCCTTGAGATGACTCATTAGATTGTTGATTTGTGATCTTTCTGTCTTTTGGATGTAGGCATTTAGGGATATAAATTTTCCTCTCAAGACTACTTTAGCTGTATTCCACATACTTTGATAGCTCGTGTCCCCTTTATCATTTAGTTCAAAGAATCTCTTGATTTCCATCTTAATTTTCTCCTCGACCTGTTATTCAGCAATAGGTTGTTTAATTTCCATGAATTTGTGTAGACATGAGTGTTTCTGTTGTAGTTACTATATGATCAAGAAAATTGTGATCTACGGTAAGAAGAATTGTAAGACAATCCCCAATGGCCATGTCCTGGTATAATTCCCTCCCTTGAGTGTAAAATGGACCTAAAAATGAGATGATGATAATGAGATAGTGCTTCCATGGTCAGGTTATGCTGCAAGGCATAGTTGACTTTAAGAGAGGAAGATTATCTTCAGTGGGCTTAATTTAATCATGCTAGACTTCCAAAGGGACAGAATTCTTCCTTGCAAGAGAGATCCAAAGCATGGAAGGAATTCCACATTGCTAGCTTTGAAGATAGACAAGATTATTTGACAAGAAATGCCACAGGCCCTGAGGCACTGAGCTCAGCCCCTAATTTCTGCCACAACCACTGTGTTTAAGAAAAAAAAAAAGTCAGCACTTTAATTTCAGCCTCATGAGACCCTGAGCAGAGAACCCAGTCATGGTATGTCTAAAACTCTGACCTACAAAATTGTGAGCTAATACACAAGTGTTCTTTTAAGCCCTTGCATTTATGGTGATATGTTATACAGCAATAAAAAATGTCAGGGTGTGGTGGCTCATGTCTATAATCCCAGCACTCTAGGAGATCAAGGAGGGAGAATTTCTTGAGTTTAGGAGTTCAACACCAGCCTGAGACAGAGACCTTGTCTCTACTAAAAACAGAAAAATTAGCCAGCTGCCATGGCGCATGCCTGTAGTCCCAGCTGCTTGGCAGGCTGAGGCAGGAGGATCACTTGAGCCCAGGAGTTTGAGGTTGCAGTGAGCTATTATGATGCCACTGCACTCCACCTAGGATGAAAGAACTAGACTCTGTCTCAAAAAATAAATAAATAAATAAATGAATACAGGACCTAATAATCAGTGTATCCAATAATGCTTTGACAAACTTTAGTAATAAAAAAAAAAGAGCATTATTTTGACCATGTTTTTTGATCACTTACAAGATCCTTTCTGTTTATTTAAAACAGTATAATACACATCAAAATATGACTCCTGAGTTTTTTATCTTTTCAAAGTAAATTAATGTCTCCTGCATTGTTGAAAAAATTTCTCAGTCATAGTTGACATTTATGTTTCTTTTTCAAATTCAAAATGCTATTTAACCACCATTGGATTTTATGAAGTATTTGCGGCTGAATTATATTTTATTAGAACATAAGAAAATTGATCAAGATTGACAAGATTTTTTTTAATTGAAACTGTACCAGAGATACATGGCAAAAAAGAAATTATACTATAGATAAATAAAAATATTTAACCTTTCCCTTTCTGTAAAATGATTTCAACTGCAATAACACAGATATTGAGATTATCATTTAAACATTAATGACACATTATCTTTTTTTCAGACACTTTGCATATGAATAGACTAGAGTATAGATATTTCTAGGATGATCTTTTCAATTGGGATTATTTTATTATCAGAATTAACTCAGTAACTGATGAAGGGCATGGTTAAAATTATTCATTCTTGAATATTCACCACATTGCTAATAACTCCTATGAATATACATCTTTATATATGCATACATTTGCAGTGAGATATGTTACAGAGAACACAAATTATTCTTTAAATAGAAATTTTGCCAATTTGAGAAAAAGCATTTCTCTCTCAGAGATGAGGGATCCATTTGGCTCACGTTTATATGCTCGGGAAATGCCCAAACCAGATAATTATTACCAACTGTTATTTGGAGGACTTCTAATTTTGCATTTTAGAATTGTCAAAAGTTGTAATTAGAAGACTTACTTATGCTTTTTTTTTAAATTCCACTGATGCCTAAGTATATAAATATCAAAATTCTCATTGCTGTGAATCAAAGATTTAAGGATTTTTAAGATATGAATACAAGTGACCAGAAGGTGGGAAGAATGTAGACATTTAGTAGAATGCCTTCCCTTTTTTAGGTGCCTTTGAAAATATTTGATCCTGGACGGGACACCCAAGAACGGACACTCTATTTTTTCTCGCTCTCACAGTGCTGAAATTCCTGTGAACACAGAAGAAATTATGTCCAGGACTGCTTCTAGTTCACCACTGAGGAGAGACAAGTGAGCACATCACCTGGCTCACAGGGACAGAAAAATGCAACTCATTTTGGGTGCCCCTCCTGGGGTGAACAAGCCATGGCCACAGGGAGTATGAGGCTGAAAAAACAAACACAGAAGCTACTGGAATAGTTGTGTGGATTTCTGGGGGGAACAGGGGTCCCCACACGCCTGTTTGAATGACATGCAGTCCGAGCCCATGCAGTAATGTTGATGCCATGAATGTTGACTACAAACATCAGGTTAACTCAGAACAGGGAGTGCACAGAAAACAACAGAATGCCACTCTTCAGTGAGACTGTTTTGGAGAGGATATGAATTGAAATTAACTTCAAGAAGAGAAATGGAAAGATGAAGAAACAGTGAAAATACCAGTAGGACCCATCAAAGTGATGCTCAGAGAAAGTCTGTTGAGACAGAATATTATTGCAAAGGCACAGCCACGGTGATTTCTGTTTCTACACTCCCCAGCGCATATCCTGACAGAGTTTGTCCTGCTCCAATCCGTCCCCTAAGTCCATGCACATTCTCATCATTTAAGAAGAGGTGAATCCCAAAATACGAGGTACAAAGAAACCGATTCATGGCTGTCGAGTTTCAGTCTTCCAGAATAGCCGAATGAGTTGGAAGAATACAGGTCAAAAATAAAAGAATTCTAAGAATTTGTACATTTCAAGTTTTCAAGTTTATGTGCATATAGATTTTTATGGTATTCAGAGATGATGGACAAACTCAATCAGGTGATTGTTTTATATATATATATATACGTTTTCTGTATTTTCTTATATAAATTGTGGAATATTCAAAGATAATGTATTTATATCATTTTGCCTGAAGGGAGCATTTGAATATAAATATTCGTATGAAAATGTAAAGATAAACACAAGTTAAAAACACAAATAAAAAGATATTAGGTAATCTATAAAAATATAAAATAAAAGCATGCTTTCCCACTTTGTACAGAATAACGATGCCAAAGTCTGCAGGAAGGTAGGTGAATTTGATCTATCAGGAAAAAAAAAAAGTGAAAACTACTGATGTCCCAGGATAGAGGCCACGGTCTGGGCCCTCACAAGCACATGGATTCTTTCTGCCCCCCGTGCCCAGATACAAGTACTGGGAAATTTCAAGTTACTGAACTGAAGCAGCATCCATTGGAAATAGAATAAAAGGATGTGCTATCTCCAGGCAGAGGGATTCAACATCATTTCAGAATGCACCAGCACCATGTAAGAATATTAGAATATCTCTTAAATGTTTATAGCAGCACAATTCACAATTGCAAAGATGTGGAAACCACCCAAGTGCCCATCAATACACGAGTGGATTAATAAAAATGTGGTATATGTACACCATGGAGCACTACTCAGCCATAAAAAAAATGATAGTAATACCTCTTGCATTATCCTGGATGGAGCTGGAGCCCATTCTCCTAAGTATCACAAGAATAGAAAAACAAGCACCACAGGTACAGAACATTAAATTGGAACTAATCAATCAACACTTACATGCACATATGGAAGTAACATTCATTGGGGATTGGGCAGGTAGGAGGCAGGAGGAGGGGATGGGTAAATTCACACCTAATGGGTGTGCTGCTTGCTGTGTGGGGGATGGGCATGCTTGTAGCCCTGACTCAGGTGGTGCAAAGGCAATTTATGTGACCAAAATATTTGTACCCCCAAAACATGCTGAAATTAAAAATTAAATTTTTTTTTAAAAATTAAAAAGACTTTTATATTGATACAATAATATACTCACTACTGCTTAATCAGCAAAAAAAAAAAAAAAAAAAAGAAAGACAGAAAGAAAAAAGAAAAGAAAAAAAAAAGAACAAGAACATCAGAATAGACCCATGCATTGAAAGTATATAGAATGTAGTAGGGGGATCAGTTTCACCTAAAAGAGCCACAATTAAAAAATCACACAGCACTGGCCAGCACAGACTCACTCCTTCGGACGAGAAACTAATAATCATGACTTCTTGGCAAAAGGGTAACACCAGATCTTAGATGCTTGGTCATTTTCCTACCCTGAACTTCTTTCCCAATAATCGGCCACTAAACCTCCTTCCCTTGTTTTCTGCCATGAGCCCACTACTGGGGTCTGTTGTCTGTGTTAATCCCTAACGCAAAACATGTTAAGTGGCCATCTTCAAATTGCTGACTGCTGTAGGAAAAAAAATATTAATAAATGGTGGGGGGATGTTTTTATAAAGGGCGTGGTGCAAAGGACTGACAAAATAAATGCTGAAGATGATAATGAAACTACCCTTGGGATTTCCTTAGAAAGCAGTGGTCCAGTGTTCTGCCTTTGTGGTGCGTCTCTAATACTCTGCTAGTAATTAGCTATCGATTCAAGCTGTCAATGGCTATTTGACTCGGTGTCCTTTCCCGTGAAATGAGAAATGTATCCAGTCAGAATTAATCCCGAAGCCACAACCAAAGGAAAACCTTTTATTTACATAATGCCTGTGGTGGAGCAAAATTAATCTAATTAGAAACTAAAAGGTGAAGATAAATTAGAAAGTAAATTAAGTTGCTAAGGAATATAATGTGATTCGTCTCACACGCTTGCTTTTCTATGAGATTTTGCATGCTCTTTTTGAGGAAAATGAGATGCCAGCATTTCAAGGACAATTGGGCAGTTGTACTCATAGCATCTTTGATACAGAAAGGGTTAAGTGGGCTGCAAAACGAGGCATGGGGTATGTAACTGTAAGAGAGAAATATTGCAACTAATGCATGCATTATTACCAACACTCTTAGATCATTCCACACTATCCCTTTTGTTTGCTTTGCCTCCCCCCTTTTTAAATAATAACACTTTAAAAAAATAGTAACCATATTTATTGACATGTTTCATTCAATTCATCCTGATAGCTGAGCTGACTTCTCTTCTTGTAGCCTCACATTTGATTCATTCTATCATTCCGTTCAAAAATATTTAGGGTCACTCTGCCATGCACAAGGATGGGTGGTAGATACAAGTGAAATATAATTGAACGTCATCACCTCCCTCATATATGTCAAAATCTAGCAGTTGGACAAACACATAATCAACATGTACCATCCCTATTTCATACTTGCTCCAATGGGAGGGTGTACAATATGCAATGGAATATAGGTAGAGTCTCTGATAGCTAAGACCTAGACACGCTGAGAAAGTTAAAAGAGGAGGCATGCATTGAAAACTCTTTTGGTTTGTTTTGCCCAAACTGTTTGCTTTTGTTCTAGCTGGTGGCTGGAAGCGCACTGAGTTTAAGATAAGACCTGGAAGGTATTGCAATGTTTGAAAGACTTGAGGAATGAGCATTGATATGAAAGATGTATGATTGGTGAAGACTAGATTT
Source organism: Varecia variegata (assembly GCA_028533085.1). Classification (NCBI taxonomy): domain Eukaryota; kingdom Metazoa; phylum Chordata; class Mammalia; order Primates; family Lemuridae; genus Varecia; species Varecia variegata. The sequence continues at coordinate 1,905,037 of CM052457.1, read as the reverse complement.
TGGGAAGCCATACCAAGTAAAGTTAGCAGGGTGTTCTTGTCTTTCCTGGCATAAAATGTCTGTATTTAAATTGATATAGAATAAATAATTCTAGAATACAACTATAACATTTTAATTTTGGAATCAAAGGAGCGTAAAACTTTGTCAACCTAATGTATGTTTATAGCATACTATACATTTTTGGAAGTTTTTCTACACATAAATTTTAGCTATTACCTCTAGGATAATAATGCTTATTCCCCCACACAGCATATGAGCTTTAATACAATACACATATTAGCCTTTGCTCTCTCACATTTACTGCAAGTATTTTTTAATCTACTGTTCTTCTTCTTGTTTTGATATATTTTGTAAGACATATGGAAATGTTACATATTTATCTAAACATTTGTCAATCTTTTTCTTTGTAATTTCTTCAGTGACATTTAACATTAAAAGTCCTTCTCCAACCCAGGAAAAAAAAATGACAGAGACTCACTATAAAAAAAAAGATATTTATTTGGGTTGGGAATTGCAACAGGAATATACACGTGCCATAGTAAAGCATGTGTGTATTGAGGGAGGTAAAGGAAAACAAAAGTTTTTAAAGGAAAAATGAGAATTTATAATTGTTGAGATAATTACCTTGTCTGCAAGGATCAATAACAAAGGTGACACTAGTCCAAGGTTGGACAGGGAGCTGCTGGGCAAATGTCCTTGCAGAGATATTTTATGTGCAGGGTTGCGATAGCCCTTGTGCATGACTGTGGATTTTGCAGAGTCTTCTGTGACAGTTCTTATCATCAGGGATTTGTGCATGAGAACCCCCCACTCCCCACCCCCTTCATAGCCTGCCCTGGCTCTGTTTGTCAGGGTCTTTAACACAAGGGACTCTGTTTTGATTCCAGATACTTCCACAAGTTAAAATAAGATGCTCATGTTTGATATTATTACTCACACACATACCAAAATTTTTAAATGACACTTAAGATATTTCTAAGGCTGAAGAATTAATAAATTTATTTCTTCAGGTTAAGAGTCAAGCATTTTATCTCTTTCACATTTTTCAGGTCAAACTAGATATTTTCCTTTTCAAAGATGAAGCTCCCTCATTAATATTCTAAGTCATTCTTTACCCATAAACAGCAATTTCGGCGAGAAGCATTAAGTGGAACCAAGTCCAAAAGGCAATAATATAAATGTTAAACAAACAGACCCAAAAGCTACACCTGACTAGAATATTATCTCTGCATTGGATTTTCTAGAGAAACAGACAAAAAAAAAAAAAGAAGAACAATTTTAAAAATTCTTCCATCTATCACAACCCATATATATAATATATATGTATATAAGGTATATAATATGTATGTATATAAGATATATAATATATATGTGTATATATACGAAATAACTTAAGGTAAATGCCTATTCAGTGCATTTACCCACACTAGTGTTTTTTCTTTTATTTTTAGTTGACAGGTATTAATTGTATGTATTAGATACACATTGATATTTTGATACATGCATACTATGTGCAGTGATGAAATCAGGATAATTAATTCATCACCTCAATCATTTATAATTTTTTTGTGCTGAGAACACTCAAAATCCTGCCTTCTAGCTGTTTGGAAATATCTGAAATGAAAAATAATATATACAATGAATGAGTGTGCATTATAGTCACCCTACAATGTTATAGAGCACTAGAAATAATTTCTGCCACATAGCTGCGTGTTATCCAACCTCTCCCTGTCCTCCCAGCCTCTAATACCCACAATTCTACTCTCTGCTTCTATGAACTCCACTTTTCTTAGCTCCCACATGAGTGCGATCATGCAGTATTCACTTTCTGTGCCTGACTTACTTCAGTTAACGTCACGTTTTCCAGGCTCATTTATGTTGCCACAAATGACAGGATTTTATTCTTTTTTATGGCTGAATAATATTTCCTTGTGTACATATGCCACATTTGCTTTATGGGGATTTAGGCTGATTCCATATCTTGATAATTGTGCACAGTGCTGCAGTAAATGTAAAGTGAGCTTATGTCTGTGACATGCTTATACCCTTTCCTTTGGGTATAAGCAGTAGTTCTAATTTTAGTTGTTTAATGATCCTCAATACTCGTCCTCATAGCAGCCATGCTAATTTATATTCCACCAACAGTGGGATCATAAATAGAATAAAATATTTATAAAATAAAGTACATTTACAGTGAAATATTAGTTTCATAATTCTCATACTTTTGTGTCTCGTATATATCTATATATGGCCATGATAAAACTAACACCTCAGGTTTATTATCTTAGTCTTTCACTTAGTTTCTTTTGGAAAAAAGTTGTGGAAATGTTTCCTTCCAAGTTTAAGATAGCCAGTGCCTTGAATGCAGCTATGAAAGAAAGAAAATCAAGAAAGGAAGAAGCGAAGGAAGGAAAGATGGAAGGATGGAAGGAAGGAAGGACGGAAGGAAGGAAGGAAGGAAAGAAGGAAGGAAGGAAGGAAGGAAGAAAGGGAGGGAGGGAGGAAGGAAGGAAGGAAGGAGGGAGGGAGGGAAGGAAGGAAGGAGGGAGGGAGGGAGGAAGGGCATTTCCATCACCACAAAAATATCTCATTTTGCCGTTTAATAGCAACACCTACCTCTTTTACCTCCCCAACCCCTCCTTAACCCCCAGCAACCACTAATCTGTACTTTATCGATAAAGGCTTGTTTTCATTTCAAGACTGTAATATAACTGACAACGAGTAATATGTACCCTTTTGGTATTGGCTTTATTCACTCACTATAATTCCCTTGACGTTCATCCAAGCTGACATATATATCAATAGTTTGTTTCTTTTTATTGCCAAGTGATGTCTCATGATACGGATATACCACACGTTTAACCATTAATTTGCCGAAGGAAATATTAGCTGTTTCCAGTTTTGGTGCTATATGACTAAAGCTGCTAGGAATATTTATGTGCAGGATTTTATTAAGGTCATAAATTTCTATTTCTCTAGAATTAATGCCTCAAAATACTGGGTTGTTTTTGTTACATGGAAGGCATTTATAATGCTTAAGTCAGGGCTATAAGTGTGCCCATCACCCGAATAGTGTTCATTGTACCTGTTAGGTAGGTTTTTCCCTCTCCCCTCCTCCCACCTCCCCCCTGCTTGATTTCCACTGAGTTTTACTTCCCTCTGTGCACATGTGTGCTCATTGGTTAGTTCCAATGTAATAGTGAGTACATGTGGTGTTTGTTTTTCCATTCTTGAGATACTTCACTTAGGATAATGGTCTCCAGTTCCATCCAAACTGCTGCAAAAGACATTAATTCATTTCTTTTTATGGCTGAGTAGTACTCCACAATATACACACACCACATTTTATTAATCCACTTATGACTTGAGGGGGACTTGGGTTGATTCCACATCTTTGGAATTGTGAATTGTGCTGCAATGAATATTCAAGTACAGGTGTCTTTTTGATAAAATGACTTCTTTCCCTTTGGGTAGATACCCAGTAGTGGGATTGCTGGATCCAATGGTAGGTCTACTTTTAGTCCTTTGAGGAATCTCCATACTGTTTTCCATAGACGTTGTATTAGTTTGCAGTTTCACCAGCAGTGTATAAGCATTCCTTTTTCTCTACATCTACCCCAGCACCTACTGTTTTCTTTAATTTTTAATAAAAGCCATTCTAACAGGGTTAAAGTAATATCTCATTGTAGTTTTAATTTGCATTTCCCTGATGATTAGTGATGTTGAGCATTCTTTGAATGTTTATTGGCCATTTGTCTACATTCTTTTGAAAACCTTCTGTTTATGTTTTTTTGCCCATTTTTTAAAGGGGTTGTTTATTTTTTTCTAGTTGATTTGTTTGAGTTCTTTGTAGATTCCGGGTATTAGCCCTTTATCAGATATATAGTTTGCAAATATTTTCTTCCATTCTGTAGGTTGTTATCCATTTTTTAAAATTTTTTATCAATACATAATAATTGTACATACTCATGGAGTACATGTTATATTTTGATACACACATATAACATATAATGATCAAATCAGGGTAATTGGGACATGATTCACCTGAAACATTTATCATTCCTTTATGTTGGGAACATATAAAAACTTCTAGTTATTCTG
>CM052457.1:1812423-1900836 GCA_028533085.1 Varecia variegata | reverse complement strand
TTTTTCATGGTTAAATAATATGCCATTGTGTACATACACCACATCTTTTTTAACCATTCGTCCCTTGATAAACACTTAAGCTGATTCCACATTCTAGCCATTGTGAATAATGCTGCAATAAACACTGAAGTGCAAATATCTTCTGGTTACATTTTATGTCTTTGCCTCACCCAAGCGAGGTTTAGAGGCATGCCCTTCCCCTCTACAATACACACCATGTCCATGTCCATTAGTTGTGAGTTTGCCCCCCCAACCCTAATCCCTGGAGAATGTTACTACCGTGTGAGCACCATAGTGTTGATCAGTTAGTACCAATTTGATGGCGAGTACGTGTGGAGGCTATTCCTCCAATCTTGTGATACCTCACTGATAATGGGCTTCAGCTCTATCCAGGAATATATAAGAGGTGCTAGATCACTGTTGTTTCTTATAATTGAGTAATATTCCATTGTATACATATACCAAATTTTAGTAATTCACTCATGAATTGACGGGCACTTGGGTTGTTTCCATGTCCTTGCAATAGTGAATTGTGCTGCCATAAACATTCGGGTGCAGATGTCTTTATTATAGAATGTCTTTTGCTCTTTTGGGTAGATGCCTAATAGTGCTATTGCTGGATGGAATGGTATTTCTATTTTTAGCTCTTTGAGGTATCTCCAGATTCTTTACCACAGAGGTTGCACCAATTTTTTAACTGTACTATGGGGTTTCTTTTACTGCTGAGTTTTAAATAATTTTTTACATATTCTAGGTATTAGTCCTTTGTCCAATATATGGCTTGCAAATATTTTCTCAGCCAGGGTGTTTTAAAAATGCCATTTTGTTATTTCCTTAATTTTTTATTTGATTTTAAAAATGGAATATTTTGAGACTTGGCTTGCCTAAAATTTTATCTTGCAATACTCAATATTTTATAAGGAGAAATACATTAAGTTCTTGTTCTTTACACATTTCCATTATAAGAAGAAATATATTTGATTGCTACCCAATTTAATAATGCAATTTTATTCAAAGTCTGAAATGAATTACTATATATTTTACATGATTTTCCTGGCTATGGATGTTCATAAACTCTTGAGAATTTTTATGTGATTTAAGTTGTTGTAATTATATTCGTCTTTCAGAATTCAATATAGATTTAACTTGAATAAATTAAAGAGAAAAATCCTAAAATTTACGTTTTATCCAATATATTAGTACTAAGAAAATGTATTATGAAAATATATGTATTCACTAGAATATTTATTTATTTTTAATTTCAGAATATTACAAGGGTACAAATGTTTAGGTTACATAGATTGCCTTTGCTCCACCTGAGTCAGAGCTTCAAGCCTGTCCATCCCCCAGATGGTGTTATTTATTTTTAATGAGAACTCTAGCATTAAATATATTTGTACGTGTGTGTGAAGGTATAAAAAATGTCTATTCACTTTGATTGTCCATTTCCCTCAAATAAAAAATATTTATCTCTTATTTCCACTTCTTTGCAATTGTGAATTGTGCTCCTCACAACCCAAGTGCCCATCAATCCATGAGTGGATTAATAAAATGTGGTATATGTACAACATGGAGTTCTACTCAGCCACAAAAAACAATGGTGATCTAGCACCTCTTGTATTATCCTGGATAGAGCTGGAGCCCATTCTACTAAGTGAAGTATCACAAGAATGAAAAAACAAGCACCACATGGACTCAACATCAAATTGGTATTAACTGAGCAACACTTAAGTGCACATATAGTAATAACATTCATCGAATGTCAGGTAGGTGGGAGGGTGGAGGAGGGGATCGGTATATTCACATCTAATGGGTGCCTGTGTGCACTGTCTGGGGGATGGACATGCTTGAAGCTCTGACTTGGGTGGGGCAAAGGCAATATACATAACCTAAACATTTGTACACCCATAATATGCTGAAATAAAAAAAATATTTTACTCTTATTAATAATCTGGTATATATGTATAATTATAAAATAGTGATATATTTGATAATGTATGACATCTATATGTGTGTCAGATGTGTATTCTAACCATTAAAATAGATTTATCTAAATAATGAATGCATGTTTCCTAATATTACCACATTGAACAAAATCAAAATGCTCATCTCAGTAAATGAATATGCAATAATTAAAATTTGATATTATCCCTAAATTTTAAAATAAGAAAATTAATTAGAATGTTAGGAATAGAAGGAAAATAATACCACTTTAAGGTCACACTTGATACTGAAACACCAGGAAGTCTATCGTCAAAGCTAGGAATATAGCCAGTATATGCATTATCTTGCTACATGTTCAATGTTACATGCAAAGTACTAGTCAGCACAGGTAAAAACATATATAAATTGTAAATAAAGAAATATGACTATCATTTTCACAGATAAACTGATGCAAAAATCATAAAAAGGAAAAAATATGTTTTTAAATCTATAGCTCAGCAATACTTGACCTAAGAGCAATACCCGCATACAACATAACAAATACTTTTCTACTTGGCAGCAGGAAGACATACAATGTTTTTTTTTTTTTTTTTGAGACAGAGTCTCACTCTTTTGCCCAGGCTAGAATGAGTGCCATGGCATCAGCCTAGCTCACAGCAACCTCAAACTCCTGGGCTTAAGCGATCCTACTGCCTCAGCCTCCCAAGCAGCTAGGACTACAGGCATGTGCCACCATGCCCGGCTAATTTTTTCTATATATATTTTTAGTTGGCCAGATCATTTCTTTCTATTTTTAGTAGAGACGGGGTCTCGCTCTTGCTCAGGCTGGTCTCGAACTCCCAACCTCGAGCCATCCACCCGCCTCGGCCTCCCAGAGTGCTAGGATTACAGGCGTGAGCCACCGCGCCCGGCCCAATGTTTTTTTTTTTTTTTTTAATAAGAAACATTCAAAATAACAATGTACACTGTCCACAAGGATTAACCTAGTAAAATATGTGCATGACTCTTTGCGATTTTTAATTACAAATTTGCATTAAAACATAGAAGAAACAAGTGTATTATTCCTCATACTTTTTGGAATTCCTGATGACTATCTATCCCTTTTTTTCATGCAGTGTCTGCATCAAGAATGCCCATAAAATGATTAATGCATGTTGCTATGCAGTAGACGAGTCTGTGGGGACGGCAGCTTTACAATACAAAGAGAGAAAATTCAGCCATAGAGGAAAGGACTTTTGAATAATGTACGAAACTCCTCCAGGAAAATGTCTTACAGGTTTACATATTTGACCCTGTGTAAAATCAAAAAGCCGTAATAGCTTTCTTCCCTGTAGACAGAAGATGTTTATAGAATTACTATTTGGCAACAATAAAAAAAAATGATTCATATTTCTTAAAGGTTGCCCATTAAGTAGACTTCTTTGGTACCTGACAAAACCAGAAATATAGGTACTGACCTTGGAATGGCTAACATAACAAATTGATGCTTAAAAGGATTGACTGTAAAATCATTTCAGATATCCACACCGATAACCCTCTGTAGTTGACAAGTCAACACAGATACAGGTGTTTAACCACCCCGTCAGAATTAGCACATGGAATGAAAGCAAGAAATAATGAAGTAAAACAATATAAATTCTGATGACAACAAATACACCATCCTGTTTATACCATAAATGTATTAGCAAAAGTGAAATATTAATACCAAAGGCAGGCTACAGTTATTACACCAATGTGTTATCTCAATCTAGACATTTTTGATGAAGCCAGCTATTCGTAGTTTGACCTCATATATCTTTCATCGTCGATATCAAGACTATATCGATGATTTATTGAAACGTTCGAGCAATTTTTCAACATGTAATCTGTGAGAGGAACGTTTTATCACCTTTCATAAGACAGCATGATTTACGGGAACAGAAGGCGACCACTTCTATCAAAGATGGACAACTACTATGAGTTGATCACCGTGTCCCGGGTTAAGAGCAAGAACAGAAAAGAGAAGGATGTTTCCTTAAATCAGCCCTAATCAAATGTTGATGATCAAATAAGTTCCTTGAACAACGAGTTAAAATGCAGATTTTAATTCTATAAGTGTGGGGTATGTTCTGAGGTTTCACATCTCTTTCAGTTTCATTGAGATATAATTGACAAACAAGAATTGTGTATATGTAAAGTGGTCTGCTTGACATTTTGATATAGGTTTACATTGTGAAACAATCACCATGTTCAAGCTAATTAACAGATCCATCGCCTTACATAGTGAGCATTTCCTCCTCTTCTTCCTCCTTCCACTGTCTCTTTAGTGGGGAGACCACTTAAGATCTATCCTCTTAGCAAATTTCAACTCTACAATATGGTATAGTTACCTACAGTCACCATGCTGTACACTGTATCTCCAGGACTTATTCATCCTACATAACTGAAAATGTGTTCCCTTTTGACCAACACCTCCCCATTTCCCTCAGCCCCCCACCCATGGCAGCTACCATTCTAACCTCTGCTTCTGTGAGTCTGATTAATTTAAATTCTGCATATACTTGGGGTCTTGCAGTATTGGTTCTTCTATTCCTGGACTATTTCACTTAACATAATGCCCTCCCAGTCCATTCATGCTGTTGCAAATGCTAGGATTTCCTTCTTTTTCATGACTGCATAATATTCCCTTATATATCTAACATATTCTCTACCTATTTATCCATTGATGGACACTTAGGTTGATTCCACAACTTAGTTATTGTTAATAAAACTGTAATAGACATAGCAGTGCAGACAGCTCTTTTTTTTCCTTTTTTTTAATTTCAGCACATTAAGGGGGTACAAATGTTTAGATTACGTATATTGCCTTTGCCCTTTGCCCCACCCGAGTCAGAGCTTCAAGCGTGTCCATCCCCCAGACAGTGCGCACGGCACCCATTAGGTGTGTATATACCCATCCCCTCCTCCCCCTCCCACCTACCCGACACCCAATGAATGTTATTTCCATATGTGCACATAAGTATCGATCAATTAGCACCAATTTAATGATGAGCACATGTGGTGCTTATTTTTCCACTCTTGTGATACTTCACTGATAATCTTTTAAAATCCCTTCATAGGGTAATACTTTCTTTTTATTTCCTTTACACTTTTATAGTATTCCATTGTTCAGACTGATCATCATAGTTTATTTCCAATCTCTTGAAATAACAACAAAAAAAAGTTTGCATGAATAATGTGTACTATGTCACTTCACGGTTACAGATTTATCTGAAGAATACAGTCCCCAAAGGAAAATCACTGTTTCAATTAACAAGCACAGTTGTCTTGTTGACACATATTCCAAATTGTGTCCCAGACATGTGGTACCTTACCAAAGACATATAAGCTAACCACATGTGTTGCTTAACTTTGGATTCTGCCAATCTGATACAAAATCTCTCCACTGTCGACATTGGGATATGTCTGGCTTTTTTTTTTTTTCTGTTTGACACAAATAATGACACTACTTAAGTTTGAAATTTAAAAATTATCTCAACCACTTGAAAATCAAGCCATAAATGGATGTGTTCATTTGCTCACGTGTTGAATGAACACGTGTTGACGGGTAGGTTTCTACACACAGGGTGTGTAAAAGTGAACCGGATTCCCTCAATCCTATTCTACACAGAACATAACAACAGCAAGAGTTGATCATTACATGTTTTACATGAGCCAGACAACCCCTGTAAGACCCATGGATTAAATGATATATTTTCTCTGCACAGCAGGTGCTATTATTAAACCATATTTCAGATTAACATGCATGCATCCGCACATGCCCACACAGAAACACATTGCTTTTGCCCTTAAATTAAGCTCTCATGGCTAAACTCTTCTGGCTCGCTTTGAAAACCATCCCTGAGCAGAATTCACACTTGTACCCAAACTTATCTAGCCCCTACAAGAACTTCTATTTTAGTGTCCTATTCCATCAAAAAGGCTTTTACTTATTCACCTAATGCATTCTTTCCCTCAACACGCCTGTTTGGAGGGGTTCCTGCATCCCAGGCACTGCTGTAGGCAACTTACGTGATGAGCTCCTCATGCTTTCGGAACCAATAACCTTGATACCTAGGACAGAGTGTCTGCCGTGGCTTCCTGAGTGGGACCAGCTATCTTGGAATCAAGTCGTTCACAGTTGGAAATCTCGTTTGATTGCTAACGGCTACGGTTCCAATGCACAAAGGCACTTCAATATACAATTGAGAAAACCCTTGAAAACCAAACGTTCATGCATCCACAAAAAGCACAAATTCCTCTGTCCATTGCGCTACACTTGACAAAAACTGTGATGCCACGATCCCCCCAAAATAAACTCTTCTAAACATTAAATAAATAAAAGCATGGGTATAAAATTAACACCTTTCCACTGCCTATGTTCTATAAATATATATGTGCATATATAAACACTATATATGAAGTACATAATAGCAAACTATATTTATATTACAACACTATACAAGTTGCTGTGTATTTTATATGGCATACATGAATAAAGTACTATATATTTAGATATATGCAGATATGCCATAAGCATATAGATAATACAATGTAAGTCTAAAAATATACAGATAAGATATTATATATTAAAATGATAATATACTATATATTACAGTATTACTAATACTATGCACATAGATGTACATACATAAAATTATACACATAATTTTATTTCTATTTTATACACACATACATAACTGCTATGTTCTCTTAATTATGTTTTGGGCCAAAAATAAAATATTTTTATTACATTCCTGTGCAGCAACCTTTCTTAAGAAATCAATGTTTCCCCCCCAAATTCCTGATTAAGCCCAGCAAACATAAACGCAGAGGAAGGTAATTTTACCATCATTTTTAAAACCCTGCAAATACGCTTTAAGATTATGAGAGGTGCGTCTGCGTGAGTCGAGCTCCGACTCATCTTTCGCTGTTATCAGGCAGGCTGGTTTCACAGCAGCTGGCGAGCTTCTCGAATTCCCCAGAGGCTCCCGAGATGCCGCAAGCTTTCAAATCAAGGCAGGTCGACTCCTCCGGAGTAAGAATGAGATTTATTTCCTGCCAAGAAGTCAGGAGCGCTTGAGAGCACAGAGCGTGCTTTCTGGAGACACTCCAGCAGAATATCTCCTACAAACACGTGGAGAGGTTAGGAGACAATTCTGTATCCCTCCGTGCTGTAGGAAACGTTGAAAGATTTCCGCTGCATCGGGTCGGTCTATAATCACTAAAATACTGAAGCGGTGGTTACAGCAACGCAAATGTTTTTTTTTTTTTTTTTTCATCATGGAAACAAAGATCATAAGTATTCTGATTTGTCATCTGCAGATAAAGGAAAATACTCCACTACACATCCTGCAGCAGCAAGAACTTCAACAATACATGGAGCTTAGGCGATAGGTCTAAAATGCATTCCCCAAGTCCCTGGGCCTACAGCTTATTGCAGGAGGGTGTATCGCAACCCAAATAGCCAACTGCCTATGTATGATTTCTACCATCAGGGCTCAGTTTCTGAGTTCCTTGACTAGTTCATTTCATGTGACCTGGGAGCTTAGGTCTTTATTATTATTATTATTTCAGAATATTACAAGGTTACAAATGTTTCTGTTATATAAATTGCCTTTGCACCACCCAAGTCAGAGCTGTAAGTGTGCCCATCCCCCAGAAAGTGCGCACTGCATCCGTTAAGTGTGAATTTACCCATCCCCTCCTCCCCCTCCCATCTACCCAACACCCAATGAATGTAACTACCATATCTGCACATAAGTGTTGATCAATTAATATCAATTTGATGATGAGTCCATGTGGTGCTTGTTTTTCCATTCTTGTGATACTTCACTTAGTGGAATGGGCTCCAGCTCTATCCAGGATAACACAAGAGCTGCTAGATCACCACTGTTTTTTGTGGCTAAGTAGAAACTCCATGGTGTACATAGACCACATTTTATTAATCCACTCATGTATTGATGACCACTTGGCTTGTTTTCATATCTTTGCAATTGTGAATTGTGCTGCTATAAACACCCGAGTACAGATGTCTTTTTTATAGAATGTCTTTTTTTGTTTTGGGTAGATGCCCCGTAGTGGGATTGCTGGATCAGACATTTAACAACAATAGAGAAACACTTCAACACAACGGCAAAGCTCCTAGGTTCTTGCGGAGGCCCACTGATACATGGCGGCTCTTTTTCAAGGAGGAAACATGTGTTGGTATGTCACTTTATGTTTGTGCACAAACCCACTTTTGGGAGGAAGAGCTGTTTGAACCTCAGTGCCAGATGGAGGAAGGGCCCGTTCCATGCATAGACCAGAGCAGGCATGCGATGGGTTTCTAACCCTCCTTGCAACGTTTTCCCTTCACGTCCTTCTCAAACAGCCCCAGTGAATATATACAGCTGACATTAGACAATGTGGCAGGAAGGAACTCAACACCTTTAGGTATTAGAAGAAGAACCAAGAGCCCAAGCTGTGGGGAGCCCCCGCTAGTGTAGGTGCTGGGCAGTAAGGACCACAGGCGTAGATCCTAATTATTAGTATCACAGAGCTGTGCTAAGCAAAACCCCCAAGGTTGCCCCTATGAATGCCACACCCTCAAATCCCACAGAATCCTAACACAGGCCCACCGCCCTGACAGAGACCCCCTGCTGGAGTCTGACAACTTCATTCCTGAAAATATCAGGCCTTCTGAGTTGTCATTTCCAGTACTTGTAGTCCAGGGTCTGTCAACCCCAGCACCGTTGACATTCTGGGCTAGACAGGCTCCATCTATTGCTAGACTCCATCTATTGCATTGATTTTTATTTCCACTAGATTGCAGTAGCATTTCCTCCCCATTGTCACAAGCAAAAATGACTCCTGACATTGCCAAATATATCCTTCTAGGGTGGGGTGCAAAATTGCCACCCACGGTTTTCACACCATTCCTGATTTGACAGACAGACTGTGGTCAGCAGACCTTCGAGATGGTCTGCCTCTTAGAGCCCTGGGTCCTGCTGTGATCCCATGCTCAGAAAACCAAGCCCCTTGCAGAAGCAAAGTCTAGAAACATGGGGTCCCTAAAGCACTACCTACCCTACAGACCCTCAGGAAACTTGGACCCTGCAAAGACTCTCTACTATAAGAAGCCTGTTGCCATTTTCTCAGCTTTCAGGAATTCTGCACAGAGAAAGTCAAACACTGACAACTTCAGAGATCGGCGTGGAGGACCCTGACCAATCACCCAGCCAAGTCCAAGACCAAAGCTCCCCATCTTTGCAATTGTGAACTGCGCTGCCATAAACCCTTGAGTGCAGATGTCTTTGTTAGATTATCCAATGTTTATAGCAGCTCAATTCACAATTGCAAAGATGTGGAAACAACCCAAGTGCCCATCAGTCCATGAGTGGATTAATAAAATGTGGTCTATGTACACCATGGAGTTCTACTCAGCCACAGAAAACAATGGTGATCTAGCACCTCTAGTATTATTCTGGATGGAGCTGGAGCCCATTCTACTAAGTGAAGTATCACAAGAATGGAAAAACAAGCACCACATGGACTCACCATCAAATTGGTACTAATCGATCAACACTTATGTGCACGTATGGAAGTAACATTCATTGGAGATCGGGCAGGTGGGAGGGGGAAGAGGGGATGGGTATATTCACACCTAATGAGTGTGGTGGGCACTGTCTGGGGGATGGGCACACTTGTAGCTCTGACTCAGGCAACGCAAAGGCAATTTATATAACCAAAGTATTTGTATCCCCATAATATTCTGAAATTAAAAAAAATAAAAATAAAAAATAAAAAAATGGTGGTGGTATTAGTGGGTGTTGTTCTTTAGCCTCCCTTTACAATCTGGAAGGGTCAAGAGATGGCCTAACATTCCCTTTGTGTGTGTTCTTTGGGGGGATTGTAGAGGAGATTTTGTTTTACAGGGATTTCCCCTGAAGCCCTTATATAAAAAGAGTGTGTTTTCATGCGGATTTGTTGTGTGTTTTTCAGCTTTGTTCATCATTGTAATCAAATATCCAGAATAGTTCTTTCCCTCAAGAGGTCTGGGCCTGACTCTAGCAGCATCTGAGTGAGGTGTCATTGTTGCTGGCTGAAGCGTCAGACTCACACACAGCAGGCACAGAGAATACACCCAAGTACTCTCACCCCACAGAAACCACATCTCCAGTTGTTTAGCAATTCCTCTCTATGGCAAGGGGAGATCTGGCAGCCTCTCCTTAACTTCGCAATACATTATTCAAGCCAAATGAATACTATAAACAATAGAGCATAGACTTTGATAGGTTTTGAGTACATCTTATAAGTTGACACTAAATGTATAATTTAATAATTATTGACATGGTTCAAATTAAAAAAGAAGCATGCAAAGATAAATTTTTAAAAAATGTGGCCAGGTGAGGTGGCTCACGCCTGTAATCCTAGCACTCCGGGAGGCCGAGGTGGGCGGATTATTTGAGCTCAGTAGTTCTAGACCAGCCTGAGCAAGAGCGAGACCCCGTCTCTACTAAAAATAGAAAGAAATTATCTGGCCAACTAATATATATATAGAAAAAATTAGCCGGGCATGGTGGCGCATGCCTGTAGTCCCAGCTACTCGGGAGGCTGAGGCAGTAGGATCGCTTAAGCCCAGGAGTTTGAGGTTGCTGTGAGCTAGGCTGACGCCACGGCACTCACTCTAGCCCGGGCAACAAAGTGAGACTCTGTGTCAAAAAAAAACAAAATGTGTTTGCAGTCAGGCGCCGTGGCTCACCCCTGCAATCCTAGCACGTTGGGAGGCCAAAAGGATGGTTTTGAACACAGAAGTTTGAGACAAACCTTGCAAGAGCCTGGCTCTACAAAAAATTAAAAAAACAAACAAAAAAAAAACTTAGCCAAAACTTAGACAAAATTAGCCTAATTTTTTTTTAATAGGAAAGTCTGAATCTTTTGATTTCCATTATTTTGTATAAATGGTATGTGTATACAATGTTTAATATTTGTCATAATGTTTTGATATATTGTTTTGATTCATCATTAAGTAAAGTTAGTGAAAGGTTATACATTTCAACAGAATCCAAATCTCTCTCTCTCACACACACACACACAAACACACACACACACACACACCATTTGGGGCTCTCCACAATATTGAGCTTTGGTTCTTTCACTATCTTCCACTGTGCAACAAATTTCTGCCTCTATAATTCCAGCCACATGATCTAAAGCAATTCTTAATGCAGAATAGACAACCACACACAACACGGTTCCCCTCTAACCTAAACTTTCCCAGAACATATAGGTCTTTTACAATATTACAGTTGTTGAATGTTCTCATAGATCTCTGATCAATCCCTGCATATCGGATTGAGTGGTTTAAATGAGAGTATTGTTCTCAATGCAGATGTGCCTGGATTGAACAGACAGCAATCGTGGGACCTAGTTGAAGCTTGCTCCTTTAGGCAAAGTTTCTCATAGCCGTGGACGGACTGCCTCTGGATTCAGATAATCTAGAAAAATGTTTCCCTTAGATAGTTTGAAATCCCCCCCCCAAAGCAAAATCACGATTGCTTTAGCTATTTGACTTCATTGCTTTTTGATGTTCCAGACATTTTGTCTTTAGAAATTCACCCTGAAGAGCTAGATGACACTTTCGTTTTGATTAATTTACTAGGACATTGTAATTTATTAATAGTCTAAATCACCACCTTTAAATGTCTAATACAAAACAAACTCTGTATTTCCATTATATGGATTAACAATCCTGACATTGGCCCTATGTGTGAGGGGTTCTCATTGTTATTTTTGAAATAGCAAGAGAAATAAAACTCAGATGTTTAGTGAGAAGTTAAGCCATCTGAGAGAAAACTTCCAAATCATTCTACAAAACCCTACAGCCATATTTCTCATCTCTATTTTTAGTATATTAACAGTTTTTTATCAAATGAACTATAACCATGTGGGTATTTAAAAGAGCTATTTAGAAGCAGTGACTACTTACTAGCACAGGAGTATCTAAATATAAATTAGAGATGTGTGACAGTACAAAACAGTTTCTAAAACAAACTTTATTGAATTCCTTAAAGGATGCAGTTATCTTTAAGCTATAAACAAGAAGAGTATGCTTTTAGAAATTTAGAGGTGCAGACATAATTCAAGGACACTGTCTCCTTGAAATCTGGCTTGTGTGGAAATGTGATTTTGCTAAAATACTTTCATTTGGCCATTCATGCCACATCTCAACTGAATAAAACATGGTTGTGTTGAAATGGAAGAGCCTTAGTCTTGGCCAAATCAAACATCTTGTTTACATTATAAATGTTTTGTCATTTTCTTTATTGTTTTGTCAGTTATTTTTCATTTTTTCTGTTCATTTATTCTTCAGATAATAAAAATTATTAATATCAGAAGCTAAGCATTCTCATTATTAAAAAGGGAATATAACCTCAGCATTGTATCAGCTTAATTAGGCTTCATGGAACAAATTCATACCGTGTAACAACCTAGCTTCTCTCTGTGTCTGAGATGATACAAAATTTTAAATTACAATTAGCAACAAGTCAAGGTACTATGTGTGCCGCCTTGGAAAATTCACTGCTAGCATTCTGGTGAAATTGCAAATATCACAAATTCAATATAAAGAATATCAATAATTCATAATTATTGAGAAAGAAAATGGATGCTTTCAGCTTCCCTTTGGTTGTTAGATAGGTATGTCAGATATGGAAGTATTTGTTTGCCTATAATTTTTAATTCTCTCAACTTTTGATATTTTGGGGTCATTGGAATAAATATGTCTATGGAAGCATGCAAGTCAAGTGTCATGAATCCATGAATCTTTGCACACCAATCCCTGCCTCCTCCATGTGCTGTGACGCAGCAAGATTTATGCTCGTGCCGCCAGGCTGGCTGTACTCTCGAGAGCGAATGGTTGGTTATTCCTTTATGCCACAGATTGATAAATATGTGTTTTGCTCGGCAACTTCTTCAAGAAGATGGATGTGATGTCTGCACCAGCTGAAACTGATCAGGCAGAGGGAAGAGGAGACACATCCATTTCCCTGCAGAACTCAAGTCTGGTTGTAGGTCAATCACACCTGGATGCAGGTGTGATGTCCGACCAGTGGAATGGATGCATCGTGACCTAAAGTCAGCTGCCCTCACCTCACCATGGATGGGGCATGTGATTACAGATGTAGCCTTGAATTTGGCATTTTTCACCTGCAAACTGTGGGTAAGGGAGTCGATGTTCTCTCAGTTTCCCTCACTCACTAGCATTTGTCCCAAATTGGGGAGAATCTGTTCGTTTTACTAAAGTGACCACTGACATATGATCTCATTTCGTTTCACCCACATGTGCATATCACCTTCTGAAAGAAACGGAAGGTAGCATTCGTTGCATCTAATGCTTCGAATTAGAGTCACAAGTCACCAGTGGGGTACAGTCGAGCTATGGGGTACTGTGGATATTCAGTAATTATCCTTGTCCTTCCTAGGAAGCATGTCCACGGTGTAGTCTGATTTCAACCCACCTGCTGGAATATGGGAATTGTTTTCTTCCTGTGTCATGGAAATGAAGATAACAACAACTTTACTGAGAAGTGCTGAGTACCCAAAAATTCTTTGATGTAAGCAACAGTCAAACAAAAACTGGGAAACAGTTCATAACTTGGAGATACCTTAACTATTAATATTAAAAAAACAGACTGCAACTTCCCAAAAAGTGAGGCAGTCATCAAGGGGATGGAATATGGTGATTTTCTGTGTATGTGTTGGTCAGTGTTCATTTTCAAGGTTATGGTGTGAGAGTAGATTGGTGACAGTATCTACCAGCTGTTCTTAAGATGTGGCTTATAGACTTTCATTAGCATCAGTTGGGGGCTCTAAAATACATAATTTCTTAGCACCACTCCAGCTTGGTGGATGAGAATTATTGGAGAGTGATTCACATGGACCTGCATGGTTAACAAGCTCCCCAGGTATGCTGGATTCATGCCAAGTTCAGAGAGACATAAATCTTAAGGGGTCATGTAGAATTGGAAGTGGGTATCCAGAGATTTTGGTGGCTCCTCTGTGTCTAAAAGAAACTCACAAATGGGCCAGCTGGTAGAAAGACAAGGTGCTACTTTGTGGAAGGTGGACCCTCCCTGTAGGATTGAGACTTCGGGACTTCAGCCAGGTAGCGTGCGGATGACGGCAGTTAGTTCCTCTAAACTAAGTAAGGAAAATGGAGTATAGAGTAGATGCACGGGCTAAGAAAATTACAGATGAAAGGGCAACATCGTTATGGAAGTGTCTCTCTGGCAGAGGTGGGATATGCTCCTACCTGGCTCCCAAAGTTGGAAACATCTCTTGATGTTTCCAAACACCTCTTGATGTTCATATTTTCTTGTCCATATGAACTTAAACTGGATGATAAGGAGAGTTACCTGGAACTTTGTGGAATTTAGATTGAGGAGGGATGGGTCAGAAAACCAACAATCAGAGGTCAAACCCCTAAAGAACCTAGTTACTCCTGTTCCGGGCTGGATGTGCTAAGGCCATGAGGAGATCGCAATGACAATATGGGGTTCTGAGTCTTATGCTTGGACGTATGTATACTGCAGAGTTTCTTGTAGGATCTATCAAAGGGGTACGCAGCAGGGAATTTCTCTCAAATTTTAGGCAAGGAAAAACAGGACTAGAATCTCACTCCTATGGGAAGAGTGGGAAGTTAAGGATTGGAAAAGAGTTAGGCTCTTTTCCTAAAATTTATTTTGCACATGTCCCTGGGTAGCAATGACAGCTTCACAATACACATCAATAATTTACACCGAAAGAACAAACCCATCAGCAATATCCTTGATTATGAAAGAGGATTATAAATAAATACAGGTTTTGATTAGAAAGAAATAAGCATGTACTCCCTTGAGGTAAATAACCCTATAATTTTATCATGAAACAAACAAATATTTGATGTAATTGCCCTACTTCTCTTCCAATTACAAAAGCATCACTGTTAAACATATTGCATCTTTATCACATGAAGGACTTTCTTCGAAGTGTTTGTGGCTCTCATGGAATAAATATTGACTTGTTCTGTTGTAAACCGTGCCATGGAATAGTATTACAGTGGAAGCAATGCAATCAAACATAGTGCTTATTGAAATGGACTTTTCGTAATTTTTAAAGAGGCTCAATGTCATTTTTAATGCTTTCTAAGACGTTATACTGAAAATATGGAAAAGGCATGTATGCAAAACAGTGAGTGCACATGTACATGCGATTAATCCTCTGGGGAAAAAGAAAGAAACATTAGTATGTGCAAATTGTCTCATCAGAGTCTTGTGTGTGAGTGCCAGTGGCAAAGCTCACAAAAGTCAAGTTCATCTTTCTATGTTGCTTTCTTGTGTCACCTAAAATCATGCCAAGAGGCAGAAGGATCATCCTCAGTCGCATGTACTCAGTGAAGCAACCACACGGAGGACAAGGCTAGGAGTTATTTAAAAAGAGGAGGATGTGATCATTTGGTTCCAGGAATTCATAATCAACTTCAGAGAGTTTGGTGGAGGACCGACACGAATGGGATGAACAAAATCAAATTGAAAATAATCGACACCTAGTGAATGGGTCAGTAGTAGCAAGATACACTGGTTATTGATAAGTTCAATGGAATGGTCAGAAATTATTTTTGAAATACACAGAAAAATCTTTTAAAACTCACTGACATTCATAAGAACTCCAACAAGTCATATATATACATCTATTTTACCTGTACACATATATGATTATATACACATCTATTTATTAAAATATGTACATGTGTATTTATTCATATTTCTCTATAAATATCACCATTATAGAGTTATATATATTATGGAACATATGTAATTATAATTATATACCTATATAACATATATACCTTTACATGTAATATATAACATACACTATAATTATAAATAATTGCATATTTAATAAATATAAATACAGAGATAACATATTTATAAAATTATATATGTAACTGTATTGTACATAATTATATATAGTTTCATGTATAATTATATATTACCATTATATATACATAAAAATTTCAGAAGGGATTGTGGTTTTGTGGTTCACACAATTAGCCATAGTTTAAAAGAGGGTCACTAAAACCAAACCAGAATAAAGCAAGTCCAGAGTATAGAATATTCTCTTACTGTAATAATTCATGTTACTGAATACAGAATTTTGAGTTTCTTGAAGCTAATCCCAAAATGGAACCGTGCAAAAATATATAACTTTTTATTATCTGATGAAGAAAATATGTATTTGTCTTAGCAGAAATTCACTCCCTCTGGAGCTTAATGACATGATCGATTAATTTCATATCCCAGATTTTGGAGTGCTGATGGGTAAAATATGTATTATTTCATCTAAAGCCAATATGGTGAAATTGCTATGTGGCAAAGGAGTTTACAACTAGAAGGAAAAAAGGAAGGAAGGAAGGAAGGAATTTAGGAAGGAAGGAAGGGAGAAAGGAAAGAAGGAAGGAAGGAAGGGAGGGAGGAATGAAGGAGGGAAGGAAGGAAGGAGGAAAGGAAGGAGGGAGGGAAGGAAGAACCACCATTCTCACCAAGAGGGCCCCTGCTAGCTGTTAAGACTGCACGTTTAATATTAGTATCTTCGCAACTGTAGAACCCTGGAGGCCCCGTGTTAAGGAAGCCATGTCATTAGGGGCACAGCAGCTACTGTCGTCTGCTACGCCAATGAGATATTTGCACCTGCTAGGTTAACAAACAGGGGGAAGTCTCAGAAAATTTTCATGAAATAAAGATAATATATGGATCAGGTATTTTTTAAATTTTTGCAAATAAATCTAGAGAAAACTGGTGGTGATCTGATAGATCAATGGATTGTCGATTGTCAAGGCGACCCTTCTCCTCTGGGATAGGTGGGGTGTTAAGCAATAAACTTAACATTTTGTTGTAGCTATCAACAGTTGCCGGTGGTATTTTCATATTCGTTCATTATAAAACCCCTTAAATAACCAACAAGTAATTATAGGAAGTTTTTAAAGCTTCCTCAGCCCTTGGAAGACATTTGTCTGAGGCTACAGAACTATTATAAAATATTTATAATAAAAGAGCCATTGTGATAAGTCAGCCATTTCAACCATAAATGATCTTAGAATAACCCCTGGTTCACTGGCAAAACGGAGTCCACTCATTGGCCAAATAAGTATTTCATGCAATCCATTCTGAACTATATGACCAATTTCCTAAGAAATTACTTAATTTGTATCCCATTGTGTTCCCTAAGTGTCATGATTTTTGTTTCAATATTACTAAAGCAAAGGTCATAATTCTTATGAAAATTATATAAACCTTCAAGATATTCTGAAGGGCAGGTTCTATATTTTAATAGTAAAAAAAATCACATGATCAATGTAGAAGATGACGTTTGTGTTTTCATTTGCTGTAGCTGAAGGACATTTGCAGAAGAAACTCAACTGCTGTATTTTCCAGAAAGCATTTTCCCTTAAAACTGAAATTTCAGTTAAAACTCTCTCTTTAATTGCCTGAGAGAATTCCCTCCTGAATGTACCACAGAAAAGTCCAATTAAAATTTCTAAACCACGACAGTTCAATTTTTACAAAAAGCACTTCCTAGCCTTGCTTGTTCCCTCAGCTAAATAATGGAGAAAGCAAATTCACCTCAAAATCCTTCCTTGCCTTTAACCCAAAAGCAATCACTTCCTGAATCTATATCTACGGAAAGTTTAAATAACCTTCTTTTGCTCTATTTATAATGCCTCTGATATAGCTCAATCTTTCATCTAAAAAGTTAGAGGAGATTTTTTTTGAAAAAATATACTGAAAGCAAATTATTGACGAAAACTTAAATTTTTATGGCGAAAAAGAATCCATAACCCACCACTGTTGAAAAAACACACTAAGTTTAATGTAAATGAACTCTCTTAAAACTGCCCCACTGAAAATACCCAGTGTTAACAATCTGATGTGGGCTTCGTTGTGCTCTTCAAGTGAGTGTAGGCAACACACACACACACACACACACACACACATGGTTGTCTGCTATTTTATTATTGACTTAATTGTGACCTAGTAAGAACCCATTATAGTGTTCTGGGGATGTTTCTGTGTAAATTTGTAGGCTACACGGACAATTCTGTTACATGCATAGGCTGTGTAGTGATCAAGTCAGGGTTTTAGGGTATCCTTCAGCCAAATAACATGCGTTGTACCCATTAACTACAAAATGTTTCCAGTATGCATCTTTTTATGTGCTCATGCAATTATTTTGTAAAATTTACTTAAAATATATCTATGGGAGCTCTGGCAATTTTTAATTTAATACACACTACCAAATTATTTTCCATGAATGCGGCAACAATTGACCATCTTTCCAGCAATATATGACATAGCTCTTTTTCCCTCTTGAAGATGCTGCTTTATGGAAAACGTTTGTTTCCAATATCATAGATTAAAATCCCCTGTTACTATTTTAGTTTATATTTCCATGACTACTAGTGAACCTGAGAGAACTTGAAGATATTTTTATGGATAAGTTCACTGATCTTTTGCCATTTTGTTTTCTTTTCTAGCATAGAAACTCTTTGCATAATAGTGACATATATATATATATATATATTTTTTTTTTTTTACCAGTATGCTGTGGTACGTACTTCACGTATTTTCTGTTATTCTGGCATTTCTGCTGTTGTCTGAAACCCGGTTTGTGCAGTAAATGGCTTTTCTGCCAGGCTTCATCCTCTTCATAGATTTGTAGTCATAAACATGATATTTTTTTTCTTTTTAAAAAATAATTATTCTTTCTTTTTTTGAAGTTTTATTATTATTATTTTTATTTATTTCAGCATATTATGGCGGTACAAATGTTTAGGTTACATATATTGCCTTTGCCCCACCCTAGTCAGAAAGTGTGTCCATCCCCCAGGTGCTGCGCACACCGCACCCATTAGGTGTAAATATACCCATCCCCGCCTTCCCCTCCCACCTGCCCGACACTCGATGAATGGTACTACTATATGTGCACTTAAGTGTTGATCAGTTAATACCAATTTGATGGTGAGCACATGTGGTGCTTGTTTTTCCATTCTTGTGATACTTCACTTAGTAGAATGGGTTCCAGCTCCATTCAGGATAATACAAGAGGTGCTAGAGCACCATTGTTGTTTGTGGCTGAGTAGAACTCCATGGTATACAAATACCACATTTTAGTAAGCCACTCAGGTATTGATGAGCACTTAGATACCTCAAAGAACTAAAAGCAGAACTACCATTTGATCCAGCAATCCCATTACAGGGCATCTACTCAAAGGAAAAAAAGACATTCTATAAAAAAGACATCTGCACTAGAATGTTTGTAGCAGAACAATTCACAATTGCAGAGATGTGGAAACAATTATTCTTTCTTATTTTCCTACATATAAAGATCAGTCAAGCCTCTTCCCTATTCATTAGTTCAATTCACTTTTGTTTTTCAGCTTCTTTTGATCAGAAAGAGGAGACACTTTCCATATAAGAAAGATCTTCCTGAATCTCATGCGATCATTGAGAATTAATCCTGGCAAATAAGTGTTTACGTCATACCCCGAGCTATAAGCCGGCTCTCTCCTCTTTGCCTGCTTACTACAGGAACAACCTTCCATGTAAATAAAACAACACTTTTGAGCATTACAAGAATCTGATATTTTAAAATAAAATAAGATTGTGTTTTAGGATTAGAAAGAAATCAAAGCATTTTTTATTGGTTTGTTGCATGATCTAGGAGTGACCACAAAACCTGACACTTATAACCAAGATAGAGAAAGTGTTCTAGCCCAAAGAATTGGATTGAAGAGAATGTCAAATTTTTCTTTGATCACACATAGGATTCTGACCTGTTCAATGTAACAGTGATACTATCAAGTTGATACAGACATCATAGAAACCAAGCCTCTTTGTGTTCTTTGAGCATCTCATACACAGTCTAATTAGAACAAGGCAAATTGCATGCAATTACTTTAGAAATTGTTTTGGAGGTTGAAAATTACTTTAATTCCAATGTTTTATTTAAACACCCTTTAATTTTTAAAATGTATTTTAAGTAGAAAAAAAATGTCATCAGGAAAGCAAAGCATACCATTGTGTTTATCAAACATAAACAAGAATGAAAACCTTATTTTCATTAGCTGAAACACAATCTATGATTATTGGCTAATAGTTTAGGCAATTATATAATTTCATTAAATCATGCATTTTAAAAAGTTGAAGTAATAAAATCTTAAAATAGATCTTAATGAGACTCTTCTGACAATTATATAAGAATAGTTATGCATTGGTATTTATAGTATCTCTTGTTCTCCTTTAATTATTCATTAGAATAAGTTACTTAGATTTAATCTTTTGAGCAGCCAGAGATTGTGAGGAAAATATGTTTTTCTCTTTGGTCTGTTCAGTTTTATTACACACATACAAAGCACACACAAACAAATATATATACATATATATATGCACACACACAAATTCATATATATGTAGCATGCTGATTTAATGTTCAATATATTATTTTAAATTGCTTTAAAACAATGTTTGCAAAGAAAATTAATTTTATTTATCATAATACTTTATACTGTAGGATGTATATATTCATGGGTGTTGTAAAAATTATTTTCAAATGCCTCTTTCAAATTTCACCTGTTCTCGTTGGCTCTTTTTATGTAAACACAGACCTAGTTTCCAGCAATAATGTAGAAAATAAACATCAAGAAAAGTGCTCATGTTGTTTTCTTGCTATTTCCTTGGATGAATTTTCATCCCACCATCCAACTAAGAAGCTTTGTTCCTGGGTATAAATTTGTTATATATAGGGAATATTCATTGTCATTGGCTCTTTCCTGGCAGTGCAATTATATTGAATGAGAAAGGACAAACCTAAATTAATACACAGTTATTTGGATTTTTAATCCAGAAACCCTGGTAAAATCCCCAGTTCTCTTGTATGCATGAGAAATCATACAACTTGCTCTCTCTCGTTTGATTTTTGTTTCTTTTTTAATCAAACTTTTCACATATTTATTGCTTTTATTAGATTGCACTGTCTAGGGGATGGACACATTTGAAGCTCTGACTCGGGGGGGTGGGGGGAAAAGGGCAATATATGTAACCTAAACTTTTGTACCCCCACAATATGCTGAAATAATAATAAAAAAAAGAATTTTGCAATAATTTTAAACAACACTCATAAAATTTTACTTTCTGGAAATGCTTTACAACTTGTACATGCATTCAATTTTTTTTTAATACAGTCAAGTTGCACTTTCACTATCCTTTGTCATATACTGGAAATATCAGATACTTTTTTTATTTCAGAATATTATGGGAGTACAAACATTGTGATTACATGAATTGATTTTGTACCATTTAAATCCAAGTTATAAGTGTGCCCATCCCCCAGATAGTGTGCACTGTACCCGTGAGGTGTGAATGTACCCATCCCATCTTCCCCACTTCCACCCGCTTGATTTCTGTTGAGTTTTACTTCCACATGTACACATGAAGCACAAGTTTCTAATAAGCAAAGAAAGGAAGTGAAAGGGCATGGTAACCTCTAGGATTCTATAAAAATGCACGTTTATATCATTACAAAAGGTGAGATTTACATGTGGCATACTCTCTTGGGTATTGAAACAGGTTCTCTAAGGAGAAATGCATAATAAACAAAACAATAATAATCATGCATTTCATAGTTATCTATGAGCTAATTTGATAATGTATACCTATAAGAAAAATTTCTGACCCTTGAATCCTAAAAATGATAAATGACCAGATTTCAGAATATTGGCAAGAAGACACTAGATACTACAATATACTGTGCCTACCCTGCAAGCCTCTCCTCTATTAAGAATTCCCTTTTTCATGTTACTATAATTACCAAGAAACTTCAGGATATTCTGAATTGCTGCATTTATATTTCCTCTGTCATCTTTTCAAAAAAGCATTCAGTGTGTTTCATCTCTGGGCTCAGTGTTGAGCGACTGTGTAGATTCAGTCGGCTTGCATCTGGACTCTAAACTGCAGGTCCCAGCAAAGGCTAACGTACGTGTCAGTGCCTAGTGAATCATAACGTGGAACTTTATTGAGTCATCCACGGGGACTGCTAAGCCAACCATGGGTGAGTCATTAGGGACTGAAGCAAAGAAATATCTGGACATGCATATGCAATAATGCCTCTTTCCCACGATCAATGAAGACATTTCCCATGGTAATACGAGAGACCAAATTACAATTCCCTAAATTCATTCACCAACTCACAAGGCAAACTCCACGGAAGTGTCTCTTCCCTTGCTCCTACTTATTTCTGACTCTCAATTCTTGAATGCGTTTAACTTCTGGAGATATATATATATATATATATATACATATACATATACATATACATATAAAATCTGTGAAAGTATGTGCTCCACTGTGAACAAAGTAGGAGCAAACAGTATATTCATACGTTTGGGTTTTTTTTTAGTCAAAAATATTTTATTAATCAATCAGTTTTATGGAATGAACTCAGTGGATATTCAAGTGTGTGGAGCTCTATGTACCTATATTAAATGACCTCAGATCATTGTTCTTAAAATGACTTTTTTTCTGACTTTCCAGCAGGGGCAGTTGGCATGTATCCAGTATAATTTCTTTTTCCTTTTAATGTGTTTATGGGATACTCTTACGGAATAAGGAAATACGGAAGGTAGCCACACAGAGATGTAAGTCCTCTATCACTCAGAAACCACATCAATTTTATTCTTGTCTTGGTGCCCACCTGATCGCCTTGGGAATCGTTTACAGAAAGTCAGATCTCCTAGGAAGGGAAATCTTACTGCTGGGACTTGCTGCCCTCATGCCAGCCACTGAGACCCCCTAGAAAATGATTATGCACCTCATGTTATCCTCAGCCAATATTTTCCTAATGGGGCTTCAGATCAAGGATGAAAGAATTTCCGAAGCAATCAAATATTTATCTTTCAATGGAATGCACGAAGTAGAGCGCACATAGGTTGTGCTGAATATTAACATAAAGCACATACTTTTTCCTGATATGTAACAGAACTGCATAGTGCACAGAAAAATAATTTTGAAGGTGTGGGAAGATTTGAAGGTCTAGGAAAATTAATTCTGAAGGTCTGAGAAGATTTTTTGAATCCTCTCTAGTCTTTACTGACAGCACTCAAAATCCTCAAAGTTTCTAAGTAATCAAACTGAAAGTTATTCTTAGAAAGTCTCTCTTAAGCCTCTGTTGAATTGGAAACAGGTGTATTTGACTGTTAACAATTTATAGTCTCCGAATATATAGTCTCTTCAGTCTGTAACTAAAATGGATTTTATTGATGTGATTTCATGTAACAGTTAAGTGGTCAAATAGAAATATTTAAATGGAATTATTTCTCACAACATTGGCAACTTTGTAAATGACTCTGGAGATACTTTTCAGTTATAAAAAATGATACATAAACAGATATAGAAATGCGAAGTTCAGGTAGATACAAAGTTTAAGGGGGCAAGAACACAGGGCAGATTTGGGGGAAAGTTTTTCTCCAGATACTAAGCTGGATGGAGGCACACAGATGATTTTTTACTATTGTTAATTATACTAATTGTCATTATGTTGACTGTTATTACTATATGTTAAATCCATGTCAGAATTATTCATTTGACTGTAGTCAACATTTAATATGTTCATTTACAAAAGCAATAATTTGTTGGAGAAACAACTTTGCATTCCCTCATCATTTATTAACTCCCCTTTTCCCTTTTCTGATCACCTAAAATATTTTGCAGTTTGTCTTGCCACAGAACGCATGGACATTTTCAGTGCAAGGAACAGAGGTGAGCACAGGGCTTCAGGTAAGGGGCTGATATTGAGCACATGTCCCAATGGCTTCCATGCAGGGACCCTGTCTGAGTCCATTCAGGCTGCTATAGCAAAGCACCGGTAGATGGGGTAACTTATAAACAACACACATTCATTGCTAACAGCTCTGGAGGCTGGAAGTCCAAGACCCTGGCATGGCAGAGTCTGTGTCTGGTGGGGACTCACTTCCTGGTTCTCACTGTGTCTTCACATAGTAAAAGGGACGAGGAATATCTCCAGGGTCTCCTTTAGGATGGCACTAATCCCATACAGCTCCCAAAGACCTAGTCATCTCCCAAAGGCAACATATCCTAACACCGTCACCTTGGGGATGAGGATTTCAGCATATGAATTTTAAGGGAGGCACAAACATTTAGACCATATCAAATCCTAAACCTTTCAAACAAAGCCTCATATTGCATTTGTATAACTTGTAGTGGTGGAAAAAGATACTAATTTCAAACCATGAAATTGTAATAGAATTATACCTATCGTCAAGTTTGTATTTCTTAAACACAGTGGGCTAGATATATTATATATGTGTATGTGTGTGTGTATACACACACACACATACACATATACACACACATATATACACACGTATATACACACACCATATATGCACACACATATACATACACACATATATACACACATATACACATATATATGCACACACATACACATATATGTGTATATACAGACATGTATATATACACACACACATTTATATGTGTATCTCACACACACATACCCACATATTTATGTGATATTATTTATACATACTGCTTGTTTATATAGTGTTACATAGACACACCCACACTTGTTTCGTTTTGCCAGAATAAGTACATCGTGAACTTTAATGCATGTTTTCCTGAAATATTTTATAGACTCTGAGGGAAAAACTAAGGATTGTATCACTGAAGCTGAATTCAAGAAAACTTATTTGATCTATAGTAAAAGGACAACATTCCGACTCAAATATAACTTTTAAAAGCTATTATCATTAGAGGGAAGCAAGCTTTTCAATGGCACACTGCTACTCATAAATATTGAAGATGAATTAAATAATTTGTGATTAATACCATCACAATTTTTTTTAAAGAAATCCAGTTCAAAGCTTTTCTTTCTAATCTTAAGGCATCAGTAAACAACACTCCCTGAAAAAAAAAAAAAAAAAAAAACTGACCTATAAGATAAGGGTAGAGTTTACAGTTTGAGTTTCCAGGAGAACAAATAAATCAGATTACTGAAATAGGAAGAGCAGAGTGAATTGTGCATTTTCTATAACTGTCTAATCTCCCCTGGATAATTCTCAGTAGAATGACACGGTCCCACAGCTCAGACGAAACTGCGTATTGAAGTTTCTGCTGTGTATCCAACATGAAATAGCTTGTTTCAATGTCATTGGGAGAAAACCAGCCCTAACAATGTTAATAATAAATACAGAATGCACAACCACATTTAAGGACTGTTGGCTTAAGCCATGACAATTTCTGTTTTCAGATGTCAAGTATGTCTTTTCACCTTTATGCAGAAATGAAAAGTTATTGACCACCCACTTTTTTTCTGTTTTTATAAAACAGCATTTCTTGGGCTTGTGGCTGGCAGAGCTATGGTGGCTGCTACAGGAGATGTTGACAGGGAGTGACGGAGAGGTTCATGGAGTTAGTGGGAGATGAGAGGCTACAAACTCAAGCATGACGTGGACAGCATAAATCCCAAGACACCATGGCAACAGCTCGTAGATCTTGTGTCTCTTCAAAGCTGATGGAGAGATTAATGATTTAAAAGGCTCTCGTGCTATTCATTTATTACCACGATTTTCTTTGTGGAAGCCCAGACCTGAACATCACAGTGGTTCATCCATTTAGCAAGTCCTCAGTAGGTTTCTTTGAAAACTTTCTTTGCAGTATCAAAATGATTCATTTCGCTGAATGTCCAATAAGATGCTTGAGGAAGAATCGAGGACACATTGAAAACAACACCTTTAGAATTTCCTTTGTCATTGGAGAAATATTTGATTTTCTCTTTGACTAAGAGAAAATTATAAAACAAAAAGCTATACATATAGAGAAAATGTATAACTCATAGAATATGGTAAACAGAACCAGTGATTGTGCAAAACGTCCTAGCTATAGCAACTGCAGTTGATTCTCTATTATACAAAAAAAATGCATAATGAAAAAAATGCAATAATTCATAAAATGGTAGACATCACTGTTTTGCCAATATAATTTCTGTAGGAAAAATATAAATATAAATACACAATTCAGAGGGCACATTTTGTGTGAAAAGTACCATAATCATCATTACTGCTATAAAAATGAAGTGACTATGTCTAGACTTAAGGAACTTATGGAGTAGATTGGCCCAGTAGAATATTTGACTTATAGTAAATATTGATAAAGTTCAGAGCAGAAAATCTGAAAAGTCTTTTAAATAAAAACTGGGACCCCTTCTCCACATTGGTGACCCCTTCTCCAAATTTATCTATTATAGAAAACAGGAGATGATGCAGAGTTGGCACTGAATCCACAGTGGGATGTTTTATACATATGTCCTTATATGACCGTATATGTCCACATACAGGGCGCTACATCTTCCTGGTGGGTATGTTATCCTCTTCCTAGAAGTAGAGCCCTCCAAAAAACAGCACACCAATTCTTTGAACTCTCTCCCTGCATTGTCCACTGAGCAATTCCATTTCCAATTCAAACCTTCACCCACTAACACCATATATGGTTCCTCATTTTAAACAGTGAAAAACTAAAGTACCATAAATGTACATCCATGGAGAAATGGGAAAAAACAGTATCTTGTTCATATATACAGTTGAATATTGTACAGTGTTATTGAAACATATGAGGTCTATATTTGCACATAAGACTAAATCTCAGAGGCAAATTAGCCCAGCATGGTGGCACACATCTGTAGTCCCGGCTACTCGGGAGGCTGAAGCAAGAAGATCGCTTGAGCCCAGGAGTTGGAGGTTGCTGTGAGCTATGATCACACCACTGCACTACAGCCTGGCCAACAGAGTGAGACACTGTTTCAAAAATTAACAAACAAACAAACCAACAAAATTTAAAAAATAAAAATAAATCTCAGAGGCATATATTTGAATTAAATAGTAGCAAAAATATATATGGTTAAATGAAGGAGATGATTATATTGTATGTCAAAGTTGAAATCAAGCAAATAAGTTGTTTAGGATACAGATTTAACATTTATAATTTTTAGAATGCAAATTTAAAATTTATAATTTTATAGAATAAAATTTAAAATTTATAAAAATATAGAAGGAAAGGATGTGGATCAATATCAGGAATACTAATATATACAGGGTGCCCCAAAGTTGCCATACATAGGGAAAATGTGAATATATATCTGTATCAATAGATGATAGATAGATAGATACATACATAGGAAGATACACAGATAGATAGATAGCTTTGTTGAGAAAAAGCCAATACTCTAAAAGAATTGCCTGAAAATATTACACAACCACCGATGGGTTGACCAAGGTTTTGGGACTTAGAAGTTGGTGGCCACAATATTGATAAAGGTCCCAGAGTAGTCACAAGTAGAGGCAAACTTGATTATATTATTAGGAATACGACTCAGAAAGATTACATGGTTTTTATGAAGATAAGTGGCTGCATTTGAAAATGAAGATAGACTATCTCATTTAAGGAAAAACAAAAACCAAAAAACTTAGACTCGTCACACTTGGCAAGCATGGCCCCAAGTCCATAACCTTAGCCGGCGGTGTTGGCTCGGTGATGATGAACGCCACACACAGTGAGACCCGTGCATGTAAATGTTCACACAGTCCTGAGACCTATTCCTGGCATTTCCACTGCCTTGGCCAGCATGCAAATGCCAAAGCATTATGCAATGCGATTTTAACAGCATCCTCTCTGCAAACCCCTGCCTGTGACATTTCCACATACATAGTCATTAAGGCCCTGAAAGGGAACAGGAAGGGGCCAACTTAATAAAAATGGCAAATTGAGCAAAGTAAGTAAAGAAGAATCAAAACGATAATGGGGTGCAGGGTTGCTATAAACTTTTTATTAGCCCACGCTTGAGCAATCCTACAAGACTCGTTTGCATCTCCCTCCCTAATGCATCCATAGCCACCTTTCGCCCCCGGCGATAGAAATCGAAAAGAATCATCACATCATCACTTCATTCCCTCCATTTTCTGTCTCTCATTTGGCTTCATTTAGAGACTTTTAACAAATCTCATGTTCCTCCTTCACGCCCTCTCCCTGTGTAGAAGCTAATGAAGCAGATTAGTTACTCTGGAAACACTGATACTGTTCAGACAAAGCTCAGTGCCGTACACAAATGCCGCGCACATCTAATTTGGGCTACGGTTTGAAATACACACGGCAGTTTGGGGAACTTAAATGCTCCTGATGGCCACTGGAGCCATAGGTAATATAATGTAAATGGGGCACGTTTTGCCGCATTGCTTGTTCATTAGAAGGGCAGCCAGGTAGCTCATTTAATAATGCACTGTTTTTGGAATACACAATGAGTGCTCAGACCTAGGAAACTGGAGCTTTGTCTGAAGGAACGCATGCAGTGAGAAACTAGGGCACCGCAAAGCACATCTATCCAGTGAGTCCGGGAATGTCCTCGTTTGCACGGCACCCGCTCTGCAAGCTACAGAGAAGCAAGAACAACAGACGCGAGCCTGAAAATTTAACCTAGAAAAGTCATGTTTGGAAAATACTCTTGAAAATTCACTTTATGATATAAACTCAGTGACGCATGAGCATTTGTAAGGGATCTAGTGTACATGGGACTTTGTCCTTTGTCATATTTTCCATGAACTACCTTCTTTCTCCACGATTCCCCCCCCTAAACCCTCATGCTATCCATCAGCCTTTGCTGGGGTTTGACTTGTGTCTTGCTCAAAATTCATAAGCTGAAGTCCTAACCCCAGTCGTTCAGACTATAACCTTATTTCAAAATAGGGCCATTGCAGATGTACTCAGTTAAATTACGATGGGGGCCTTCTGGAATAGGGTGGACCTTAAACCAATATGACTGGCAACCTTATGAAAAAAAAAAAGGACAATTTGGACAAGGAGACACAGAGGGAGAAGGCAATGTGGAGACAGAGGTGGAGATCAGAGTTATGGGGGCAAGAAACTACAAGGCTGGGAGGCCGAGGAGTGAGGATTGTTTGAGCTCAGGAGTTCAAGATCAGCATGAGCAAGACCTCGTCTCTACTAAAAAAAATAGAAAGAAATTAGCTGGACAACTAAAAATATAAAAAAAAAAAAATTATCCAGACATGACGATGCATGCCTGTAGTCCCAGCTACTCGGGAGGCTGAGGCAGGAGGATTGCTTGAGCCCAGGAGTTTGAGACTCTATGTCAAAAAAAAGAAAGAAAGAAACTAACTACAAGGAACTAGGAAGGAAGGCTGGGACAGGTCTTTACCTCGTGCCTATCGCAAGAGCACACTGCTGATTTCAGACTTCCTGCCTCCATGACTGTGACACAATAAATTTCTGTTGAAAGCCACTCAGTTTGTGACACTTTGCTAAGGTAACTGTAGTGAACACATGCAACCCTTTTTTTTTTTTTTTTGAGACAGAGTATCACTCTGTTATCCAGGCTAGAGTGCAATGGTTTCATCATAGCTCACAGCAACCTCCAAGTCCTGGGCTCAAGCGATCCTCCTGCCTCAGCCTCTTGAGTAGCTGGGACTACAGGCATGCACCACTATGCCCAGCTAATTTTTTATTCTTAGTAGAGATTGGGGTCTCACTCTTGCTCAGGCTGGTCTCCAACTCCTGAGCTCAAGCAATTCTCCCACCTCGGCCTCCCAGACTGCTAGGATTACAGGTATGAGCCACCACACCTGGCTGCAACCCCTTTTTGGTGCAATGAATAGAATTCACACTCACTACCTTAGGCAGCAAAGGATTCTCTTATCTTGCAGTGGAAAGTTCAGAGCATCTCCAGGGTATCAGAGAGTCAGGTCTTGGGGGCATATATATGATGCCTGAAAAAGGAATCCAACCACATTGTGGAACTTCTGCAGAAGGAACAGCAGGTTGCTCACCACCTTCACTTCCTGCCATCGGGAACCAGAGATGGCATTCCTGCTGCTACTATCCAACCTTTGCTTTCCCAATACATTTTATGATCATTTTATCCAATTTAGAAAAAAACTGATGTATTAAAATTTGATAGAATCAAACACACACTCATATATTAAATAATAAATTTTAGTTATAGTTTTTCCACCAAATGTTACCTTTTCACAGGTAACTAGATACTAGTCATGACTTAATAAATATATTTTTTGCTTTAAATTATTACCATCTTTCTATTTTCCTTTCATTGCAGCACTAGACAAAATATTATTTCGAAAGGTAATTATTTGTAGCCAGCTAGTTTTCCAAATTCTAATAGTAATGCTAGTATATACTTTTTCTCAAGTTACTCAGTTTTCTATGTATATAATTATATCACCAGGAGAAAAATGAAATAAAGAACCATATCTCCTCATTTGCAAAGTTCATGACACTAATGTGTGGTTCTTGTTTTTACTTTATCTGCTAAACATCTCAAATGCCATGTTAAATAATAATGGTGACAGTAGGCATCCTCTTCTACTTTGTTCTTTTAATTAAAACTGCCTTTAGTGTTTGCCTTGTCACATATCTGCTGTTGATATGTAAGAAGTTCTACCCCTTATCACTCACACGTGTTTTAAGTTTATTCTCTTATTTCCCTTTCCTTGTCCATAAAGAGACACTCAACTTAAAATATGGAATTGCAGATTAGTTAAGAGAATAGCATTAATCCCTTCAAACATCCAGCAATTACATTTTAGATTAATAATAACAATAAAAGTGTCTACCCATGGAAAATGTAATAGAATGAAAAAGTAGCAATACTGTGATTTACAGATTGAGTACTGATTTCATATGTTATCTGTACATTTTTAAGTAGTGGCTACTGATTTCTGTTTTTGTTTTTTTTTTGGGGGGGGTGGGGGGGGTTAGACCTAGTCTGGAAGGCCCATTTCTTTTTCCTTTGCCCAATTTAAGTTTGTTCCGTAAGTGGGGTTTGTGCGTGTACCTGATTAACAGAGATCAAATTAGGTCAACGCGTATTGACAACCGTTGGAAACTGCACTTGGTTTCTTTAACTGACTGTGTGAACCCCAGCGCAATCCGCTCAGATCTCTCTGTTGCTGTTCAGGAGAGGGTTTGGTCTCCTGGGAACTTGAGTGATTAAAATTACCAAAGGGTTTTAAATCCCTCACTCCCCAGAAATGATCAACTGGAAACAGTTTCAGGAAATTGAAGTTATTATTTTTTTTTTTTTTACTGATTCTCTTTCTCTATCGCAGATGTTCTTGGCTTCATTTGGAAGAGGAAACAAAAAAAAAAAAACGATATCATTCTCAAAACAAAACAAAACAAATATAAATCCATCCTTTAATCTCATTTCCTCTCAAAAGCAAGCACATGGGGCTTTGTGCCATGACTCTTGTGTTACGTCACAGTGAAATAAAGACATTAATAGCCGTACTAAAGGTGGAAGGAGTTAAATACATCCCCCAACTTGTCTTTCTCAGTTGGTATTTGTACAATTTCCTGTGCTTCATTTATTTATTTTTTAAGGCAGGACTTACCAAAGGCTCCCAACACAAATTTGCTACCAACTGCTATGGGACAATTTTCTTAGCCTCAGTACAGCTATTATTTATTAACTTTCTGTGCCAAGCATTGAGCTAGAACTTTCCCATATATCTCTCAACACCACCCTTGCTTGACATATGAAGAAATCAAAGTTCATAGCATTAAGGGAACTGGGTAATTTATAATTGTACGAATAGCTGCTAGTATCGAACACATTGTCTGCTCAACAAATATTTCATTACTGTTTTTTTTTTAATTTCAGAAAATTATGGGGGTACAAACATTTTGGTTACATAAGCTTTTGTACCTTTTGAGTTAAAGCCACAAGTGTGCCCATCCCCCAGATAGTGTGCATTGTATCCATTAGGTGTGAATTTACACATCCCTCCTCCCCCTCCCACCTGTCCAACACCTGTTGAATGTTACTTCCATATGTGCACATAAATGTTGATCGATTAGCTCCAATTTGATGGTGAGTACATGAGGTGCTTGTTTTTCCATTCTTGGGATACTTCACTTAGTAGAATGGGCTCCAGCTCCATCCAGGATAATACAAGAGGTGCTAGTTCACCATTGTTTTTTGTGGCTGAGTAGAACTCCATGGTGTATACATATACCAGATTTTATTAATCCACCCATGGATTGGTGGGCACTTGGGTTATTTCTTCATCTTTGCAATTGTGAATTGTGTTGCTATAAACATTCGAGTGCAGATGTCTTTTTTATAGAATGTCTTTTTTTCCCTTTGGTAGATGCCCAGTAACGGGATTGCTGGATCAAATGGTAGTTCTACTTGTAGCTGTTTGAGGTATCTCTATACTACTTTCCATAGAGGTTGTACTAGTTTGCAGTCCTACCAGCAGTGTATGAGTGTTCCTATCTCTCCGCATCCATGCCAACATTTGCTGTTTTGGGGTTTTGTGATAAAAGCCATTCACACTGGAGTTAAGTGATATCTCATTATAGTTTTGATTTGCATTTCCCTGGTGACTAGAGACATTGAGCATCGAACCTCTATTCAGTACTTCCCTCAAGATTTTG
Source organism: Varecia variegata (assembly GCA_028533085.1). Lineage (NCBI taxonomy): Eukaryota > Metazoa > Chordata > Mammalia > Primates > Lemuridae > Varecia > Varecia variegata. Next base: position 1,868,293 of record CM052457.1, on the reverse strand, counting down.
GGTCCATCCAAATCAAAAAGGCCTGGAATTGTGTCTTATTTTCTGAATATATAAACAGTGGTACCATTAGTGCATTTGCTATCATCAATAATCTGAGCTGAAATGAACTCCAATGTCCCTAAAATTCTTGAAGGCATTAAGTTCAAAACAACCCCGTGGAGAATTCTAAAACCAACATCTCAGCTATGCCCAGACTGTGTCATAGTAATGAACTATTTCTCTTTTGTTTTGTTTTTTTTTTCATATATTATATCCCCTTTCCTGTATTTGGTTAAGTAAGCATCCCTTTAAACATTTCTTTTAAACCATTTTAATAGTTTGTATCTCTTTATCTTTTTATGTGACTTTTGAATAATAATAGAAGTATGTACTCATTGCTAAATTCTAAGCTACCTTATTTAAATAAAAAAGATATAAAATGATTTCATCTATTTCACACTAAAATCTAAGTACTCAGAGGTGAGGAATTCCACAAGGAGCTGTATTTTGTTCAAACCTCCCCTCTTTCAGTGTGGCTAGAGCATTTGAGCTCCTAAAATGATAGGAATCAGATGATTATAGCATTTAAGGGAGAAATTAATTTATGTCCATATCACTCCCGTTTGTATGGCTTAATATTTTGTCTTGAATACATCTTCAGCTCATTATTTCTGGAAGGGCATGGATCTTCTCCAGTTATTAAAACAGCCTATAGTTAATTATTAAAGATGAGAATGGCATTTTTATAATGCTTCTCCCACTTATCTCAGCAATAAATATCTCTATCTACTATTTATTATATTATATTATTATTTATTTATTATCTCTATTTATTATAAGAGTAAAAAAATTATACGTTCATGGTTTCCTGTGTGCATTATCATTTAATTATTTTTGTACATTTTATTAAGGAGAGAAGAAAAAATTCATGTAAAAATATATGTTGTAGTTACAGCTGGGTAGAAAAGTAAAATTCAGGTAGTTTTAATTAACTGCATATGTGTATTCACATCAGTGTGTTCTAAAGATTGTTTCCCAAAAGATAAAACAAGCTCCCACCAGCTGTTTGCTCTGCTATGACAAGTGGGACCTGAATATCCATGGCACCAGTAATTCATTTGTCACGTAGCAGACTGGTTTCATACATTGACTATTGGTTTCATACACAGACCAGAGAGAGTTTGGAGTCTGTTGTTACTACATGTCGTAAAAGCCCTCTGCAAACGCAGCCTCATATTCAAGTAGAATTATTTTTATATATATAGACCATCAAGGTTTTTCTTTTTTTTTGAGACAGAATCTCGCTGTGTCACCCAGGCTAAAGTGCCGTGGAGTCAGCCTAGCTCACAACAACCTCAAACTCCTGGGCTCAAGCAATCCTAACCCAACACACCTGGCTAATTTTTCTGTTTTTAGTAGAGATGGAGTCTCACTCTTGCTCAGGCTGGTCTCGAACTCTTGAGCTCAAGCAATCGTCCCTCCTTGGCCTCCCAGAGAGCTGGGATTACAGGAGTGAGACAGACCATCAAGTTAATAAAAAAAAAAAGGAAGGAATAAAAAGGGAAAAAGAGAGAGAGAAGGGAAAAGACGAAGACTAAGAGGAAGAAGGAAGGAAAAAAAGAAGGAAGGAAGGAAGAAAGGAATGAAGGAAGGAAGGGAGGGAGGGAAGGAGGGAGAGAAGGAGGGAAAGGAGGAGGGAAGGAGAGAGGGAAGGAAGAAGGGAAGGAAGGAAAGAGAGAAGGAAGGAAGGAGGGAAGGAAGGAGAGAGGGAAAGAAGGAAGGAGGGAAAGAAGGAGGGAAGGAAGGAGAGAAGGAAGGAGGGAAGGAAGGAGGGAAAGAAGGAAGGAAATTGTGAAATTGGTGGGATTTTTAAATATAAATCATTGATTTGTGAAAACTTTCTCTAAAGGATTTTTTAGAGCTAGCACTGTTTGTATAGAAAATTAGCAAAACTCAAAGCTCAATTTTTGTTTATATTGTAACTTTTGTTAATATTGAACAACTCGCTTAAACGTATTGTGAGATAGACAAGCTTAGGGAATTTAAACACAGTTTAAATCCAAATTAATATGTCCTAACCTACAGTCTCAAAGGGGAGAGTATAATATTTTGTACTGGAAAATAACAATCAGATTCAGTGAACATATCTAATTAATTAACACATAGATTGATTCAACAACAGAGGCAATGCTTGATTCATCTTTGAATCTCACTAGTAATTGATCAATAAATGATTATTTGCTCATTTAAGCAACATTTATTGAGAATCTATTATGCCCCTGGCATACATCTGCCCCTGTAGAGGTTATATTTTATTTGGGAGAACTGCTTATGTAATTAAATGAATGAATTGATACCAGTGTTCTTACAGGAGGAAGCATTGGTATTCTAAAGGTATATAGTTTCTTTCTTTATACTAAATTTATTTAGCAAACAAAAGGGATTCACACTTAATCAAGTGTCACATTATCTGTACATAAAAATATAAAAATGTTAAAGATTTTTATTTTATTTTTAATTACCCATATGACTATCTTAATTTATACTTTTTCTAAAATTATATTCAATTTGCAAAATACATATATGCTAATAGCATAGATACTAATAAGGTAATTTTTAAAAAATTTCTCTGGAGTTATTACAAATATTCACTTTAAAGCATGATTTCTTTACCCTACATTATAATTTAGTTTTTTGTAAAAAGTCTTAAGTATAGATTTAAAAGCTAGTAATTTAAGTTGTCCATTTGAATTGAGCAGAATTAATTTATAGGAAGACAAGAAACAAGATATGAATTGATAAATTAGAAAACCAGGTTTTAGTATTCATCATCAATTCTGATTATAATGAGAGCTTTCAGATGAGATTTAAGTGTCCCGTGATATTTTTATGGAGTCTCTAAATCAATAGATTCTGAACTGGTTTTGATTTATAGCAATAATATTCTAATTTAATAAAGATAATCTTTAGCAAGGCATGCAGGAAGTAGTTATGTAACCAACTTTATTATTTTGACATTTTAAAAACTGTATAATTTTAATATCAGCATTAAATTGTCCTTGTATAGCTAAAGTAATTCCTTTTCAGAAATACTTTAGATTCTAAAATGAATACTGAATATGTGGGTACTTTAGCCACAATTGTAGCTTGTTTTTTATTGTTTCACGCTGATGTGTCTGTAATATTATTATTCTGTTAATTCAGGTTGAAAAATACTGCATATAACTGTTACTGTGCAATAGGATATTTTGAACATGCTAAAAATAATACCATTAATAAAATAAGGAAAGGTATGTGTTTACATACAATCTTTGAAAATTAAATAAAACTTCAGGATTCCAGCTTTCAGGATTGTTTGAAATTTCCAAATCCAGCTTGGCTGGCCCAGAAATCAAGACAGAAGCTTTGTCGGCCCTCTATGAGGCGTTATTTTATTTACGTGTGCAACCATGAGCAGATGCTCCATATGGACTCATCTGGGAAATATCTTCAAAATATTTGACAACCAGTTCATTCCTGGAAGACACTCACTTAACCTAAAGGGATACCATACCCATAAGGCCATTCCAATAGTGATCAAGAGAAAAGTTTTTTCCAGTTTTTGTACCCATTGAAAATTGGCTACCATGGTTTGAGGGATGGTGCATCTGTTTTAGCTTAAGGAGCAAGATCACATTCCCTCCTTATCAACCGCGTGCTTTCTAGGTAATTACCGGAAGGTAAATTGCAGATCAAAGTGTACCTACCCTCACAGGCTTGTGCTTAAAATACCAATAACGTATTCTGCATGGTGCCGTGGAAAACTTGAGTGGAAGAGAAGAAAATAAATGTGTTTATTTAAACCATGGCGTGCTGGCAACTGCAGAAGCAAATGTGGATTTCTGGTAATATCTATTTTCAGGATGCAAAGATTTCAAAACGAATGGAACATCTGTTACTGCATAATGGATTTATCTCTTTTGATTTCCTACCATTAAAATTTACAGAGATCCTCATGCAAGTACATGGACAGAAAAGTGAAATGTTTTATTGATTAGTCAAAATTAAAATCCTTAATGAATACCACCGTTGCCTGAAGCTACATCTGAGGTTTTGAAAGCCCAGAAAGAAGTCAACAGAGAAAAACAAACGACTTGGACATCCAAGCAGATATGTCCTTATTCCCTTTACGGCTGACACACCTCCCACATTGTGCTTCAGTCTGCCATTGGTAGAGTGTGAAAGAAGCTCTGTCTATGCACAGAAAATTTGAGCCTTGTCACAAGTCAAAATTACCGAGTGTCAGTACCTCTATACCCAGAAAAGAAAGAATTTTTAAATGAACATAATTATCTAGATATAAAATAAATTGACCATTTTACTAAAAGACTAAACATTACAGGTGCAAAGATAAATTAGGTTTTGTCCAATCATACCTCTGACAGGATCTGTTGAACAATTTATTCCCGTCTCTTAGCGTTGTGCCTGAGGAATCCCATTGGTTTCTGGCCAAATTCATAGACAATAAAGTTTCATCTAAACCCAGTGGACACTTTTAATTTCTACTGTGGGTTGAAAGTATTCCCCAAGAGATAAGGTGACATCTTAAACCCCTGAACGTGTGAGTGCACTGTTCTTTTGAAACAGGGTGTAGGAGGTGGAGTGAAGCTAAGATGAGGTCCCATTACAGAGTCCTAAGGCAGCTCTCTGGATCCTTCTAAGAAGACAAAGTCTTGGAATACACACACAGCGGGAATTCGGCCATGGGAAGCTGGGGCCAGAGACTGGAGTGATGCCTCTACAAATTATGTGGTCAGCATCCTACAGATGGTTTTCTCTGGGGACACACAGCTGCGTCACCTGTCACCTGGACGTCTCTTCACTGTGCACCTTAGAAGGGTGACCTCCCTAAAACGTACTGTCCTTCCTCATCCACCCTCTATGTACATGGAGGGTCAGGTTTTAGTTGGGGCAGCAGAGAGAAGCTGGTTGTCTCGTAACCAGCTCTGAAGGGTCATCTACTGGGAGGTTCAATGGATATTTTTGCAACCTGAGATTCCAAAACCCCTGTGTTTCCAACTGTGAGACTTCTGTACCTGTTCGAGAACATCCGGAAAAATACCACTCCTCTGCCTATTCCTCTAGCATTTGAAGTTGGCGAAATGTTTCCTCTGTGTCTCTTTCATCAATCAATTCCAGAAGAATCAAAATCATGAGCGAATTGAAGCCTTTGCTGCTACCTTTTCTAAAATGGGTAAGCATTTAGAATTATATACATATTTATTGATTTTCAGCAATACCCTCTACTTGGACAATGTGTATTGTTTTATCAGCACACTGTTGATTATGATTTATTAACATACATTCAGAAATATATATTATCGATCCGGAGTTATTTCTGTTATTCACTATTTTGATAGGGGGTTGATCATAATTTATAATGACTTAATTAAATGAATCAGGGAACTCTCTTTAAATAGTATTAGAATTATCTGCTTTTGTTTGCTTGATTTTGTAGGTTAAAGGGATTGTATAGAATTTAGCCTTGATACTCTCTGGGTCTGAAATTCTTTACATTGGAAATCAATAAAAAATAAAAATTGGAAATCTCTTTTAAGTTCATTGGTAGTTAAAATTCCCTGCCTATATTTGTGTCGATCTCTCTTTTATTCTTTCTTTTTACTTTCAGTGCTGTACACGTTGCTCACTTTCTCTTCATTCCTTGATTCCTATTCTTATTTGTATTCTTATAAACTCTTCCCTGATATTTTTCAAAGAACCAGCTTTTGTACTTACACATCACTGCTACTATTTCTCATTTTCTCCACAACGATTTCTAATTATCACCTGAACCAATACTACTTTCTCACAACCTTATTATGTCATTTTTATGATTTCTTTAAGTGACTACATTGTTCCTAATGTTGAATAATTTTCTTTAATAAAATTTCTTTCATAAAATCCCCATCATGATAATCTCCTTTTAGTACAGACCTGTCCATGTATTTTAGCATTAAGTATGAATTATGCATCCTGTGTTCCGACTCGCAGAGGAATTTATTGTAAGCACTTTGATTCAAGGAATATTTAGGGAAATGGTGCTTAATTTGTAAGCGATTAAGGTCTTGACTATTATTTTTTTCTAATATCATAACTTAGGTGAAGTTAAGATAAGATAATATATTATATTTGTATTTTATAAATGTTTTTATAACATACCTAAACTTCTTTCATACATATTCTATGGATATAAACTAAGGATTTAGAGAACTTTCTCCCTCTCTATTTATACATATGTATGTTTCTTTTATTACTAACTACCGTACTTAACTTTTCCTTTGGTTTACATTTGTCAATATTTGACACCTAAACACTAAGTTTTCACTCTACAATTTTAGATCATTAAAATATGTTCTTTTGCTCAAAGTATTTACCTGATGCATATTTTCATACATGCATATTTATAAACTGTATGTATCACTGAATATATTATATTTTCTCTACGTTCTTCATTACTATTTATTTTTATTTGTATCACTGTTCTTTAGGTAGGTATCTCAGAAATACTGTTTTTTTAATTTCTTTATGTTACTCATTTCTTTATATTTATGATTATATATATGATAATACATTTTCTGATCTCATGTAATTGATGCTCATACCTTTCTCCATAACTGAATTGTTTATAACTGGTAATATGCTTTCCCATTTTCCTGGGTGATGGCGTAACTATCTGTTCACACATAATCATTTAAATTAAACGAAAAAATGATAGCTATCCTTGTCATAAAGGCAGTCTTCCTCTCAATCTTTTCCTCTCTTCCTACTCTGCAAAGTAGTGTTCTAATCCTTTTTCTTCCAAACTCTGTTTTAACATCCTGAGTTTGAGACAACCTTTTATTCCCATAAATTCCTAGTATTAATACATCTGCTTACTACAAGGAGGTGGTCGGTCCTACCAGGACTAAAAGGCAACTATCACTTTATTTCAAAATGGCCTTCTGTTCAAAGCAAGTCAAAGAACCAAATATAATTCTTAAGCTTAGACATAAGATAAATCCTCTTTTTTGTTTAAATAGTGGTTTAGATGCTGCTATTGTTTCAGGAACATGAATATTTTAAGAATCACAATTCATGCCACAACACCATAAGATAATTTTATAGGGTCTATAGTGCAGTTACCAATTTTATGTTTCATCTTAATTTTTAAACATTTATTCCAAAAGTCGGCACTTTGTTGATCTGTATTTTTAATGTACAGACATGTCTAAATATTTCTAGATGCCCAGGTCTATGTTTTGAAACAGGAAGTATCGGAAGTGAATGGTGTATCAGAGTTTATTCAAGGACATCAAAGACTATATTTTTCTCTTGTAAGGGGAAGGATATAAAACCTTACAAACTATGATTCAGTTATTGAGGAATATGTTAAAAGTTTTTTTTAATGTTTTAGATACCATATTATATTTCTTCCAAATAGAATCTAAGTAGCAGAGACATCAGAATGAACTAAACCACACATCATGAGATTGCTTAATGAACTGCAGAGGATGTCAAAGGAGCAGCTTTAAATTCCCGATAATTTGACACTGGCAGGACGGATTTGGCACTGAATCCCTGATAACTGCAAAAGAAAATACCCCCTGCCATGATTTAACATCATTCCTTTACTAAAAGCTAAATTGCACATAATTTGCAGTTTCTAACATGTAATCTCTTGTAAGGACATGGTGATTTGCAGATCTACTCATCCTTTTTTAATTTACATGTTGCATTAGCAGGGTACTCTTAACAAATCCCACCGTCGGCAGTATCACCTCCACACCCACCTCACCGATTTGCAGTTCTGCTTGTTTTAAAGGGGCCTCCTGGTGAAACTACATAAGGTGTTCCAGTCATAAACCCATCAGCATGCATTGGAAGCTGATATAGCATTTGAAAATAACACATTCATATGAATATTGTTGTAACTTTGTCTACACTGAATGCAATGGACATTTAATTTATTTTTTTCCTTTTTTTTTCATTTCAGAATATTATGGGGGTACAAAAGTTTTGGTTACATAAATTGCTTTTATCGAGGTTATGAGTGTGCCCATCCCCCAGATAGTGTGTATTGTGCCTGTTAGGTGTGAGTTTACCCATCCTCTCCTCCCTCCCCCTCACCTGCTTGATTTCTGACCAATGTTATTTTCATATGTGCACATAAATATTGACTGATTAGTTCCAATTTGATGGTAAGTACATGTGGTGCTTGTTCTTCCATTCTTGTGATACTTGACTTAGAAGAATGGGCTCTAGGTCCACTCACCAAGTTAATGCAAGAGGTGTTAGTTCATGATTGCTTTTTGTGGCTGAATAGAACTCCATGGTATACATATATCACATTTTATTAATCCACTCACGGATTGATGGGCATTTGGGTTGTTTCTACATCTTTGCAATTGTGAATTGTGCTGCTATAAACATTCGAGTGCAGATGTTTTTTTTATAGAATGTCTTTTTTTCCTTTGGGTAGATGCCCAGTAGTGGGATTGCTGGATCAAATGGTAGTTCTACTTTTAGTTATGTGAGGTATCTCCATACTACTTTCCACAGAGGTTGTACTAGTCTGCAGTCCCACCAGCAGTGTATGAGTATTCCTATCTCTCCACATCCACACCAACATTTGTTATTTTAGGACTTTTTGATAAAAGCCATTCTCACTGGTGGTAAATGATATCTCATATTTCTAAATTCCCTAAAAGACATCTAAAAAATGCCACAACGAGGGATATTTATTAATGCTGGAAAAAATCAGAAATTATTAAAATTCTGCTTAGCACATGTAAGCAGTAGTTAGGAATTTGCTGGGAACTAGAATCACGTTGTCTCATATATTTCAAAACAAATTATTTCTACTATTTTAAATGTACAAATTAAAATCGGAGTGAAATGTATATTTGCTTCAAATATAAATTCAGAGAAGGTTATCAATCATTCTGATTTTTTAAATCAAGTATGTGAATTGCTTGCACTTAATTAGAATTGCTTGTGCTTAATTAACAGTGATGCTATTTTGCAATCATGAATATAGGTTATTATGCCAGTGGGAAATTTCTGTATATTGGTCAAATATTAATAATTTAAGTTTTGATTGATTATATCTAGAATTATTCACATGAAATTGGTAAACATTATTTCTAGGTTGCATAATTTATAAAAGACTTAAAAGTGGTGTCAGTAACTTATTAATTTATAATAGGTATAGTTAAAACAGCAACAACAAAAATAAATAAATGGGACCTGATCAAATTAAAAAGCTTCTGCACAGCCAAGGAAACAATCATTAGAGTGAATAGACAACCTACAGAATGGGAGAAAATATTTGCATGCTATATATCTGATAAAGGGCTGATAACCAGAATCTCAAGCACATAAAACTCAAAGCAAATCAGCACAAAAAAAATCAAACAATCCCATTAAAAATTGTATTCATTTTTATTTGTGACAAATCATTTACTTAAGGCCCAATTATTATAAATGGAATCTTCACAGTTTAAGAGATATTCAGAAATTGCTGCTGTTCTATTTATCTTACAGAAAGTATAGCCAGATTTTACTCTTATAAAATCTATCTTTTATCACTAAAGGAGCATTATTTTTATGTCATATGAGAATAATCATTTATATACTTGGTGTAATAACCGCTTAAGAGACATTACATTTCATGAATCTATTTTCTTTCTTACTATGATGGGGATATTGTGTATCAGGCATTTCTAGTAATGGTATTTCTTAAAATGAAGCAATATATGTAAGTGCAGTCTAAACCAATCTACAAACTATTGTAGGTATCTGTAAATTCTGTTGTAACTATTGAAACTGTTAGAGTCTTTTAATCAGCAGATTGTCTTGTGAATTTATTTTTACATTGTTAAAATATATTTTAAAAAGTTTTGTTTAATTGAATAAATGCCTTTATTGGGTGATAGCTTTGAAGATGCAAAACATTGTATTTGCATAAAACTCTCCTGTTTACAAAAAAATAAATTAAGAAATAAATACCAGTAAACTACTTGCATGTTTAAATTGGTGTGTAAGGGAAGAGAGGGAGGAGTCCCCTGTGCTCACTCACACCTGGGAAAGGTGCCTGTCCCCACCAGCTCCCAAGGTGTAAATGTTCACAATTCCATGGGACTGTGCGGTACACAGAAGGGTCTGGGGACCTTAATAGTGGATGGTGGCAACTCGATTACATGCTGCTCTGGTACTACCTAACAGATCTTAAAAGCATATACCACATTTTATTAATCCACTCATGCATTGATGGGCACTTGAGCTGATAGGCACCTGAGTTATTTCCACATCTTTGCAATTGTGAATTGTGCTTCTATAAATGTTCAAGTGCAGATGTCTTTTTTATAGAATGTCTTTTTTACCATGGGGTACTACTCAGCCATAACAAAAAATGGTGAACTAATACCTCTTGTATTAACCTGGATGGAGCTGGGGCCCATTCTTCTAAGTGAAATATCACAAGAATGGAAAAACAAGCACCACATGTACTCACTGTTAAATTGGAACTAATGTGCACTTATGTGCACATATGGAAGTAATATTCATCGGAAATGAAGCAGGAGGGAGGGGGAGGAGGGGATGGGTAAATTCACACCTGACAGGGTACAATGCACACTATCTGGGGGATGGGCACACTTATAACTTTGACTCAAATGGTACAAAAGCAATTTATATAACCAAAACGTTTGAACCCCCATAATATTCTGAAATAAAACAGAAATTTAAAAAAAGAAAAACAAATCTTAAAAGCAATTCTCAAAAGGGTCAAACCATTTTACTTAAGTGAATCCCAGAACAAGACTTGAGACTACTTATACAATTGACGCAAAGTAATGAATGCATAGAGGTGAAGGAGAGAGAACACTACAGACGGAGCATCACCCTGTGTAGGAAACACGCCAAGTAGCCAAGTAGGAACATTGACAAGGTCCAACTCAGTAAAATCGTGCTCAAGATCAGTGAGCAGAATTCTCCTGACTGCCTCCCCCATCCACTGCTGGAAAATAGCTGGGTCACTTTTAGTTTTTTTTTTTTTTTTTCTTTTAATTTCCTAGCTGTGTGTACTATTCGACATCTTCATTTTAACAGGTACATGGTACAGTGCATACTAAAAACATAAAATGATAAGACAGTTGGCTAAGTTGGAAATTAAATAAAAGCTTATATAAATGTAAGAAAAACACATATCAGAAATGCCTCCCCCCACCCAGCTCTCCAAAATCATTAGCACAAGTCTAAATTGTCACAAACGAGGAAAATTGTAAACCACATGACAGTGACTCCAATAAGCTGTTTTGATGAAAATGCAATTAGACTTTTGAAGAGAAAATGAGTTGTTATAATAATTTCAAAAATAATTACAACTCCATCTGTGCTAAAATATGCGATGACCTTTCCAATTAGGAATATAGATTTGTTTTTCAGTTCTATTATTTTTTAAATCAAAATATAAATTGTAAATTTATTAATGTGCAGATAGAATCAGATACAGGTCATGTCACTAAAAGTTTTGAATGATGGCCAAGTGTATTTTTTTTTTCAGAATTACCTCTTAAATTCAAAGTTTCTGCTCATTAAAATCACATGTATGACTACAAGTTGAAAATAACTACAGTTACAAGCAAGAGCCTTAATGTGATGAAATTCCCCTTCAAGTCAGCCTATGGTAATTACGTTATTTCAATACCCTGAGGACACACTGGAAACTAACCTTGCCTTGCTATGCCTTTAAGCTTGCTGCCCTTCTTCATGCAGAAACCTGGGAAATAACAGAACAAAGGTGGAGAATAGCAGATTTTTAAAAAATACTATATTATGTTTTATTTTTGCAAAGAATTCTGCTGAATTTTGAACCAATGCGTTTCTTGGAAATTGCCAAGTTTTCCCTGCAAAGTTATTGCCAGGATATCATACCTGGAAAATTAGCAAAGCTTAAAGGCAGAAGTCACATTTTACCATGAAATTCCAGGAGTCTCCTGCAAGAGGGAGTATAAGAAAATGGGTTCTTCCCGGAGCCAAATCACATCAGGAAATAGCGATGGCTTATTTTTGTATAAGGGCAAAGGAACGTCCAGTGATAATTCCAACACGCATGATTTGTAATGTGTACTTTCATCTTCTAATGTGCACGTGAGATAGATGTGATATTTTGCGTTATAGAGGTTTAAACCGGTTCTGGTTGTTTGGTTACCTGGTTATGTGCCTGCTCTGGCCAAACATCCTAAACTACCAGCACCACCAGTAAAGCTGGGGCTGGAAGTCAGCAAGGTAAGTTTCCCCTCTGTCTTTGCCAGCTGTCCTTCTGGTAGATTCTGTCTCGAAGGCAAAGGAATAAGGACACAGCAGGATTCCTGTGTGTGCCAGACCCTTCCTGGCTGTTGTTGGAAGTCTTTTGTGGTAGCTGCAGCGTGAGTTTGGGCATGTTGGGGTGGAAAGCCTAGTAGGTGTCAAAATTGTCCTCCTTTGTGACAATTTAGACTTGTTCCTAATGCTTTTGGAGAATTGGGCGGGGGGAGGCATTTCTGATATGCATTTTTCTTACATTTATATAAGCTCTTCTTTAGTTTCTAACTTATCCAACATGGGTGGAGAAAGATTTTCTCATGCAGAGGTTAGGATATGTAAAAGTTAGAATTTATTTTATCTTCTTAGAGGAGAGAGAGACTGAGAGTGGGTAAGAGAGAGGGGAAAGAAGTGGGGGGAAGAGAGCAGGGAGAGGGTGTGGCATCCCAAAGAAAGAGAAGGGGGTGGCAGCAGCGAGGCCAAGGGGCTTGCTGATTTTAAGGGGACAAAGAGAAATAAAATAGCGATGGCATCAGTTGATAACAAAAGCTCAGCAGGATGTCAACGTGCACGACTTGGTTTCCTGCCTTCCCTTGGAGAAGGGATTATCACAGGAGATGTGACTGTGTCCCAGAGATGTGGGTGAGGCTGGAGCTCATTCTCCTGCTGTTGACTCAGGAACTCTGAAAGAGCAGATTCTCACAAAGCAATTTTGAAAGAGAGAGATTTACATCCCTTTTCCGGCCATTCAGCTCTTTTCAGAAGCTGTGCAAAACAGAACTCCTGCAGGGTGCTTGTTAGCAAGAGAACTCACCGGAGTGACCTTTAACCGTTACTGGGGAAACTGGGGGGTTAGGTATTTTCCTGTTATTTTTTGCAAGGCCACCCCTTTCAGGCAAGCAGTTGCAACTTCATTAGTAGCGTTTGGCAATTCTCCCCTGGTCCTTGCAAAACCTCCTTAGCATCCCCTGAACCAGCCAGTCCAGCACCTTCATCCCTGCAGCAGCAAGTCCAGGACATGAAGATTCGGCCCATGGTTGAGGGAATCTTCCTGATTTGTAGATATCAACATCTACCATATTATTTAAAATGCTTCTTCCTTTTCTCTCTCACCTGGCATTTTCAACATCGATTTTTTTTTAAAGCAAACCTCTATAATAAAATCCTCAGGTTGACCTACCTGGCATGTTTTTGGCTTTCTACTTAACACAGCATTTTGTGAAGGTTTGCGTGTCTAAAATAGGAGCCAAGGTTCTCAGAATTTATATGTGTGCAAAGACAGAAACAATGAAGACCATGCTGTGTGATATCAGAGAGGCTTCTGCAAACTCAATTAGCTGTATGAGAATGACACTTGTCATAAAAATGTCAAAGGGGCACAATTAAATTATAAAGTAAGGAGACACAACATCTACACAAATTATTGATTCTTACTGCAGAGTTTATATAGCACTTCATACATGCTTACCGTTCTCACAATTTCAAGTTATAAAATAGAGAAAACAAGAAAGGGAATTGATATATATTTTGATTAAGAAAAACATTAATAGAATGTTAAAAAGAAACAAGTGTGTTATAAACACTTTGTTTCTATAACTCCATGAGGAAGATATAAGGAAATGCAATGTATCAGGCATGTATCTTGAGCTATGTCTTATTTATATCTTATATGTGTAACTCAATGTTTTGTTTAAATAACACTTACATTTAAAAAAATACATTGATTGTGGATATGACACTTAACTGAATAGAAAAAGAGTGAGATTTTTGACATGTGAACAGTGAAAGAAAGAGAGGTAGTAACACGAAGCCTGAAGAAACAGCAGTGGCTGAATGAATTAGAAGTATGAGCTGTGTTCAGGGCACATCAAAGGATGCAGGTTGGTTGGAAATCATGCACAGTATCTTGCATGGTGTGGCATTAGCAATTAACAGACATCACATTCCTATAATCTCTAGAAAATATTTCATAGCTTAACACTCTCTGACTTTGGGCAACTGGACATGGGCAATATATCTAACCAGAACTTTTGTACCCCCATAATGAGCTGAAATAAAAACAAAACAAACAAACAAAAAGATTAGTTTATTTATTCAATAGACAAAACAATGAAGAGAAAAAATGAAGAGAATGATTCAGTAAGAAAAGATGCTAATTCTGAACTTGCCTGCCTTCACTTATGCGATTGCAATAAATAAAGCAAAAATGTTGAATTGAAAACTGGCAGTTTAACACGTGTAGTGTCAAGATTTTATCCTGTCTCTTTCAGAAACAGATGAAGTTGACAAAAATTAGTAAAAACCAAGAAGATATGAATTATACCAAAAATTATGATCTAGGAACTGCTAGGATTTTATAGGACTATTTATAATTTTGAACCCAACTACAAGGAAATTATTTATTCCTTTAAGTACTTATCACACATTTATCAAATCAACTTTTTGATTTGTTCTAAGTTTGCCAGTTAAAGGCAGGACACTGAGCTAAATTTAGATTTAAGCTAACAAACAGAATTTTGGGAAACATGACCTGAATATTGCATTAGGCATACTTATCCTAAGAAATTATTTGCTCTTCAACTGAAATTCAGATTTAGTTAGGCATCCTGTATTTTTCATTTGCTTAATTTGTTAAACTCAACCCTGAAGGAGGAAGTCTCAAGAACAATCAAACAAACAAAAACACAGGAATAGTCAAATACACCATTTCCTCTGATGAAAACATAACAGAATTAGAAGTAAATAAAAATATCAACAAACCACTTATGTTTAATATTAGCAAAATAATTTTACATGGTTCATTTGTAAAATAATTTTCTATATATAGAATTGGAAATCTTGCCTAGTATAAATATCTAATAATATTTGCTAGGATACAGGTGTTTACATAGAAAAACAAAGTATCAATGTGTAGCAGAAAGCCAATATTTCTACTTAGCTATTTGCTTAGAATTCACTCTGCCCAGAGTTTTATATACTATACAAGGTTTAGAACAGGTTTAAAACTGGTATAAATGTTGACTATTTTGTTTCTGAAACAGAGACGTTTATTTTATACTCTGAGAAGTACATAGATTAAGTGATATTTTCCAGAGAGCAATGTCTCACAAACCAGAGATTCTATGTTAATTTACCAAAGTAATCTTACTATATCCTGCTGGTACATCCTGCTAAAAACATGGCATAAATAAGGATTCTCTCACTGACACATAGGATCACTTTGTTTACCAGGAAGCCTGACATTAGCTTTTTTTGGATACGATTCATCTTCTATTTTCTCTTTCTTCTTTCCCTCCCTCCCTTCCTTCCTACCTTCCTCCCTCTCTTTTTCTTTCTTTTTTTCCTTCCTTCCTTCTTTCTTTCCTTCCTTCCTTATTTCTTTCATACTTTCTTTTACTTCTTCCTTCTTTCTTTCCTTCCTTTCTTCTTTCTGTCTTTCCTCTTTTTTTCATTCTTGGTAAAAGCAAAAGAATAGATGCAGGTTGACGACTAATTTTATCATGCTTCTTAATAAGCAAGAAATTGAGAGAAGTGTAGACAGAATTTTTTTTCCACCCCTAGGTTTTTCAGAATTATTTTTTAAGAGAAGAATTTTGTCAAAACATGTTTTCAATTTGTTAGGGTCATCACTTTGAAAAATCATTTTAACTTACTATTGGTATTCCTTTTATACTTGTTTAAAATATGGGCTTCTTAAAACATTACCCATTTTTGATACCTATAGAAAAAGTACTGGTTTCCTTGTTCTTTCTTCTCAACTGAAAGATTAGTAACAAGTATAAAAATAACTGGTTATACAGTAAAAATGGTATGGTATAGTTTCTTATGTGACTTTTAAAGACAAACTTCTGGGTAGGTTTTTTCCAGAGTAAAGACAGAAAATACAAGTACCTGTTTCTGATAAAGTGTCATAGGGCTATTACCTCAAATTGTTATATAAAAATGTGAAAAGCATTGGGATATGGGTCATAAATTTGAAAATTTATAGAAAAGAAGCAGTCTTACAGAAAATGTAATTTACCACAAGATAGTTCCTAGTTCATTGAGCTTTTTCTGGCTTCCAAAGCCCCAGAAAATCCAGTGGGAGGAAACAGTCCTGCATCTTGTTTACAATCCAGCTGGCCCTGAATCCTGCCTGGTTTCTCTCGCCTACCTGGGGGTCAGCTTTCACCCACCGAGAACTATTATCTTAGCTGGGATGTTTGGAGCAACTCAGCTCAGTTTACCAAGTATTCAATTTTCAATCAGGCTTGCCCAGGCATTTCCATACGGCTAAACCAGAGGTCGACCAGCTCACTAGCCCCCTACGAGCAAATCCATTTCAAATCTCTGCTGTGTCATATCTGCTAATCTCTCAGTGGCCAAAGCAAGTGACCCGTTGGGGCTTTGCATCCGTAAAGGCAGCATCCTATGGAATTCCAAAATGGGAGTGTCTGTGAGAATAGGCACACAGACTACTCTTCCTTATTCGCAAGGAGGCAAATATGCAAATTTCTGCTAGCCATGTAATAATGATAATACCCCCAAGGAATCAAAGATTGCAAATATGATATAACATTGGAAGAAAAATCAGCAGAATTAAATGTATACCATTAACATTAAAGAAGAAAAGCATGAGGTTTTTTCCCAAGAGATATAAGAAATTAGTTGATACTTTGTGAATTCATGTGATAGAGTGAGCTTATAAAATTAGAAAGATAAGAGAACATTCTTGGTGAAATGAAACCAATGCAATCTTAAAGGACACATTGACCTTAAATGTAAAATATTAGAAACATTCCCTTTAATTCACTAACAAGTCAAATGTCCCCACTATGACAATTTTATTTAATATTGAATTGGAAGTTCTATCAGCATAAAAATTGTTCCTGAAGGGAGAGGAACAGTTATTTTATATAGATATATTAATGAGTGAAGTAATAAGATATTTTTTTTAAATTATGTTCAATCATCTTAACAGGATTTATCTATGGGAATTAAGATAGTGAACATTTCTAATTTTTACCTATATTTTCAACCTTTTCTACAATAAGAAGATTTAAAAATCTTACACATATGGAAATAGCATTCATTGGAAATCAAGCAGGTGGGAGGGGGAGGAGAGGATGGGTAAATTCACACCTAACAGGTACAATGCACACTATCTGGGAGATGGGCACACTTTTAACTTTGACCCAAATGGTACAAAAGCAATTTACATAACCAAGACAATTGCATTCCTGTAATATTATGAAATAATATGCCTATAAGATATTGAAAAAAAATATGTTCAAAGACCAGCGCACATATATTAGTAGCATTAATTTATACCAGAAACTATCCAATACTGAACGCGACTGTTATATATTCAGAAACCCCAACTGCAATTGCAATAAACCTGTGAGTTCTTAGCAACAAAAAGGATTTTAAAATAACCAAGAATTTTAGGTACAAAATTCACACCTAACAGGTACAATGCACACTATCTGGGTGAAGGACACACTTACAACTTTGACTCAAACTGTACAAAAGCGAATTATGTAACCAAAATGCGTGTACACCTGTAATATTCTGAAATTAAAAAAGAGAACAAAAGTTTAAGGACCAACATAACAGAAAATCTAAATAAATTAAGATATGTCAGTATTTGATATAGGAGGGTCCTAAAAGTGTGAAGATGTCAGTGTGTCCCGAAATTAGAATAGATGTCAATTCTGTACCAAATCGACTGAAAAATTCTAACTTACATTGACCATATTTCTTGACTTAACAAACTTCTCCCCCAAACACAGATGGGAATATACCGGGAGAAGAATGCTCAGCAATATTTCCAAGTACAAGGGAGCATAAGTGTTGCCATTTTCTTCCTGAATGCCATGATGTACACAGCTACCACGGCAGAATTTGGGCAGGACGAATAAAATCAAGCTCTGTAAAAGACCAGGCTTAGATACACATGTATGGGACATGGCGATTTTCATATTACAAAGTTTTGCATTCCAAGCCGCTGTCAAAAGGACATGCCACATACAAAATAAATAATGATAGAATAAATGTGTTTGTACCATTTGCTTTTGGCCACATTGGACAGATACTAATACCAATGGCTGAATCAAACACCACTTTATTTTCCTCATATAATAAGTATAAAGGCGTAGAAGATGAAGTGCTCGAGAAAGTCATCCCATACTCAGAATTTCGCAGCTTTTTTCTTTATCATCCTGAGATCCTGGATTTCAGGGTTATGTCTCCAGGAAGACTGCTTTGCATAAATAGTGTTCTCATGACAGGCAGGAAGAAAGAGGTGGGAACCCACACATCTGAAGGATCCTTCTTTGATCCCACCTGACCTGAGCCACCATTGCGTTTTCCCAGAAATGCATCGCAAACTTTTATCTAGGTGCAAGATAATTTGGAGCGGCAAGTATATCAGACTGTTAGCATTGATCATCCTGAACAAATCAAAGATGTATTGGGATGGAAGAGAATGAATATCATAATATAATACAAAATAGTCCACGCTATTACCACAGTTGTCACCATAGGGGAGAAATAAATAGAAATCTCCGTGGTGCATAAATTAATTAAACTTTGGATGAATCTAGAACCTCAACATGAAACGCAAATACTTCAAAGCTTCAAAAGAAAATGTGGGAGAAGATCTTTATGATACTGATGTTGACAAGAATGTCTTAAGCCAAATACTAACCAGAGCACTTTCTATGAAGGAAGAAATGGCAAACATGACTACAGAAAAAGAGAAAGCACTGGCATTTTTTTGTAAACTAGATAAACTCCAGAATTAAGCCTTTGGGCTTTTCCTGGTCTGTGGTTGTTGAACAAGTTAGAGAAGCTTTCATTTATGTTGGAAAAAACAGATGCATTCATAACATGAGTTATAGTAAAATACGCCCTGTGAACACGGTCTTTTAATACATTAATTTATATGCATCTCTCTTTTGCCTTTTTGCAACGGGTTTGCCGTTTACAAACCCGTACCTGATTGAATTGCGTGTATTTGATTAATTTTTAAAATATATCTCAATCAGTGAATCATCACTGGTAAAAAGGTAACCCCACCGTGCTCCAATAAATCTCATTAAGGAAACAGCTTAGTCTTTGTGGAGAATCATTTTATTTTTCCTTTTCAATGATTCTGTATAAATATCTCAGGTGAGAATCAATATTTATAATTTTCATAGCATTGCCCATAAAAGAGTGAAAAGCAATCTGTAGATGCGATTGTATATTAAGTGGGAAGATCTAGACCCAGCCAAGCCTCCAAATTGAACAATTTGCAGAATTCTTACAAAGGGAAATAAAACTGTTTAGAGAAAGATGGGCTTTGGACTCTATATTATAAATGGGCCCATTTCATAGAATTATGTATTTGCATTATTGCGAAGACTCATTGCTCACAGCACTGAGGGAAGGAAGTATGCTCTATTATACTTTCACACATTTGTTTTGATGACTGCACTCAAATATTGGCAGTGGAACATGGACCTATATCTCATTCACCTTTGGTTCCTGAACATGTTGCCATTCCTGGTAAATCGCTGTTGAAGTAATACCATTCAAAATTGTGTTCTATACTGCTCTCACTTAGTTAACAGAACCTACAGCTTTAACAATTATTTCAGGTTCTGAATTGGCCAGATATTCCCATACAGGATGGAGTTAAATATTTCCTGTGCCAAGATCATTTTGGAAATTGATTGTCTACACTAAACCACTTTTTATTAAGTGTCTGGTTTTTGAATGCCAAATTTACAACTGCATACCCATTCCAACAGGGTACGTAAAATTATTTTTTTTTAAAGAGCCTTCCTGTGTAGTATTTTTATGTGCAAGAAAATTTTCTCTAGTGTTTATTTACCACTGATGTTTCAGCATTAGGATCAACCTAGCAAGATAATTTTTTTTTTTCTCAAATCCAAGCATTCATTAAGGTGAATGGTAAGATGTACTCGTGGTCAAGGGTGCAGGCAGTTAAGAGCTATAATGAGTGTAATAGAAAAATCATAATTATCACAGCAGCTATTATAACGGCTGTGAGTAGTAATACCTAAAGACAATTTTAGCAAACAGTTGCTACTAGAATGGAGTGAAATTTTTATATTTCATATTGAATAAAAATATATGAAAAGAAGGAAGCTACTTATAAAAAATAAATGATTTCCAAGGTGATTTCCTGGGAAACGTTCTACATGTTTACAGGACAACAAATCTGCTCAAAGATAGCATTGGCCAGGGCAACTCAGGTTAAGAGAATGCCAAGTCCTCTTTAGAAGTGCCCACCCTGTTAACGTGTGAGTATTGCTTCAGGGGAAAATATTGTTCAGGAGAACATTACTAAGCTTGGAGAACACTTGGGGTCAACACTGGAAGAAAAGAACAGTGAAAGCATAATCTGTAAAACAGGAATTCTTTGGGACATCATAAATTATTTTTGAGTAGGGGATACCTTCAATGCTTCAAAAATGGAAGAGGTATTAAAGTATTCTTCCGTGAAACTTTCCCTTCCTATCTCTGACCTTGTATGTTGTGTCCTATCCGCTGAACTCAGAGGGTGTTGCACTTTCTAATTGTACCTGGAGAAAAACTGCATCCTTCTCTGCCTGGATCTGAGCTACTGGAGACCAGCTTTAATTATTTATCTATTTGTTTATTTATGTGTTTTATTTTTGAGACAGAGTCTTGCTCTGCTGCGCAGGCTAGAGTGCAGTGGCATCATCATAGCTCACAGCAACCTCAAACTCCTGGGCTCAAGTGATCCTCCTGCCTCAGCCTCCCTAGTAGCTGGTACCACAGGCACGTACCACCACACCTGGCTCATTTTTCTATTTTCAGTACAGACGGGGTCTCGCTCTTGCTCAGGCTGGTCTCAAAACTCCTGAGCTCAAGCAACCCTCCTGCCTCAAAATGTCCCTTTATCAAGTAATCCTCAATCTCCCCCCTCCCCCGAGGGCACCATCTTCCCCACCATATACCCTCATTCAGACAAGTAGAGCAACAAGTATTAGTGTCTTACGAATCCATCCACAAATTTCTGTCTGCAAATGCAAGCAACTGCAAATGCAGGTGGCCATTGCCCAGGTCACTTTGCACAAAAGATGTCACACTATCCCATTCTGTCCTCTCCTTACCTGTAATTTTTTTAAGTTGCTTTGGTTAGTAGTATATTCTGACCATCTTGCCATAATGCTACATAGATTGATTTTTAAATTCTGTATATTTTTTATGGCTACATGATTCCCTTTGTACATATCGGGAATGATTTATGTGAGTGATTCCCTGTTTTTAAAAATGTAGCTGTATATAACCTTGAGCATATTTTTCATAAATGTTTGGCTGTATCTGTAGGATAAATTCCTAGCAATAGGATTTCTGGGTCAAATGTAGATGCATTTGTAATATTCATAGACATTTACAAATTGGCCTTGGTAGAAACTGAATTGTAGCTAATTTTGTAGCTAATTATAATCACACGAACTTCAGAGGTACTAACAGAGGCTTAAGACAAAATTTAAGAGTTTTGCAAAACTGACAGATTTTAAACAAATCTTAGTGTATTTTTAATTCATAATTTATTTTTATTAATGGGTTCTACTTACTTTAAATGACTAATAATTTATATTTCACTTTCTGTGTATTCTATGTTAATTTTCATTACTCCTGCTTTGTATTGCACAACTGGGTTTTATATGTAATATACATTTCTAGGAGGCATTTATATATTTGGAGATTAGCCCTTTGTGATGTGATTTGCAAACATTTTTCCAAGACAGTTGTTTGCTCTGCTTGTGTGTCCTTTTTCATAAAGAGCATTTCAAAAATGTTCAATCAAATGTATTGATACATGTACAGCTATTAGATTTTGAGTCTTAACTTACAAGGCTTTTCCACTCCAAAATTCAAATGGATGAAAATCCCCTGTTTTCTTTTCATAATTGTGATTTTATTTTCACACATTGATTATAAACTACATCCCCATGTTAGTTTCTGTCTCTATGTGGGGTTTCTTTCTTTGTTCTACAGGTTGTCTATCTTCCTAAATGATGCAATGCCACATGTTTGAATTATGGACATTTTTTAAAAATATTATAAAAATATTTTGCTGACTGGCAGATCTTATCTCTACTCATTACTCTTCAGGTTTGGAATAAGCATTTTTGAAAGGATCGTGTGATAAGGAACTATGTTTGCAAATATGAGGGTTTAATCAGCATAAGCCTTTATTTTTCACCTCTTCAATGTCTTCCTCGATAGAAATCCTTTTCCCTAACACCCAAGTGGATGACTTTCACTGAAAACTAACAAGCAAACCAAACAAATGACGAAAACACATCATTCCGGATCTCGCTGTGTTTGCACCCATTTCAGCCATCAGGTTTCGTAAAACACTTGGATGCATTTCTTATTTTTCCTCATCTTTTCCTGCTAAACCTTTATCTCCTAACTTTCCTCTCGTCCGCTCCAATGAGGCAGATCCAACATCAGTGACCAGCGAGCACTTTTCTTCTTCTCGCACAGGGGGCATTTGCAGCTCTGGCTCCGCGCCCCTGCAGTGCTTGAGGCACAATTTCTTTCTCTACCTTGGCGTCTTCCTTGACTTCCGAGACAACACCTGCTCATCTCACCTTGGCCCGTTCTGTTTCCACATCTTCTCGAGAATTCTCTGTGCTCTCTATATTTTACTCTTTCATACTCCAGGCTGCTGTTTCTCAAGCCTTGTTTTTCGGATGGATGCATGAAAATCTCTCGAGGAACTTGGTAGAAACCAAATTTCTGGGCACTGGCCCAGATGATCCGCCTCTGAATAATTGGCAAAATCACCTTGGAATGGGCAGTATTAACAAGCTCTGAGACAGCAAGATGTAAGATGGAGCATAATAGTCTAAAACTTTGCTCTATTAGAACATAATGAGCTGTGTATCTTAAATTTGTAGGTCCTGTTGATAACTTCTATTTTTCATGGTGGCAGATACCTATGATTAAGATGAGTCTTTCTGTAGGAGTTAAAGAAATTTTATTTTTAATGAGAATTCTCTTTAATAGGGAAAACAAATAGTTCTACCCAGGGCCAACCTTGAAATGCACTTTCAGGTAAAAAATGTTGGGCTTAATTTTGGAACATTATGTTATCACAATGTAATTTCAATCTATATGGCTTGAGAGAGATATATAGATAGATAGATAGATATTAGATATATAGATAGATAAATACATCTAGATAGGCATAAATATTTATGATATTATATGTTTATTTATACAATCACTGAGAATATATTAAATATATACCTGCTCTCTGTCTCTCTCTCTCTCTATATATATATATATATTCTCACATACTCTAAATATTTTGAAACATATTATAACATAAGTAGTATATAATGTGCAATATATTATTCATATGATTATTATTATAAAGAACATGATTTGTCTACCTGCAAACAAACCTTGTAATTACATCAGGCTATATATTTTTGAGGATCAACCATGTTTATTTGATGTAATGGCTACAAACTAAGAAAAAATTGGATCCATCATATTGTTTTAAAAGCAATGATATTTTTACAAATACTAAATTTATCAACTTACAAACATGGCAAAATTTACTTCATGGCCTTGTAATTGAACATTTATTTCTGTTTTGATACATTCTTTTTCTAGTTTGATTTCAATATATTTGTTTTGTAGTTTAGCTCACGGGT
This sequence comes from Varecia variegata, assembly GCA_028533085.1. Classification (NCBI taxonomy): domain Eukaryota; kingdom Metazoa; phylum Chordata; class Mammalia; order Primates; family Lemuridae; genus Varecia; species Varecia variegata. The sequence goes on along the minus strand of CM052457.1, from coordinate 1,844,297 downwards.
CGGGTAGCCCTCCTACAACAATTAATGGAAGGATTATTCTCGATTCAGATGGTCAGGCCACAGGTGTGGATGGACAAATGACTGACACGGTTTATGTCAACTGCGTGAGCTGATATCAGTAAAGCTGTTATGTTTATTGTCCTTTAATAGCTTTTAGGAATAGTTGTTTACTAATAGCTCCCTGTCTTTATTTTGATAGCCCAATAAAACACCTGATAAACCATCAATGAAATACCATCAACACTGATTTAAAACCAGATTGAAATGTATGTATCATGCAGCCTTCTACAGAGGGACAGGTGTATAGGTGTATGTTTCTCCCTAGATCCTCCCGTATTAATGATGTTTCGTCAGGATGTTATACACCATGATTCCGAACACCTATGGCATACAGAAATTTATACCGAGTGTTTGTCATGGATATACACTGTGCTCTCTGTTGCTATATGCATTAAACCAACAACAAATTTATTAATAAAATAAGTCCCAAGAATAAGTTATTTTGGAAGTATATTTGATAATATTCCAGGTATACTGTGATTCATTACCAAAATCTTGAGTTTTGTTAACCAACAAAAAAAAAAACAAAAAAAAAAACAAAGATTAACAGGAAACACATTGACCCAGTTGCCTCACAATACAAGTCTTGCGGGATATTTTAAATAAGTATGTTCCATTCTGTACCCAAGAATAAGTTATTTTGGAAGTATATTTGATAATATTCCAGGTATACTGTGATTCATTACCAAAATCTTGAGTTTTGTTAACCAACAAAAAAAAAAAAACAAAACAAAAACAAAGATTAACAGGAAACACATTGACCCAGTTGCCTCACAATACAAGTCTTGCGGGATATTTTAAATAAGTATGTTCCATTCTGTACTAAACTCAATCACTTAGAATGTCACACATACACACACTCCACCAATCACTGCCGTTTCCAAGATATCTGAGTGGCACTTGTCTTCCTTAAATTTGCTGGTATTTAAGCAGAAACTATGATTCCATTAGGGAAATAAAGACAAAGCAATGACAACCATAAACACTAAATAATAGAACTCACACGTACAAGAGGAAGTGCGTGGATTTAGGAACACAAAGGAGCACTTGTGTGGGCTAGATTTCAATAGCAGAATTTCTCAGCCTGCAGCAATTTCACCACACGAATCCCTGAGTGCACTACACATCTAACGGGTAGGAGTTTCTGGAGTAGTACTCAGGCAACTGGTCTCTGAAAACCTATCCCATGTGTCTAATGCTCAGAAGAAATGGTAACTGGTGCATTACATATTCAGTTACAATTTATAAAACTAACTCTGAGTGCACTAAATTAGCTTAGTTTCTGTAAAGGCTGCTAACACTAGACAACACTTGGATCTTTCTCAGAATGTGCATGCAGGTATAATTTTAGTATTTTACCTTAGCCTAACAATTTAGAAATGAAAAGATAGAACACGCTCAATTTATAACACAACCTATCTTGATTGTCATCTTTTGTTTTCTGTTTGTGGACTTTTTTCTTCTTGATTTGTGGGGAAAAAAACTCATCTAATTTCAGGGAGTCCCTCTGGTATCAACTCAGATCTGAATTACATAATTTGTTTGCTTTTGTTTAAAATTCTGTAACTTTGTTTCAAACAATGTTTCTATGTTGTTGCCATGGCATTATCAAAGGCTAATGAGTTTATCCGTTCAGTGAGGAAGCTGAGATTTATTTATATGCCAGAATTAAAAATCTAAAGATACAAAGTCACGCTTGAAATGTTTAAAAGGTATTCAGAATGTCTAATAACTTTAGATCAGATGTTGATGAAAATAATAAAAATGAAAATGCAGTAGATTTAACCCCATGGCATAATGACTATAGATGGATATCAAAGGTATTTCATGTTTTATCTATATTAAATTTGCAGAAGCAGATATTCTGTCTATATTTTACTTTATTTAGGAGACAATAACCATTGCAAAATGTTCAGACATTAAATTTACCACCCAGCCCCCCCAATAAAATCTTAATGATAGGAGAAATATTCTAAGCCAGGGGTTGGCAAACTATATAGCCCCTGGACAAAATCCAGCCTGTCACTGGTTTTGGTGAATAGAATGTTATGAAAACGCAGCCTTGGCCATTCAGTGACTCATTGTCTATCTCTACTTTTGCAACACAACAGCATAGTTGAACACCACAGTTTCAAGAGAGACCACGTATCATACAAACCCAAAATAGAGTTACTGTGAGGCCATTTACTGAAAACAGAAAGGTGCTGACCCTTTACTATAAACAGTGAAAATTAAATATGTCTAATATCCCTCACCCCGTGATATTATTATAATTATTATTTTACATTTGTCTCTTATTGTTTGTTGCATTTTCTCTACTTGGCCTTCAAGGCCAATAAACATGTTCTAATAACATATTCTCAGTGTTTGCTTAGACATGTGTTTCTCTGTCAAACTCATTCCCTGAAAGAAAACAGTGTAGGATGAATTGTATTGAAAGCATGCTCACATTTTCCTTTTACTGCTGGATTTTCCTACCACACTTACTAGCATCCAATAGAGAAAGAAACATGTTCTAATAATACATTCTAATGTTAGCTTAGCATTAACCGATGGTATTGTATCACACCAAGCATGCTGAATTTCTTAGTAATATGCCCATTCTAATTAATTTGATTTTAAATGTGTGTAAGTAATTTGTCAAGTTATACTCTTTATTACTATGTGTTCATTCACAAACTTATTTTCTGGTGTTTTTGTTTGTTTGATTTTTGTTTTTGATAACAGCCATTCTCATAGGTGTGATGTAGTATCTCATTGTAGCTTTATTTTCATGTCCCTAATGATGAGTGATGTTGAGTATCCTTTTATGTGCTCATTGGCAATCTGTATACATCCTTTGGAGAAATGTCTGTGGTTACAACCCAAGTGACCATCAGTGGATGACTGGATGAAATATGATCTGTGTATACAATGGAATATTGTGGAGAAGAAAAAAAAAGAAGAGAATTCTGGCACATGGTACAACATGGATGAGTCTTGAAGACTCATCCATGAGTCTGAAATATGCCAGACAAAAAAAAAAAAAGATAAATATTATAGGATTCCATAGGATTCTACTTCTATGAGGTAGCCAGAGTAGTCAAATTCAGAGACAGAAATAGTGGTAGCCAAGAGCTGGCAGGAGTGGGAAAGGAGGAGTTAGTGTTTAGTGGATGCAGAGTTTCAGTTTTGCAACATGAAAACCATTCTGTGGATGGATGGTGTCGATGGTTTCACAACAACATATTCATGTAGGAAACACTGGAGACCATTCTTCTAAGTGAAGTATTCCCAAAATGGAAAAACAAGCACCACATGGACTCACCATTACATTGGAACTAATTGATCAACACTTATGTGCACGTATGGAAGTAACATTCATGGGAAATCAAGCAGGTGGGAGAGGGGAGGGAGTGGGTAAATTCACACCTAATGGGTACAATGCACACTATCTGGGGGATGGGCAAACATAATTTTGACTCAAATGGTACAAAAGCAATTTATGTAACCAAAATATTCTGAAATAAAAAAATGCTTAAAATCATAAATTTCATGTTATGTGCATTTGACCTCAATTTAAAAAAAAAAAAAAAAACAGAAAAATTAGCAGTGACTAATTAGAATGACAGCTATAAAGTGGGAGGAGAAACCTGTGGCATGTGTGACACATAACTAGTATGCAAAATATTTAATATATAAAGAACTTGTACCAAAATATAAGAGGAAGACAATCAATTATAAATATATTTTTTATAAAAAGGGTGAGATCTCAAATAAGTACTCTTCCAAAGAGAACATGAAAATGGACATTAATTTTAAGAAAAGGCTCTTAACCTGCATGTTAAACATATACAATGTATTAACAAATAAAAAATAATTAAATAGTTTATTACTACACTCTTTAATATATCATTATAACTGTTATAATTATTTTTATTAAATAATTAATGAATGAAGTGATAAATTAATTGATTAGTGCTACAGTGGCATATCATTATAAACTCAACAAAGCAACATTGAAAATAAAAAGACAGACAGTTCTAAGTGTGGAGTTGGAGGTGAAATAACTATGACTTTTGCACATTGCTGTGAAAAAATGTAAATTTCTGAAAGAACTAAAAGTAGGCCTACCGATCAATCCAGCAATCCCACTATTGGTTATTTACCCAGAGGAAAAGAAGACTTTTCATCAAAAAGACACCTGCACTCAAATGTTTATACAGCACAATTCACAATTGCAAAGATGTGGAAACAACCCAAGTCCCCACTGCTTCATGAGTGAATTAATAGAATGTGATATATGTATAGCATGGAGTACTACTCAGCCCTAAAAAAGATGACTTAATGCCTTTTGCAACAATCTGGATGGAACTGGAGACCATTCTCCTAAGTGAAGTATCTGAAAAATGGAAAAACAAACACATGTACTCACAATTAATTTGAAACTAACTGATGAGCACACATGTGTACAGAAAGAAGTAAAACTGAGCGGAAATCAAGCAAGGGGAAGGGGGAGAGGAATGGAGGGGCAAAAACCTACCTAATGAGTACTACGAACACTATTTCGGTGACTGGCAACCTATAGCTGGGACTCAAGCATTATAAAAGTGAGCCATGTAACCTAAAACATTTGTACAGCTTAATATTTTAAAGTAAAAAAAAAAAAAAAAAAGTAAATTTCTACAGGCAGTCTGGCAAACTGGTTTGGCAGTACCTCCTAAACTGAACTTACCCAGTCCTTATGATCCATCCATTGCACTTCTAGATCTATACATTACAGGCCATCATGCACATGTGTTCTAAGTGGCTGTATATGTCTATGCATAGCATCATTACCTTATAGCCAAAGTAAGGTAAACATCCCAAGTGCCAATCAATATCTTAATCTGCCAATGCACTGGGTTATTCCAGAGCACCAAAGGAATAAACTGTATCCACATGGTGCAACATGGGTGCACTTCATGAACATAAAATGAGAGCCTTAAGTCAAGCACAAAATAATATGTCCTTCAGATTTACTTACATAAATATGACATTCAGAAAAACAGATCTACAATGATAAAATATAGACATTCTACAGAGAATGAGGCAGGAATTATAAGAGATGATACAACTTCTAACATGCCTGAAATACTCTATTTCTTACTTAATAGGTGGTATGAGATGTGTTCACTTTGTAATAATTCCTGCAGCTACACAATTTGGATTTCTACATTTGGTTGCATAGATTTTAATTCAGTCAAAAAAAATTTTGAGAACTAGTATAGTTAATATTATCTTACATGTAATCCTGCATTTATCTCCCACATGCATGTGAATAAATTCATATTCATATATATGTATATACACACACATACATACTTTTAAACATATAAACACCTAAAATAAGTACATGCACATAGATATGCCTAATCGGTCCAGAATTGCATTGTATGTCTTTAATTACTACAGCACAGACATTTTTGTCTTTATGAAACATAACTGAAGATACTATTTGGGTTGGTATTAATTTCTTGATAAGGATATAACAAATTAGCAACACTTTAGTGTCTTAAAACAATAAAAATGTATTCTCTTACAGTTCTGCAGTTCTAAAGTCTAAAATCAAGGTGTTAACAGGGCAGTGCTCCTTCTTGAGGCTCTAGGGGAAAATCTGTTCTCTTGACTGCATCAGCTTCCAGGCACTGCCCTCATTCCTTGGCTTGTGGCACAATCTTTGCATTGTTCCTGCCTGTTTCTTCTGTTGTCAGATCTCCTATTGCTGACTCAGAGTTCCTTCCCTCCCTTTTATAAGTACCTCTGTGATGATCCTGGGCCTGGGGGACAATTCAGGTTCTTCTCCCCATCTCACAACCTTTCACCTGTTCCCATGGGCAAAGTCCCTTTGTCAATGTGAAGTCACATACATGCAGGACAGGTTCTGGGTGTTTGGATCAGAATATGGCTTTGGAAAACCATCATTTAGCCTATTATGGGGTCTCTTTTTTGGGGGGGAGTGTCAGTATTATGAAGAATTTTACTTTCTTCTTTAACCTCATCTTTATGGCTTGGTTTCTACCATAATCATGAAAGAGTGCCGCAATGATGTCTTTTCCTGTACGCATAGAGCCGACCTTAGAATAACATTTTCTTTCTCAATATATAACCATGTAGATATTTTGAGTTTCAAATTTCAGAAATCTGGATTAGATTCAAAACCATTGAATCTCAATTTGTTCTAAGAATTATTAAAATAAAATCATCTATCCCCAATTTTTCTCTATAGTTTTCTGTTATTCCTCTGCCCGTACCCTTTCTACACATCTTGTGTGATTAAAAAATAGTTGGATTAAAACATGAATTGCTTCTGTCTTTGATTACTAAATTAAGTTTTTTGGGGGGAAAATAAAAGGATGCCCACATATTCTTTCTAATTGGGAGTTCATCTGAGACGCACATGGACATGTGTGTAATTTGGACTAACCTTGTAATACTTAATCATTTTTCTAATGGTCAATTTCTTTACCATCACATCTAGTTACTCTCAGATGTACCTGGCAGATGTTGAGCCCATATGCCCTGTTTTTAAAGTGTGCTCTCATAGTCGTTGATTTTAAATATGAGAAATTTTCTAGGGTGTTTTTAACTTTTCATTGGTCATGATCAAATACATGGCAAGGCTAAATGCACATTAGAACAAACAGTAAAAGGTATATCTTCACCCACCATGGTGAAATCTCATCGGAAACTCTTAGGACATGTCTAGAGGCATTTATGCACAATTGCTGCACCTGAGAGGGTTTATTTCAACTCTCTCATGCACTTGTCATGAGGTAGGAATGTTAGAATCTGGAGACGTCTCTCGGGTTGAATGAATTCCAGGTGGAGAGAACATCCCTGATTCACTCACACATAGGGATGAGATGACTCTTGAGTGTGTCTGGCCCTATTTATTCTGTTTTTCCTATGGAGAAGGAGAGACTCAAACAGACAAGTGGATCCCACTATGGTAATATCTTAAGTACCAGGCATTAGGACTAAAAACCATCTTTCAGCTTACAACCTCAGCGAACAAATCATTTTGCATGTATACTCTCTTCCTGGCATTGTGTAGATAAGGATACAGCCCCTGCTCTAAGGATCCATTGTATTCATTTGTTTTTTCCACGTGTCTGCTACTCACTTATTCTACCTCAGTAGATTTTCACAGTCCCTTTTAATTTCTCTGTTGTAAATCCAACAGAAATGTTCCAGTCCTTCTCCACTTCTTGGTCAATATTCCACGCTATTATCCATGCACTGCATTTGGAAACAACTGCCTCCCTTGTCTTCAGAAACACAACTCTCTTCTGAGCCTCCTCTCATATCTTTTATCTCAGCTTCTCCAACTATTGGGAAGTGCCACTTGTCCATTGGATGTTGTCTTCCATAGTAAAGGATCCCAGAGCTACTTCTTTTGGTGTTGATTTGGTCCTTCTGTCATCTTGGGTCTTTGCTGGCTGTTCATGAGCTCCTAAGAAAGGACCATGGTGCCAATGGTGGACGTTGGTCTCTCCCTGAGGTCCTTGTTCAGGTGTCTTTATAGATGAACTGCTTTTATCTTTAGATCACAGATGACACATAATTTACTCAGCAGGCCTTCTCCTTGCCATCTGTATGTGACCAACCCTTCCATCTCGCCATTCTCACTCAATACATCTGACTTTCCCTTCAGATCATTCATCACGGTTGCAATTTTATGTTTATTTATTTATTGACTGGTGGACTGGTGTTTGCCACGCTAGATTATAAGCCTCATGGGAGCAAGACCATGTCATTATTTTGCCATCTTTTCATCTCTAATGACATTGGCCACCAGTCCCATAGACATGGCTTAATAAATGATGCATTGATATACATTCTACTTCCTAGAGCCTTGCATAAGAAATTACATGCTTGATAGTTTTGCTTTTATAGGTCAAGTTAGGATCATGTTGGAGGAAAACCCGTGCACAGAACCAGTGAACTAAATGCCCTGGTGCTAAGTGTAATACACACAGGATTTATGAGTGGGCTGCAAGTGATGGGGTCGCTAGTTCTACTTGTGATGAGAAAGGTCCAGAAAGACACAATTAACGAGAATTAATTAATGAAATGACTTAACTCAGCTGAGTTGTAGTACGAGAAGATATGATGTGATGGCAACATGATGTGCACAGGAATCAATACAGGATGGTGGAAAAAAATTTAAAAAAGAGATTCTTAGAGCCAGTCACTATGGTTTCTGCCTAGGGTACACAGATCTGCGGGTGCTAGGAAGAAGATGCATCATGAGGACTTGAAAAAACATTCAGAAGAATGAGTAGAATTGTTGACATGTTTTAAGTAGGAAAGCATGCCCTGAAATACATCACTTAGGAAGACTATTCCATCCACACTGCCAGTGATCACTGGCAGGGTTCTAGTGTGAAATGCATGACACTCTCTTGTTCAAGAGAATTAACATCCATCATAACTAGGACTTGCAATGGTTTTCTTTGGCTGCTGTAACAAATTGCCACACACTTGTCATATTAAAACAATGCAAATGTTTTATCTTACAGTTGCATAGAAGACCAACATGGCATTCTAAAATTAAAGTGTCAATGGAGCTGTCTTCATTTCTGGAGTCTGTAGGGGAGAATCCGTTTCCTTGCCTCTTCCAAATTCTAGAGGTCATCTGCACTTCTTGTTCTCTTTTCTGTCTTCTAAGCTAGCAAGATTACATTTCTTTCTGACAGTTCTTCCATAGTTGTATCTCCCTCTGGTGATAGCCGGAAAATGATCTCTGATTTAAAGAACTCGTGATGAAATTGGGTCAGCCTGGATAATCCAGAATATTTTCCCCATTTTGAAATCTGCACACTTAATCACACATCCAGAGTTTTTTTTTTTTTTTTCTTCCACATTAAGTAACATAGTTACGGTTTCCAGAGGATGAGGCATTTAGGGAGAACCATTATCCTGCCTGCCACAGAGATTGTATGTGATTATTTGGGTTATAATATCTAAGATAAAGAAAAAGAATGTTCAATTCATGATTTTTTTCCTTTTTTTTCCCCTCCATTTCAGATTATATTGTCCATAGTCTCACTAATTGTCTTAGAGAGGAAACCGTACCTTAATTTGGCAGCACATTGTGTGTAGATTTGGTTTGCAATGAATGTTCTAAGGACTGTCACATAAAATGGGAAGTGAAGAAAGAGCCCTTTATGTAAAATTTGAGAGAACATGACTATTATTAATGGTGGGAGAAACATTTGTTGGATTAGAAGAATTGCTGGTCTTTGACTTTACAATAAAATTAGAAGTATACATGCTAGATTTGATCTGATAGAAGCAAGTAAAAGTTTGTTGATTAAATTTTAAATTCCATCTAGGTTCTCAGTCTTTTTTTAAGAATTAGACTTATGAGAGAGAGAGAACACCAGGGAAGGGAAAATCAATAAGGTGAAGTTAGTTTTGACACACATTTGTAAAGATTCCTATGTAAAACTGATGATACTTTAATGTATTTTAGTTTAATAGGAAGCACAACATTTTGCTAATAATTCAAAAATATTTTTCCTAAAACCAAAGGATTTTTTTTCTTGAAATACATCTCCCAAGTATCAGCATCACAGTTATGTGTTTCTCAAGTTAAACTTTATAGTTTCACAAAGATATTCCAACTGTCTTTAGTTATTTAAGAAATTTGATCAATATATTTGATTTTTGCAAGAGGAGAGTATACCCAGGAGCCCACTTCATTTTATTCTGTTTCTCTTGTTAAACAGAGCAAGCAAAAACTGTCATCCAATAATATTTTATTGGGAATTAATTTCAACAAAATTAGATTGTTTTTCCTTAGGAGGAGCTTTTAATTGGACTCAAATTGGGAAGTATGTTAATGTAGAAATTATACCAGCTCCAACTGCAATAATATCTATGGAGAGAAAAGGAGAGAGGATGAGGTTCAAGGTGGTGGTATTGGTTCCTATATGTACAAAAATTGTTAAGTTTGTGGTTTTCCAACATTATTTATCACAAAGATATTCCCATAATTTAAACATCAACTATAGCCCTCACTTATCTGTTTCTTGTGAAGGAAATTTAAGTTTTGTTTGTTTGCGTTAAAACAAGCAACCGTGAAGATTTCCTTAGGAGCTATAGACCTGCCTTCTTCATAAGCCACACCTCAAGATGCTTGGTATCATTTTTGGTTCTTATATCAACAAATGAGACCAGCCTAGTGTGAAGGGGCTATTTCTAGAGTTTTTCAACTTAAATCATGTTGGTAGTGAAGACTTTAAAAGGAATAGATGATTCCTTCCTGGGGATATTCAAGAAGTATAATCACATCCTGTAAAGTTTGCACATTTATACAAAAATAGACATTTCCCCCCCTGTAATAGCACTAATAAATTACCCTTAATTTAAACTGAAGGCACATAAAGCAATATTCATTGTAGGGAACATACACCAAATGCTGTAGTGTTCTTTTCTTTTCATTTCTATATATAATGTATTTTTTAATAACATTTTTTAATTTTTTTATATTAGGGGGTACAAATGTTTAGGTTATATATATTGCCTTTGCCCCACCCGAGTCAGAGCTACAAGCCTGTCCATTCCCCAAATGGTGCGCACTGCACCCATTAGGTGTAAATATACCCATCCCCTCTTCCCCATCCCATCTGCTATTAACTGATCAACACTTAAGTGCATATATAGTAATAACATCCATTTTTTATTTCTTAATTTAGTATAAAACTTTTTTTTTTCAATGAGGGACTCATTTAGTACTCTGGTGTATGCATATTGGTCAAAAATAAAATGTTGGTCAAACGTAGAAATTTTCCATAAGAATAGAATTAAAATACAATTACTGTGGTTGTTATATGGTGGCCACAACAGGACACAATGAAAGGTATACATTTCCCTTCATTTGGAGTAAAAGGCAGTCTCTGTTAGACCTGTTGTGATATTTTTACTATGGGTGAGGAATACATTGTTTTCATTTCTGGACACCCTGAAAGGGGTGTGGGGTGGGAAAATGAGGGAACAGCACATAAGTAGATTTAAAGGAACCTGTAGGAGAAGAGACTGTATCTGGGGTCAGCAAACTTTTTCTCTCAAGGAGCAGACAGTAGATATTTCAGGCTTTTACGGGTCTCTGTTGCAGCTATCTGACTCTATAATTGTAGTGCAGAAGTAGCTACAGACAGTAAGTAAACAATGGGTGCAACTGGGGGACCAATGAAATACCATCTTCAGAAACAAGCAATGAGCCACATATAATTCGCCAGGTGCAGTGCACAGAGGCCAGGTAGATGGCTAAGGTGCAAAAATGCTGCTTTTACTGTTCTTAGACAACCTGAATCCTCAGCTGTAAGGCTGATGAAGCATTTGTTGTGATTTGGAGTCATTGTCTGTGTCTCCATGGAGATAAGTTTAGGGGTCATGTCTTTGGACATTTGCCCCCTAGACATTCAGTCTTGCAGCTGGTCATACTAAAAGTTTCTGTCACCGAGTTCTTTCTAAAATTCTCTGAGAACTCCCACCTGAGAATCTGTCACTGTGCTCCAAATCCAAACCTCAATCCCCTGAGGCCTGATGTCCTATCACCTAACATCAAGATCCTGCTTTTGTCTTAATTAATTTGTCAATAATGCTTTTTGGTGTTAAATGACACACACCCTGGCTATGCTTGGCCCATGTCTTGCTTTGTACTGTCGCTTTGGTTTTCAGCAGAAGGTACTTGAACATACTCCATTAGGTTTTCACTTCATTTCAAAGCTACCTTTAGACTCAGTTTCTGTAAGGCTAGGAAATGTCAAAGCCGCCTGCCTCTGCTGGTCCTCACACAATGGCTTGGACCCATGCCACAACCACTTTGCCAGTTTTGGTAACTACTCTTTTCTATACCATCCGCTTACACATCCATCTAAACTCCGGTTCTCCATTATGGAGTTGCCACCTTCAACCACATCACCTCCTAGTCCCTGCTGAGTGTGGGGACGTCTAAAATATGCCTTCACAGTTTCACCATGTTCATGACTTTCAACCGGCCAGAAGCCTTCTGAACATTCTTTCTTCCTATTCTTTATTATTTCTTCCTCTTTTCATGCCCAGTGACTCTGTTTACACCCTTACCCTCTCATCTCTTATCTTGTGGCTTCTACTAGTCTTTGATTTCTGGCTTCAATTTTTGTGTGAAACCTTGATGCGTACCCTCATTGTCTCACTAACTCAGCCCAGCCAATGATCTCATCAACACATCACAAAATATGTTTTAACATATCAGGAACAGTTGCATTTCTACTTTCCCTTGCTCAATTCCAGTTGTACCTACCATTTCCACGCATTTTACATCAATTTTCTACTCTCTTTCCTCACGAGGAGCACAAAATATCAGATTTTTTGGAAAATGCTTAAAAGACTGGTATTCTCATTGCTTTATCAATCTCTGTCTCTACCAATATTTCCCTTTCATCTAAGTCAGCTGCTCTCATACTGAACTCACCACTCTTCACAAAATTCACCAAGCATGAGCTTCCTGTTACCATTTCACTTGCCTCCCACATGGTTTGTGTCTTCAACATTGTTGTGAAATTATCACATCAAAAGTAATATATTTGTCACCCATTATTTTTTTAAAAAGTGAATCCCACGCAAACTGTGTGCAATTTCATCTCCCATCACATTTCTTTCCGTGGCATTCATTTCCACATCTAAAGGACTATACAACAACCCAAGTGCCCATCAGTCCACTAGTGGATTAATAAAATGTGGTATATGTACACCATGGAGTTCTACGCAACCACAAAATACAATGGTGATCTAACACCTCTTGTATTATCCTGGATAGAGCTGGAGCCCATTCTACTAAGTATCACAAGAATGAAAAAACAAGCACCACATGTACTCACCATCAAATTGGCACTAATTGATCAACACTTATGTGCACATATGGTAGTAACATTCATGGGGTGTTGGGCAGGTGGGAGGGAGGAGAAGGGGATAGGTATATTCACACCTAATGGGTGCAGTGTGCACCATCTGGGGGATGGACATGCTTGAAGCTCTGACTTGGGCAGGGCAAAGGCAATATATATAACCTAAACATTCATACCCTTATAATATGCTGAAATTTAAAAAAAGAAAAAGAAAAACAAAAGAAAAAAACCAAAAAATGCCCAAATCTCTCATTTATTTATTTTCTAGTCATTTTCCCCAATAGAATAAAATCTCTGTCAAAACAGAAATGCTTGCCTCTTTCAGTCACTGCCATATCTCAAGCACCTTAAAAATTGTCTAGCTCCTTGCTGGTGATTAAAAAAAAAAAAATCTGCTGACTAAATGAGTGAAGCCACATTTTAACATTTTATTTTCATCATTTCATTTTGCCTGCCTCCTCAAAAACAAAACAATCTGTTCTTTAATTTTAACAAGCACATTATATGTACATTCTTGTTTAGAATAACATATCTTTTGGGTGATAGGGTGGGCAGAATAATACCCGCCCTACAAAAACAACGAAGTCCACATCCTAATCTCTGGAACCTGTGAGTATGTGAATTGACATGGCAGAAAAAAACTTTGCAAATGTGATAAAATCAAGGATTTTGAGATGAGGGGCTCATCATAAATTATTCTAAGGGACTTAATTTAATCACGTGAGTCCTTAAAAGGAAAAGAGGAAGAAAAGTAGGGGAGAACGTAAGCGGGAGAAGCAGCATTATGAGAAGGAAGCCATGTCCCACCACTTGCTCTGAGATGAGGGGCTCATCCTAAATTATTCTGAGGGACTTAATTTAATCACGTGAGTCCTTAAAAGGAAAAGAGGAAGAAAAGTAGAGGAGAACGTAAGCGGGAGAAGCAGCATTATGAGAAGGAAGCCATGTCCCACCACTTGCTCTGAGATGAAGGGGCTACATCCACGGACCAGAGAGAAATCAGCCTCTCTGAAAAAGGCAAGGAAACCGATTCTCTGCTAGAGCCTCCCAAAGAGAATGTAGTCAGGCCCACAGCTGGATTTTAGCACAGCGAGACCCATGTTGGACAACTGATCTCCAGAATGGAAAGACAATAAATTTATGTTGTCCTAAGACATTCCATTTGGAGTAATTTGTTGTAGCAATAGGAAACTAATATAGGTGGTAATTCTATTGTTGCTGATGACACTTTCTTTTCTTTAGTTTTACATTTTACAGAGATGCATAAATACAGAAAAATAAAAACATCACAGATGTGCCCTTTTTTGACATATGAAAACTACCTGTCATCCCTAACGTCTCACCTGTGGACAAACCTTCTAAAATTCATTCCCACTTAATGGACTATGAAGGAGCATATGAACGAAGCATGAAAACATTGATTTCCAATGAAAACATCATCCCAAAAGTTGTTCCAGAGAAGAATGAGAAAAACAAACAAACAAACTTTGGACTCTTAGCAGGAAGCCTAAACCATCAGTTCTATATTTAATTTGGATTGTTCCTTGGTCCTATGGAATTCAAGACAATTTATCAGTTGAGATGCCGGTGAACAGAGGAAAAGTCTAGTCAACTTCCCCCAGGCACTAGAACAGGGATGAACATATTCTGCAAACTTTATATGCATGAGCCGTAGAAAGTCTGGTTCCAATAGAAGCCACATCAAAGCATATCCCTGCCACACAGCCACACAGCATGGGGACAATGATAAGACTCAGAATTAAGACAAGAAGACCTTTAACCACTTATGCTCACCAAGTTTCCTAGTTGAATTATCTATATAAGATGGGACTTATTATGGGGACTGGCTTGCATAATTATGGTGGCCAAGAAATCCCACAGTCTCCCACCGGTCAGCTGTGGGAAAAGCTGGTGATGTGGTTTTGTCACAGTCTAAGGTTTGAGGACCAAGAGCTCAGAGGTCCAAGGGCAGGAGAAGATGGATGAATGAGCTCAAAAAGAAAGTAAAAATTTGTTTTCCCCCACCCGTCGCCTTTTGTTCTACTGTGGCTCTCAACGGGTGTTGATGCCCACCCACGTTGGTGAGGGTGGATCTTCCTTACTCAGTGTTCTGATTCAAATACTAATACCAATCTGTTCCAGAAACTCTCTCACAGACACACCCAGAAATAATGTTTCACCAGCTGTCTGGGCAGTCCCTAGCCCTGTCAAGTTGACACATAAAATTAGCCATCATGATTTCCTTAGCCATGTCCAGACTTTCCTGAACACTGCCAATATCCTCCTTGTAGAAGAAGAGGCCCTAGAAAGTGAATATCCAATTAAATAATGTGAACACGCTTGAAAATCTATACACACCAAATAATAGATGGTGGATGAGTATTACAAAGCCAAGTAACAATGTTCATTTCAAGTGATTCAGATGGGTACAATTTGTTCTTATCCTTTACTGGTGTCATGATTTCTCAAGCTCAGCAGGATTGACATTTGGGGTTGGATAATGGTTTGCTGTGGGGGTTGTCCTATGCATTGTAGGGTGTTTGGCAGCATCCTGGGACTCTACCCACTAGATGTCATTAGTACAACCACAACCCCACTGTGACACCCAAAAATGCCTGAAGAAATTACTAAGTGTTCCCTGGGAGGGCAGATTCTCCACCAACTGAGATCTGCTCTTTCGCAATGAAACCAGGACAAAATTTGTGGTTATTTATTCAAGTTACTACCGACCTCAAATGTGACTTTAACACTTTCATTTTATACTATGTTACTTAACAACAGCTTTTACAATATTGAGTCAGCAGTGCATATGTATCAAATGAAGTATAACAAGTAAGAGATAATTAGCACCATAACAAATTTTGGGAACACTGTAGCTTCTCCTTTTGGGTACCACTGACACTGCAGTGATTTGGAATAGAAGAGCCTCTTCAAGATTGTAGAGCAGGGAGGATTTTGAAGGAGGGGAATTTTCACAAATATGTTTGATCAAAAATATAAGGCGGCAAGGAAATATGAAAGAGAGAGACAGGAACAGAGAGTGAGAGAGAAAGAAGAGGAAAAGAGAAACTGGTAGGAGGTGGAAAGAGGGAAAGAGACAGAGAGAGAGAGAGAAAGCCTTGCTTAATAAATTGAAGTTTTACTTTTCGTTTAATTTTAAGTAGCTATTGTTACTGTTTTAGCTGAAGTGGTGGTTAGAACAAGTTTAAGCAAAATTTTGATTGAGAGGAAAATAATTTGCTAAGGGTAAAAACAACAACAACAAAACCTTTGTATTTTTTTTTTTTGCTAAGTTTCCCTTTAGCTTCCACAAACATTTTTTAATACTTATATGTATATATTATGCATGCCATTTATAATATATTTCTAAATGGGAAAAATACTAAACTATAATTGGGGACAAATGCAAATTATAGAGATGAGTTGGAAAATATTTATAGATAGGAGAAATGGGTCCCAAAATATTTTCTAGATAATATTCATGGAAATATGTATTGCTAAGTGAAAATAAAGCCAGCTCAGAATCAATGAATTAGATTTTTTTTAATAATTCCAAGCAATAGATTTATTTTTTCCAAAAGAGGAAAAAACAAATTTAAATCAAAATAATTTTGGAATTGCGATGATTTGCGGACTCTAAAAAAGGTACATTACTTTTCCCAACTAATTGTTAAAGAAACAATTCATAGCTTTTTTTTTTTTTTCTTAGTTGCTGGATAACAACAGTATCTAGGTGAATGGCCTTTTAAACAAAAGCAACACATTGTATTTTATTTACTGAGGTTGAAACTATTGGAATAACATGACCAATGTTTTCTTTAGTTTGCCCGGTTGATGAGGTAATAGTTGTTGATTGAGTATAATCTATTTCATAATTTTATATACATTTTTTATTTTCACTTAATTCATTTTTTTTGCCTAGTGATATTTTGATTTACTGCCTCTAGCATTGGAATGATGCTCTAGCTTAGACATATGTACTTGCACATATTTCATGGAATACAAGTGAAGCATTTATTTTTTCCATTTATTTGGACTTGTAATAGTACAAAAATATAATGGATAGCATTTTTGTCCCACAGCTATTTCTTGGCAACGTATAAATTATTTTTTGAGTGCAACAGAATGTTCCTCCAAATCCAGTAAGAGGGGCATTTTTCTTAGTATTTCTCAAGCTGGGTCTTATGAAAAAAATTGAATTGGTTTGATTGGAAGGAATGAGGACTTGTATTCCCCCTCTAAAATAAAACCTAGATGAAAATGATTGACTATTTTCTGGAACAAATAAAAAAACACACAATGTGTATTTTAGTGTTGTGGAATTTCTTTACCTGCAAGAACTTTGTGGTAGGTCATTACTTTTTCTCTCTAAGACATTAAAGAATAGCACAAATATATTTTTTACTGTTATTGGTGCTTTTGTTTTACAGATAAACATCAATTAACAGCTGTACAATCTGAAGTCGTATCATTTTGTTCTTGAGTGAAGCTTTTGCATAGCTTAGTTATACAGAATTTATATAGTGAAAGATTCACCAGAATAATGAATTATTTAAAGATAATTTCTCTTGTATGCCCGCTGATTTTTATATGTACAAAGTAAATATCATACAACCTTACCTTACTATAAGGAGATAAATTCTATTTGAAAAGGTCTATCTATATTGCTAGTTGTACAAAAGAGAATAAAGGGAAGCATATTTGAAAATAAAAACAAGAATGCAGAACCCAAAATAAGAAATATTTTCACCATGGGCACCAAAACAAGTCATGTTGAGCTGGAGTGTCAGTGATCTTAAGTTTTTCACACATGGACCAAACAGAATAAGAGGGGTAAATTTTCTCTCCTGAGTGGTGTGTCCACTTGGCAAGGCTTCCGTACCAAGACATCCCATCAAACACTGACCTAAACTTACACGGTGAAGTTATTTTGTACATGGGGTTACCACCTACAATCATTTGACCTTAAGTCAAGCACATTATTGTAGGTCATGTGAGTGGGGCTCATTTAATCAGCTGAAAAAGCTTAAAAGTTTGTTAAGAAGATAACTATGGCCAGTGGTCACCAAGGACAGAGAGATGGTCCAGACCAGTCTCCAAGAACACCTTGCAGGGTGTGGGCACACATCTGTAAATGCATACACACCCAGCCTGAAATCATGACACGCTTATCATCCAATCCTAGGACACATCTCCCTGTTGTGATTCCAGTAAACTGTTCCATTCATTTTATTTGCAAGTAGTTTAAGAGCATGTGCTGGTCAACTCGGTGTGTATAACCTCTGCTTGACAGCTGTATGATGCATTCTAAATTAGCAAGTGGGCTATTATGGTTAAAATGCTTTCGATGTAATGTTAACTGTGAACCACCAACTTTCGGGGTCCCTGGGGTCAACTTTCTGAACCTGAAAATTGAAGGTCTGATCTGGGCCCCTGGTGGCTTCTCCATGGTTAATTCAGAATTGTAATTATGAAACATTACTCACATTTAGAACAACGTCTTTCTAATTGTCTCAAAATGCATGCATCCTACTTTTCTTACTTATAGGCAAGTATTTCCTTTAAAAAAGCAATATAGTTGTATTTTATGTATTTATACAAGCATAGATTCCTTACATAATAAGGTATACCAGACCAATAAAATATTATATGCAAATTATTAACAAGAACAATAAGAAATATATAAAAAGGAAAGAGATATTTCAAACAGGACTGTCATTAAGCACTTGGAGTACCTGGGGAAAAATACAAATTCTAGCTTACATATCATGCATCCAAATATGTATAGACTACAATGTAAACTGAAAACTTAGAAATATAGATTTGAACATCATAGATTGAGAAATACATTTTCTTATTTACAAAATCCAAACATGTATACAGATTGTGTGTGTGTGTGTGTGTGTGTGTGTGTGATTGAAAGTTGGCTACGTATCCTAGAAAACTGATTATAATGATTCATTTGCATCCTACAGTATTCTATTCATGGAAGGCCAAGTGAGGTTATAAAAATAATTAAATAAATAGATATGATTTATGCAGTATTAAATATTCCTTTCATTAAAATGCATGTGTTGACTTCATTTCAATAAAATCAGGTGGTTACAATACAGAAGATTTTGTCTGATTTTTATTTCACTTATAGTAAAAGCTTTTTTATAAATCAAGTTGTTATAATGAAGATATTCTCATAACAGCATTCTATGAACTGTGTGATCTAAGCCATTAAAATAAAATGTAATATTATACAAAGTGTTCAAAACACAAATGTGTTCTTATGAAAACCAAAGTACGTATGTAGATACAGTAATCTTCATGCACTAAAAGGGCCACATTCTATAAAATATTCAAAATTACATATGATCATTAAATGATAAATTCTGACTTATTCTTTAAGAATCCTAATAGTTTACATAAATTAAAGAGGACTGAAATTTATTTTTTTGAAAATTAAAATCCAAGTAAATATGTAAAAATGAAACTCATCAATTCTAACAACTCACGATTGTTCAGTATTACCATGGGAACATGTATACAGATTGTGAATTCTGTGCTACTTTCTGGGCACTCTCGGGAACAAAGATAGTATGTTGAGAGAGGCAAGGCAGTGAGCATCTATCTCCTTTTGGAGGAAGTACTTTAAAATACAAGAATATGTTGTGCTTAGCAGCGTTATCGAGGTATTGTGACATAAAGTCCTGCACATGTTCAATGTCCACAATTTGATGAATTCAGACATCTACCAACACCCGTGATACCGTCACCACAATCACAGTGACAGCCGCACGGGACCAGAGTCTCTACATCCTGGCACTATCCATAGCACACCATGTTGAACACACCTGGAGAGAGAGCTCCATGCGATCGTTGACCCATATCTCACCTGTGCCAGGAATGGAGCCGGCACATACACGCTAACTGTCATAGACATCCGCTTGAACATAAACAAACAGCAAAAGGCCCTGTTCTTGCATTTAGTTCTTATGAATATTTATGTCCATAGTCCTCATTTGTGGGTAATGTATATGTCTTGTTCTTTTTCTTAGCCTTAAAAATTGTTTTAGACATAATTTCCCCTCATTCCTCATGTTGTTTGACCTGCAAGGTCCAAAAAGGGAAAGTTTCCCCTCCTCCCTCTGAAGGTTTGCTGAAAATGAACCAACAATAGGTGGATGAATAGTAGAAAAGGCACACAAAATGCATGCAGCATGCATAAACACAGAGGGAATCACAGTTGATCACCCAACAACCCAGGGAGATGCAAACGCTTATGTAACCTGCTGCTTAGGGGTGGGGGAGAGGGGAATAAATGTTTTTGTAAGAGAAAGAGTGAGCGTGAGGAAGGATGGTGCAGGAGGAAGGAAAGATGGCGCAGGAGGAAGGAAAGATGGCGCAGGAGGAAGGAAAGATGGCGCAGGAGGAAGGAAAGATGGTGAAGGAGGAAGGAAATCTGAGCTCTTGCGGGAGGAGGAGAGAAGGTGAGGGGTGCAGCTATACTGTCAACAAGGGTCATCTCATTACACAGAGAAAGTCTCCCGAGTAATCTCTCAACGCTGCCCTCAGTGGAGTTGCTGAAAAGTCTTTTCTCTGATGCTTAATCTTGCTTGTTTATTTCATGAGATTCCTGGAGCAGGGGGTCTTAAGGTCTCTTGGAAAGTCTTCTCAGTCTGAGAAGGAAATCCCCGAGCGAGTTGCTCTTGGTTCTTTAGGAAACAAAGAATCAGAGACAAAGAAATAGGGGAATGTCAGAGTGAGACCTTGGTTCTGCGGTTTATGTCTGAGGCCTTTGAATTTCCTTTAATTGAAAGCACTCAGCATGTCCAAGCACCATACTTCAGGGTGTCATTGTCAGTGCCCCCACAGATGTTTGTTTAGAACTATGTGGCACACATAAACCCAGCAGGGTTATTCACATGAGCTTAACATGGATTAACATGAATTTCTCACAAGTGCATTTTAACATATTGACTGCCAGACTCATAGAATTCCCGGGCAGTTGGCATTTTGACATTTCGGTTTTTCAACATTTCTCATCTAATACTAACATTAAGGTGGATGAGACGTACACTGAGCCTTAAGTTAACTGTATTAAGGTTCGGACAGGACTCTTATGAGCCAAAGACTGGTATCCACAATTGGGAAGAGACACAGCATCCACCAAGAAA
Source organism: Varecia variegata (assembly GCA_028533085.1). Lineage (NCBI taxonomy): Eukaryota > Metazoa > Chordata > Mammalia > Primates > Lemuridae > Varecia > Varecia variegata. The sequence goes on along the minus strand of CM052457.1, from coordinate 1,823,155 downwards.
ACAAAAGATTGGCATGAGTGAACAGTGAAAAAAGGAGGAAACCACGAGAATTTAATCTGTAAAGAGCCACTCTATATAATGCAGGATTTTAAAGTTTTTGTTTCCCTAAGCATTTTAAGCATAAAACTGAAGGGAAAATTGGTTTGGTGAATTTTAATGCATTCTTATAGCCATGGGTATGTGTTGTTTTTTTCTCATTTGTTATTCCAATGTTTTTCCTTAAAAATAACATTCTTTAGAGCACCTAGTAGGAACTATATAAATTAATTCATATTTTAAACAAATATTTATTTCAAGTTATCCTTGCTGAACGAAAATAAACTCCCCCCTCATTCACATGCCTGTATAATCATCAAAAAACTGTCCTTAAAATACATCAATAGCTGATTCCATTCAGTGACATCACAGTTTATTCTAGCCCTAAACAAACCTTCCTTTCTTGCTAATCAGGCATATCTATTCACTCTCTGTATCTTACTATATAATATCCTTTCCCTCTGACATCTAACATCAGCATCTTTAACACGTTTAACTCTTAGCATACAACATCTTATTTTTCTTGCATATTTTCTTTGTCACTCCACAAAACCAACACTCTTTATCCATAAGGACTCAGGGTAACATTTACATACTATCTATTAATATATGCAGCTAGACATTCCATATTTTCTGCTGCTGGGATAGATTTGGAGGAAATAGTCAACAGTTTTCTGGGTGATGTTGCTAATAGAGATTAAGTATGAAAATAAATGTATTTTAAAACATCTAAAAGATAGACTCATCCACAAATGGAAATCTACCAAAGATTTCTGCAAAGGAAATGCATCCAGATGCTGTTACTATCTGAACAATTAATGCCTTCATTGTAGTGCATGCATTGACTGTTCTTCCAAAAATGAACCAACCCAAAGTCATAGCACCACACCACCAAATTTGGTATTTGCAACTAATTGTGGCATTCCATCGGTCATCAATTGAAACAAAAGCCTTTGAAAATGACTCTACAATAAAATATTAAAAAATATCAGGAGAATGGTTTTCTGAATTAAAGATTCTATGAGCTATCTTCTTCCTTTCTAGACTCCAACTAATGGCAAGCACTGATTTCTGCAGTGTGAAATAACACTCCGGGAAAAGGAATTCTGCGTCGCCAGGGACGTTTCCTGGGTTCATTCGTGCAAATGAGCCATTTCACCAGATTTCAAGTATTCTAGGCCCAAAATGAACAGAGAAAGCACTCTGATTTCCTGCCCCCCTACACTGGGTTCAATGTATTGCTAATCAAGATCCATTATTCAGCTCTCAATTTAAATGATTATGCACACACACCCCGACAGTTCCTATTTAAGAATAATCATGCCTGATTTGTATGTATGGAGGAATGGATTGTTATCTTGGAATTGTCAATGCCTGAATTTTAACCACACAGTATAAAGAACAGGATGTGGAGAACTGTCACCCCCGGGACTTTGATGAATCTTAGCTGTTTCCCGGCTCTGATATCTTGGCCTTATTGAATTTCACCATCTCCAAATGTATGTGGACACATCTCCATAAGCGGATTTGCAGAACTTCAAAGAACATTAACATTCTGCAATAAGAATACCAATGAGTCATATCCTCCTCCCCATTATTTTTTATTAATTAGCGACCACTTCTTATATACCAGCACTGAGAGCAAATTGACAAACAAGAAACATTGTATTACTACTATTTTTTTTCTTTTGTCTTTAGCATAGCTCCAGGTCTTAGAAAGTGGAGCCGAGTGTCCGATTTCTCCAGGATACAAGGCAACAAGTCAAGACTGCAAGCCCCAGGATCCTTCTCTTGTAAATTTTTCAGTCCAACGTAGCAAAGGGGTACAATGCGCTAACCAAGCATTTTGAGGATTCTCTCTAGAGATACTTGGCCAAAAAGGAACTTCATTTGGGGTAAGTGCACTTGTAGGAGAGACTCCATTAACTTAATGGTAGTGAGAATCGACCACATTCAGAGACTTAGCACTCTGAGGAAGGAGATAGAGCTGGATTCTTCGGTGAGGAAAGGCAGAAGCGTCTGCTAATATTTTGAGGCCCCTTCATGAGCGGTGGGCATGGTAGGAAAGGAAGAGTGCTGAAACCTTCCAATTGGAGAAGCAGTGTGGCCAATAGAACGTATATGGCTCTGGGATTCAGACCTCACTTGGACCACTGGTTCCACCGTTTAATTGCATGAGAAAATTGCAACACCACTGAATCATAATTAGCCCAAAATTCTGGCTTTGTATCCACCAGGCACTATTGTTTATTTCTTTCACACTCAGAATTGTCACTTGTGAAATGCAGCTTCCTGGGAAGGAACAGAGTAGAGTCTCCTTGCAGAGAAGTGACTTGGATTCATTTCTGGTTCATCATGAAAAATATATCATGAGGAGAAGGGAAGATGTTCTTCTTCCAGTGGAGGGAATAAAGTAGCTCAGCTACTGTCTTGGAGATCTGTATGAGTTCCTTGGTGCTGCTGTAACAATCATAGACTTGGTCTTTCCAAATAACATTCTTTTATCTTACAGTCCTGGAGGCTGGAAATCTAAAGTCCGTCTCCTTGTGCTAATGCCAAGAATTTGGTAGGGTCTATTCCTGCTGGAAGCTCTGGGAAAGAATCAGTTTTCTTGTTACCTTCAGTTTTTAGAGGCAGCTTACATTTCTCACCTTGAGACTTCTTCTATCTGCAAAGTTAGCTGCAAAGCGCCTTCAGATTTCAATCCCATCCTTACAAGGACTGTCATAATTATATTGGGTGTACCCAGATAATTCAAGATCATCTCTACACCACACGATCATTGACTTAATCACATCTGCTAAGTCCCTTTTGCCAAATAAGGTAACATTGTCCAGGTTCAGGGATGATGATTTACCTATTCTTGGGGGTTTATTATTCATCTTCTACCACGTTGTTATGAGAGACCTCAGTGGGTGTAACATATCAGTGAAATTGATTGATAAAAATAGGACAGAGTGGTCTTGAACAATAGCATTTATAAGAATGGATTTGGGGGAAGACATCAACTGAATCACTGATATCTCAAGGGAGAGAGTCGGCATGGAGTCAACACCAATAAACACTTTGGGATCCACCAGATGAATTTGGGCAGGGAAGGTATAATTTAAGAATTTAAGGCACAGAATCCTTCATGAGGGCTCACACCCTTGGTCCCCGTATGTCACTCAGACGACAGTCATGTTCCTCTGTAGAGATGGTTTTGTGAAGAGAGTGATCCTCAGAACCTCACTCCAAACTTCCTGAGATGATACCATCCCGCAAGATCTAAGGAGACAGCAGAGGTAGGAGTTTTTGTGCTGGGAATCTGTGTACCACTTCCCTTTTAACCTCAAACATGGGCAGAGCTAATAAAAATATAATCAGAGACACATGTTTTGGGATACAGATGGAGATTGGTGCTCAAGCAGTTTTTGTCTAAGAATGTCACTCCGGACATCAGAAGGGAATGGGATTAATGAGGGTTGTTGAACAGAGGGGCCCTGACAACTTGGTGAGATTACGAGTGAATCAAAGTTAAATGTTTCCTGCATGCAGTGCTTCCTGAAAACTCTTTTCATATGTTAATGCACATAAAACATCCTTAAGAATAAATGTAGTTTTTGTTTTTTAATGTGCGTTGGGTTTTATTTTTATCATAAACTTATTTCATCAGGTATATTTTTCTTTGAAGGGAAATATTGAATGACTAGAATTTTCTGTACCAACACGACACTGGGCATACATATCACCTGGGGATATCTTGTTAAGCAAATTCTGATATCATAGGTCTGAAGAGAGGCTCAAAATCTTGAATCTCTAACAAGGTCCCATGGGATGCTGAGGGTGTTGGTTCAAAGACCTTATTTTGAGTGACTTTGTACAAGACATTCAAAGAAATTCAGACCTTGCATTCACACACACCCCTGGATTAGACATGGGCACGGTTTATAGAACATGCTACCTTGAGCAAAATCTATGCAAAGATCTTTAATATAGGGAAGAGATAGAGTGGAAATTTGCATAAATACTATTTTGCATCCCCTCCGAACACTTATGGTTCCCCTAAGTGGTTGATTATTCTTTTTTAGGGGGTAGTTGTTTGATTAGAATAGTGAACTCTGGCCATGTCTGAGCAAAAACCATTATCAAAATGCAGAGGGTGGAGAGTTTGTGGCAGGAGAGATAAACCGAGGTGAGTGTTCACAATAAGATTAGCACAACTGGCAGACCTGCAACTCTGCAAACCACGCTGCCTTTGGGGCATGAACAGTTCTCTGCAGACACTGGCTTGAGTTGCACCAAGCCTAGAAAATGTCACTTCTTGTTGTGGATACCAGGGCATCCTTCTCAATCGGTCAGTCTATCCCAGAAGTTGGAATCTGAGTTGACCCTGGAATTAATAAAACTGTGCTTGCAGTGAAATGGTTTCGAATGTGGTTGCTCTATTGGGAGCAATGGTACAAGTTCCAATCACTGCAGTTTTCATAAAGGGAATGGAAATTTGCACCACACTCATCCCATGAAGAGGCAGGCCCAAGGCAGAAAATGTGAATTTGGAAGAATTGCTTAAGACAAAGTTCTCATAATTCCTTTTTTAATCTCCGGACTTCCCCAGCTCAGGCTGGGGCACCCGTGGGTCTGTTCATGTTTCAGGCTTTTACCAGACGGGGGAAGCCTCTATTAGTTTCTGAGAGGTACCTTAACAAACTACCACAGACTCGGTGGCTTAAACCACAAAATGGATTGCCTCATACTGCTGGGGGCTGGAAGTCTGAGATCAAGGTGTCTGCAGGATGGGTTTGTGAACTGAAATAAAATATTAAGATCCCCCCCACTGGCTGACTGAATGCACCCCTCCTGGCCAAGGGGATGCCCTAAAGCTGAGTTACTGGCCAGGAGGAGGGGGTCAGACCTGCCTCACCACGCCCCTCCCTTCTTGGAGACATCCTTTGTGACTCACTGACAGGCCTGAGGCTGTGCTAGTCACACCTGCAGGTCCTCCATTCACACAACAAACATATGACCTGTAGCTTGTCTCTGATTAACAGACTTACCTTAAAACATTCCAAACCTTTACACAAAGCTTCATTTCTAACCAATTACAAGTCAAAGAGTCTTTAAATTTTCCCTTCCTATAAGGTCACCAACCATGTTGGATTAGGGGCCTCCCTAATGATTTCATGTTACCTTGATCATCTGCAAGGACTCTGTTACAAAATAAGGTCATGTTCTGAGGTGTTGAGGTTAGAATGTCAATATATGAATTTTGATGGGGAACACAATTTAATCCCTAATAGTGCTTGACAATGTCTCAACCTGGGACAAGTCCAAAAGAAGAGGCATCCCTGTTAAAGGAAAAGAAAAAAAAGAAAAGAACACCTCTGTAAAATCATTTTAAGTAGATTTATTCTGAGCTGACTATAAGTGTCCATGGCTTGGGAGTCCACAAACCCAAGAAGTCTTGAGTAAGTGATCCAGAGCTGGTCGGGTTACAAGTTGCTTTTATATATTTTAAAGACACAGGAATTGCAGGTAAAATCATAAATAAATGCATGGAAGGTATACATTGGTTTGGCCCAAAAAGGAGGGACATCTCAAAGGGGGGTGGTGGGTTCACAGGTTATGGGTGGGGTCAGAGACTCTTTGATTTGTATTAATAATTGCTTAAAGAAATAAAACTTTGTCTAAAGGCTTGGAGTCGGTAGAAAGGAATGTTTTAAGATAAGGAAGTCTGTTAATCACAGCCCAAGCCACAATATGTTGACCCAAAATGATTTTTTACGCAAATTGATGGCCTGCAGGTGTGACATAACCTTTGCCTGACATGGCCTTAGGTCCTGCTTGCAATTAATCTAAGCTTTAAAAAGGAGGTGGTATAATGAAGACTCCATTCATGGCTGGGAAATAAACTTTAAGGTTTTTCTGGGATCCCTGGGCCAAGAGGGGTGTCCATCCAGTGGGGTGGAGAGAAGCAGGTTTAGGATTTTATTTTTAGTTTACAGCACTGTAGGCGACAGCATGAGCCCAGGGTTCTGGGAGCAACTGAATCTTTAAACCAGTTACATTTGGAAGTTCTGGTTTTGTTTTCTTATGTCCCAAATTTCAGTTAGGCTGTATTAAACGCTGCAGCCTGGTCTCAAGGCCAGTGATGTCAATTAGCTGGTGAGCACAGGTCAGAGTTCCGAAGTAAAGTCATTTCCTGGTGCACAGAATATATTCAGAACTGCACCTTTAAATAAAATTACATGGTATGAAATATCTAGCTAAGGTGTATATTGTAGGATCTGATTCCATACACGTCTCTGAACTGGCACAGAAGTCAATTCGTTAACTAGTAAGTACGTAAACACACTCAAAAGCAAGCTAATCAACTAATCCAGGAAATGCCACAAAATTAGCAACTGATCACATGACAATGAACTTCTTCAAATTCATGATCTTGCAGAACACATGTAGTCAGATCTTGGAGCCTGTTCCTGCTGACAAAGGTAATAGACTTCATGAACTTGAAGAGGAAGAAGAGAAAATCATTCTTGGCCTGTGTACGCAGCCCGACTTGTTGCTGCCTCATAGAAAACGACAGCCAGTGAAAAAATGCTCAACATCTCTCATCATCAGGGAAATGCAAATCAAAACCATAATGAGATATCACTTAACTCCAGTGAGAATGGCCTTTCATCAAAAAGTACTAAAACAACAAACGCTGGTGTGGATGCGGAGAGACAGGAACACTCCTACACTGCTGGTGGGACTGCAAACTAGTACAACCTCTGTGGAAAGTAATATGGAGATACCTCAAACAGCTACAAGTAGAACTACCATTTGATCCAGCAATCCCATTACTGGGCATTTACCCAAAAGAAAAAAAGACATTCTGTAAAAAAGACATCTGCACTCGAATGTTTATAGCAGCACAATTCACAATTGCAAAGATGTGGAAACAACCCAAGTGCCCATCAATCCATGAGTGGATTAATAAAATGTGGTCTATGTACACCATGAAGTTCTACTCAGCCACAAAAAGCAATGGTGATCTAGCACCTCTTGTATTATCCTGGATGGAGCTGGAGCCCATTCTACTAAGTGAAGTATCACAAGATAGGAAAAACAAGCACCACATGTACTCACCATCAAATTGGAACTAATCGATCAACACTTACGTGCACATATGGAAGTAACACTCATTGGGTGTCAGGCAGGTGTAGGGGGAGGAGGGGATGGGTATAAACACACCTAATGGGTGCGGTGCGCACTGTCTGGGGGATGGGCCCGCTTGAAACTCTGACTTGGGTGGGGCAAAGGCAATATATGTAACCTAAACATTTGTACCCCCGTAATATGCTGAAATTAAAAAAAAATTTTAAAAAAAGAAAGAAAACAATAGCCAATGTTACTTCTTACTTTCCTGCTCCTAATTCCTGGAGATTCCATATGCTATAAAATGCATATTGTGGGCTTTGAAGTGAAAGGCAAAGTTGTCTGTTCCAACACAACCATTTATTTGCCGAGTTACCAGTAGCAGATAAAGTCAAACTCTCTGAACCTTACTAATCTCAACAGAAGGAAAAGCAATAATAACACCAATTCAAAAGATTAGGTGGACATCAAATTTGTTACTACATTTGAAACAATTTATAAAATTTAAAAGGATTCAGTATTATTTCCACTATTATTTTTATGAAGTGTTTTGTGACTTTCGACAATAATAAAATCTGTATGAATTGGGTGTTTACAATCACCCTAGAGATATATAAGGTAAGAAAATTTTTTTTCATTTCTATCTACTCTTTTTTAGTACTTTCAGCTAATCCAGACACAAACATGTGTTTACAGCCCAGTTTAGGGTCTGTGCAAAAAGACAATTGTAAACACCAGTGTCTTTTCACCATTGGCAACATGAAGTAGATGTTCCTCAGCCTTTGCTTAAAAGAATGCTAAGTAATGAGATTAACAAAATAATGCATTCTAATTATAAACTCAAGGAAATGCATGCTTTAAGTGAAACACATAGTTACTTCATATATATATATAAATCTATGCCAGAAAATTATAAATGATATATTTTCATATATATATATATTTATAAATCTATCCCAGAAAATTATAAATGATATAGTTTCCTAAATCATTTATGGATGATAAAAATGATCTCTTGAGAGGGAGAAAAAATGGGTTATGATACCTGAGCAGTGGACCAACAGAATCATGGAGCTAATGTTGGTGAAGATAAAGAAAATAGGGAAGGGGTTTTATAAAATTGTTGCTGTCGACAGAATGCATGAATGAATAACTGTTTTGTTTTCAACATCTTTTTCAGACTATATGTAGGAATTGCAACGTGCCTTTGTATTTGTTAGCATAGCTTTGGGATGAAGGATTGAGAGAGAGCCAGATATTGTTTGTGAAATATTAGAAACAATAATAAGAATGATCATTCATCAGCTCTAACCAGGTACCAGGAATCTGGCATTCCTTATGTTGCATAATCTTCACAGCCACCCTACAAAGTGAGCACTCTTGTTACCCCATCTGACACTTGAGGACTTTGTGGCTTTAACAGTTTAAGACATTTATTCAAAGTCGCATAAGCTAGTAAACAGCTGAGCCTAGTTTCAAAGGCAGCTCTGCCCTCTCCAAAACCAACGTAGTTGATTAGTAAGAATCAAGGCATGTATGTGTCTCCGCCCTGTTAATTTCTGGGATGGAAACTTTCATTCTTTGCATAGAAAGAAGAGCCAGAGATGAACATCCCAAAGTTTAACATCTCTTCTACTATGTAGCATCCAACTAAGATGATCCTTTGAAAGGATCATGTTAACAGGGATATTTTTATTTTTTTATAGTCTCTAAACTGCATTAGCCCACGATCCGTCATTTCTTTTCAACGGAAAAGTCAGTAGGCAAGCACCCATTTCTAATTTATTAATGCAAGGTGCAGGCATATGCTACCCAAAGACATGACTCAGGCTTGGGTCAACACATCAGCTTGCCTTTTCCCCTCAGGAGACCAAAATCACAGTGCTACTTTCTGACTAATGAACTACTGCCTGCATTTCATTTTAAGTGAGTCTACATGTCGATGACTTAAAATATAAATTAATAAGATTAACGTCAATAGCTTAAAATATAAAAAGCATTTGTAAATGTATTGCCAAGTTGAAAAAATTGTGTCTCTATTTTTCAATTTTATCTCTCATTTTTATTGTGTTTTCCCTTTTTATTAATGTATGATAGCTGTATGTATATAGGAGGTACATGTGGTATTTTGGTACTTGTATACAATATGTATTGATCAAATCAGGTAATTAGAATATCTATCACCTCAAATATTTATCTTTACTTTGTGTTGGGAACAATACAGTTCTTCTCCTCTAGCTATTTTGAAGTATACAATGAATTAATGTTAGTGAAACTTTCCCGACTGTACTATTGAATATAAGAACTTATTTCTTCTAACTGTGCTTTTGTATCTCTTAACTAACAATTGTGCAAAACAGTAAAATTATTAAAAATGGAAAATAAAAGGCAAAGGAAAGGGAGAAATAGACTTCTATTTTTCTAATTGAGTGCATAAAAAACACTCATATGATCTGCTTCATTAGAATTTCATAAAGCAAATGTTTTTATTAAAATTCAGGGGAAAATAGGATTTTTAATAAAATGTAATATTAGAATAAAAGCACCTTCTTTTTTCTTGAATACATTTAGCTCACAGTAAGCTAAGTACATTTAATGAAAAACTCAGGTACTGAAACTTATGTCATTTCCATGTAGACATGAAAATTTCTTATTAGCTCTCCTTTGAGAACACTGTCTCACATTCTTACTACACTTTTCAGACATTGCAGACCTGATCTGGCCATTCTGGAGAATGCACTTGAAAAGAACAGTGATCCCTAGCTCTACTGCCTTTTAAAGGTAGGTGGAGGAATTTGAGAAGGCTTGTAAACAATAGTCTTTATTAACCTTGCAGTCACATATTTATCAAGACATTACTGACCTAGAGAAACTCTGCTATCTTGTAATAAAGGAATGTTAGATAAAAATTTTCCAGTGTTTTGCATCTATGCATCATAAAACTTATAAAGTCTCTTTGAAATTTAGTATTAAGAATCCATGATTTCTTTTTCAATTACGAAAGTCTAGCAGAAGTCATATATTTACCTGGAAGAAATATTTTCAGACTTTGGGGTCACATGTGGCCTTCTAGATCCTGGAATGCGGCCTTTTGACTGAATCCAAATTTTACAGAATAAATCCTTTTATTAAAGGGGGTGGAGCAGAGAAAGATGAATCTTTTCTTGCTTCCTTTGTTGCTTAAAAAAGAACAATCTTGATTGAAGTCAAAAGACTGCAGTTCCGGCCAGGCGCGGTGGTTCACACCTGTAATCCTAGCACTCTGGGAGGCTGAGGCGGGAGGATCGCTCAAGGTCAGGAGTTCGAGACCAGCCTGAGCAAGAGCTAGACCCCGTCTCTACTAAAAATAGAAAGAAATGATCTGGACAGCTAAAAATATATAGAAAAAATTAGCCGGGCATGGTGGCACATGCCTGTAGTCCCAGCTACTTGGGAGGCTGAGGCAGTAGAATCACTTGAGCTCAGGAGTTTGAGGTTGCTGTGAGCTAGGCTGATGCCATGGCACTCTAGCCTGGGCAACAAAGTGAGACTCTGTCTCAAAAAAAAAAAAAAAAAAAAAAGACTGCAGTTCCTCACC
>CM052457.1:1768268-1811923 GCA_028533085.1 Varecia variegata | reverse complement strand
TTCCTCACCCCCTTGACAGTATATAATTTAAACTTCTGTTTTTGTTTTTATCTAATATGTTATATCTAATAACTTTAATTGGTGAGTTTGGGCCATTTACATTTAATGTAATTATTAATATGGTTATATTTAGTTCTATCATTTTACGATTACTTATTACTTTGCCTTCTCTGTTGTTTTTTTTTTTTAATTTCACTCTTTCCCCTTTCTTTTTTCTTTTGGATTATTGAAATGTTTTGGCATTCCCTTTTAATTTATATGTAGGTGTTTGAATATATGTCGTTGTATAATTTCTTCAGTTGTTGCTTCAGATATTTTTCTCCTTCTCCAAACTTTCACAATCTACTTAGAGATAATCCTTAGCACTTTATTTAAAATGCAGACACATTAAAACCATATGTCTCCAAACCCCCTCCCTTTTATGCTATAGCAGCCACTTACTTATTTTACATCTGCTTAAATTAAAAATATATTCAGACAATATTATTTTTACCTTCTGTGGTCTTATTTACTGGAAAGAAATTAAGAAGGCGACAATGGTCTATTCTATTAACCCAGAAATTTACTATTTCTGTTTTTCTTTCTTCATTCTTGACATTCCAAGTTTTCTTCTGTTATTATTCCTCTTCCCTATGAAGAATTTTGAGTACTTTTTTAATACAGTAGGTCTATTGGTGATGATTTATCTTAGTGTTTCTTCAGCTGAAAATGTCTTTATATTGCTTTCTTCCTGCAGGGCATTTTTGGCTAGACAGAGTCTCTGGTTTGACATTTCTTTTCCTTCAGAACTTTAAAGAAGTACTTCCATTGCTTTCTGGGTTTTATGAGTTTTGATGCAAACTCTGCCCTCATTCAAATCTTTGGCCTCCAAATGCAATATCTTGCTTTTCTCTGGCTGCATTCAAGATTTTTTCTTTGCTCTTCAGTAGTGTGATTAAGATGTATGTAATGTCAATCTTCTAAGAGTTTATTCTGTTCAAGGTTTACTAACATCTTAGATTTTTTTATTTCACTAAATTTGAGAATTTTACAGCTATTATTTATTCGGTTTTTTTTTTTTTTTTTAAATTGTCCTATACTAATCTCTGTGTCCTCTGCTGGAACTCCAAGGATAAGGACATTAACCCAATTGATGTTTTCCCACATATTCATTTTTTGCTCTCAGTTTTCCTGTTGTCTGTTGTTCATATTGGGTAATTTCTATTGATTTATCTGCACCTTCCCTATCTCTTCCCACTCTCACCTCCATTCTACCACGGAGACTGTCTAGTGATTTTTGTTTTATTTCCCTTATTCTATTACTTAATTCTGAAATTTCCTGTTGGCTCTGTTTTTCTGTTTGTATTTCTTAGTCAGAACTTTCACCTTTCCTTTTAATGTCAGAATAGGTACCTTTATTTCACTGAAAAGGTTAATGCCAGTTGTTTTAAAATATTTACCTGGTAACCTCAACTTACGGGTCATCTTGGAGTTGACCTGTGTTAGCTGTCCTCTCTCTGGAGAGCTGTTGAGGTTATCCTGACATACATAAGGTATGTCAAGTAATTTTGGATTGAACCCTGGACACTTTGAATATTACACTATAAAGCACTGAAGTTTGTTAAAATCTTCTGAAATGGTTTGTTTGATTTTTAGTTTTAGCGGATACTTAACATGGTGAATTTCAGACCACAAATTCTAACCTGCCTTTAAAATCTGGGCTACGGTTCCAATTTAAATTTAGTTTCAAAGTCTTTGCTGTGCCATTTTTAATTTTTTTTAATTTTAATTTTTTATTTCAGAGTATTATGGAGGTACAAATGCCTTGGTTACATAAATTGCCTTTACACCGCCCAACAAGTGTGCCCAGGCGCGAGCACCACATCCATTAGGTGTGGATTTACCTGTCCTCCCCCCTCCCACCTGTCCAACACCCCATGAATGTTATTTCCATATGTGCACGTAAGTGTTGATCAATTAGTTCTGATTTGATGGTGAGCACATGTGGTGCTTATTTTTCCATTCTTGTGATACTTCACTTAGTAGAATGGGCTCCACCTCCATCCAGCATAATACAAGAGGTGCTAGTTCACCCCTGTTTTTTGTGGCTGAGTAGTACTTCATGGAGTACATAGACCACATTTTATTAATCCACTCATGCATTGATGGACACTTGGGTTGTTTCCACATCTTTGCAATTGTGAATTGTGCTGCTATAAACATTCGAGTGCAGATGTCTTTTTTATAGAATGTCTTTTGTTCCTTTGGGTAGATGCCCAGTAATGGGATTGCTGGATCAAATGGTAGATCTACTTGTATCTCTTTGAGGTATCTCCAAATTGCTTTCCATAGAGGTTATACTAGTTTGCAGTCCCACCAGCAGCGTATGAGTGTTCCTATGTCTCTGCATCCACACCAACATTTGTTGTTTTGGGACTTTTTGATAACAGCCATTCTCACTGGAGTTGAGTGATATCTCATTGTGTTCTGTCCCACATGGGCACCTCTATTAGGCCACTCTGGCTCCTGGGTAGCAGCCTGTATCCGCTGCAATCATCATAGCCATTGTTGTACTGATTTCAATCAGTTCCACACAGGCAGAGCTCTGGCACAGCCCAGGGCATCCTACACAGTTTTAAAGGTTCCCTTCATTGTGTTTCTTCCTCTTCTTGACTTTGCTCATGATTTTCAGCTCTCAGGAGTTCGACTTTTCCTGGTGCCCTGGTTGGAAACCCAGGCTTTCAGCTTCCCCACAGTGCTGCACACTTTCCATGACTTGGTCTTCCTCAGATGGCTCCACAAGGGAAATGGACGTGGACTGCACCTGCTCCAGTATCCCATTGTTCCTGCCACAGCATCCCGTTGTTCCTGCCACAGCTCTGCTACTGTGGCTTGCAGGAAGGAGGCCAGGAGACATGAGCGAGCTGGGTCCTGCAGGGCACCGCCTTTCTCTTACACTGACCCAACAGACAAGTTTTTCTTGGTACCTTTTCTGTCCATGTCTGCAGCAAGTCTTATGGGTCAAATTTGTCACAGGTCTGACTCAGCAAATGTGTAGGGGGCGGGGGTAAATAATAGGGAGTCCATCAATCTCTGGCCATTCTTGGAGTTCTGATTGTTCTCTTTAGTTGTCCTGCTGTTTTTTTACTTCTCGAAATCCTCCTGTAGTTGCTTTATATATTCTGTCTTGGCTTTCAGTCGTGTTCACAGGCAGCGTAACAACGGAATGTGCTCACTCCATCCTACCCTGTCCTGCCTTGCCAATTTATTCTGCATCTGCTTTTTCCTGTCTCCAAGGGCTTTGAAGGGATTTATCCATCAAATATTTATCTCCTGAAATTGAAAATGGGTTGGAGCCCTTGGGTTAACCTGGAATTTAATTTCGAGGAGGCCCTCTGAACTCATGGTGACCCACCGCTGCGCTGCAAATGTAAATTCTCCAAAGCAAGATCAAAGTCATCTCCTCTTGGTATTGTTCAGCATTTAAGGCTGGGTGTAAAATTGTCACTCATGAATAAACAATGTTTTGCCAAAGCCAGAGGCCATTTTTCTTTCTCATTTTTTTTTTTTAAGGTCACAAAGAAATCTCTTTCTTGGACTCCTTTTTTTTTCCTTTTTCTTTTGCCTTCAAATCTCCATTTGAGCTTCACATGCTATTAAGTCTCAACTGAGATATCATGGATTAAATGATGAGGATTACATCATCCACATTTTGTGCAGAGGTACCTCTTGCCTTTTCATAGACGTAAATAAAAATGCGCAGTTCTGGAAATGAATGTGGATTCCATGTGTCTCCTCTTGGGCAGCAAGGAGGAAGGCTGGGTGTGATCATCATCAGATCTGTAAAGGAATCGGGCATCCCACACTCAGAGCAGGGCAGCCCCAAACTGTGCGGGTTAGGATGCTCTGTGCAAGGCGGTGCTCATTGTTTTAATCCAGTAAAGTTAGGAGCTGCCTTCAGCTCACACCACCACCTTGAACATGAAAACCAAAGAGGCCACATATCAGAAACCTGCCTTTGAGCACATCTCACAGGCATATATATTTGAACATCTTAATCCACTTCTTTTTCTTTTCACGCACGCCACTGATCTCCAACCAAAAAAAAAAAGACTTTTTGGAAGATTTCCTTATAGCTATTATGAAAAAGACCCAACGAAGACAGGGGAGTATGACTGACAAGCCCTCCCGGACCTTCAGAGGGGAGACATCTGTGCCACTCGTCCTGAAACGTTGGCTGACTTTTCCAAACGACATTTGCAGCAACAGTAGGGATTAGAAGCCCTACCAGGCAAACACCTGCGGACCACAGCAGACTCGCCTTCATGTAATTTAATAAGATGTCTTTTGTTATAAAACCAGAATTTCATTTTGCTAGCCAAGCCTCTGCTGAAGTGGAAAATAGGTCTCAAGAGTGGTTCCCTCTTCTCCCACCTGGAGTTATTTTCGGGGGTTGTTAATATTTAAGAGCCTATTAGTAATTTCACTGTTTCCTGCACAAATCTGTGCTGGACTTGGCATTGCCAAATGATCCCTCCAAGGTAAGTGCTGTAAATACTTCATCAGTTCTCTTAGGAGATATTGGCCAAGGACATTATCTCCCCTCCCAGAATGCCTCCATCCTGACGTGGGTTATGAGCAGTAACTAAAAAACAATGAGAGGAGTCAAGATCTAACTGTGTCAGTCTCATCCAAAGCCTCGCATGGTCCTGGAACTCTGAAATGATGCCAGAGGTTCAGCAGCTCCTGGTCTCTTAATACTTCATGTATCTTTCAATTTGGTCAGTAGACAGACCAGCAACAGTGCAAGTGCTACAGGAGCCACTGCAATCAGGTCAGACGGCAGGAGAGAAGGAAGCCCTCAGAAATCCAGCTGGACTCTATCCATTACCTAACCCAAATATTGATCTTTGCATGAGTAACAGATGCCTCCTTGGTGAGTAGTTGCGAGGCATCCATAAATCTTTTTGCATAGCCGTGTTCTCTTTTCTCAGGTGAAACCTTAAGTTACGTAAAGCAACCTGTTTCTGCAACATGTGAATCAGTCTAGTTTACAAATGCATGGACTTTACAGCTCATTAACTGTTGGCGAGCTTTTCAAAACTTGCATGCTAGGCAAGTAGGAAATAAGCTGATTAGGATTAAATGTAATAAAAAAAATTGTCGACTATTCATGCATTACAATCGTGATGAAACATTATTCTGGAATATTTTTGCAGTTTTCACCTAGAGTTGTTTTATTTGGCTAATTGTAGCTGTTATTAAATGTCACAATTTGGGAGAGGAGTTAGATAAGAAAGCCAACAAATTGTTCATATCTGCTATGCAGATATTAAAATTTATTAGGGTTAAAGTAATTGTTTTACATTATCCTGCTATAGAAACCCTAAAATGACATCTTATGCAGAACTTATTACCCCAATTCTTTATTTTATAAATGATGTACACATAGGTGCGCCAAGATCATTTTTCTTTTTGGTTCCTGGACAGTGGAGGTGAAATTTAAATCCAAGAGTGACCAGTTCTGGATGCACGTTGTTCATTATTCTTCTAGACTCATTTATGAATTAAAGATGCAGAAAGTGAGAGCTGTCGAGGTTTCCTCTTAATCAAATAAAACCAAATGGAAATGGAAATTAAAAAAGAAAATCTAAATTAAAGTGGCTCCCAGACTGTCCTACTCCCAGGAAAGTTCTCTTACTCCTTGTTATGTCATGAGGAGTGTATGTGTTTATCACGTTTAGAACAATGACAAAATCTGCTGTGTCTCAAGAATAGTCTGTTATAGGATAATGCTTGGCTTGTTATGTAAGCCCATTACATTCAATATTTTGGAGAGAGAACAGGACACACACGAATAAATACACAACAGTGCATTCCATGTGTAGGTTGTTAAACCCTTTGGCCCAAGACGTTCAGGAATAACAACAAAATACACACCACTGATCGGCTAGCCTGTATGCATTTTCCATTAATTCCATGTGGAACACCCATTTGTTGAATCATTTCCTTCCTTCAAGTTCTGAGATTTGGGAGAAAAATGGTAAGTGCAAGAGGGACAACTGGATTAAATGAAGGAATTTATTTGCCGTGAAAGAAAATCTCCTTCAACCCTGTCTCCTAAACATATGTCCTCACATTGGATGTGAGTAGCACCATAACCTTGATCAAAAAATTACTTTATTTAATTCTCAGTTTTCTTTGCAAAATCAAAATACTACAAGCCATTTCACCAGGCTTTGGTCCATTTTAAATGATATAATATTTGTGAAGCTTTTCACAAACAGATAATTTAATGGAAATCTGATTTTGACATGCATGTTCTGAAGCCCTAAATATCATATGGGAATTCACTTTGTCATCTTACATTATTTCTAGCTGATACTTTTTTCCTTAAATCTTTTGTTTCTTTAGATCAACCATGAGAATTACTGTGTGATTTAATTATGGTTCCTAAAACCTTAATCATTAATAGTGTTAAAGAAACTTCGGGATACCTTTTCCCCTTAATAAACATTGACAACTCTGTGGAACGTAATGATATTAGAAAAAGTGTCTCCTGCCACATTAATAACTCCACCAACCACTGTGCCATCTGGACTCTACTAAGGAAACCTTCTCTCACAAAAATTGTTTTAATGACCTAAACCTGGAAAATGGCACAAATTTTTCCCTTCTAGAGATGAGCATATGTTGTATTTCTTTCCTCCTGTGTCCCCTGACAGTTCAATAACTCTAAAGTTTCAGAATTTACAATAGCTCACTGCCTCTGATGAGCAAATTTCATTTTCTAATTCATGTTGAGCATCTATTTTCTTGTTTTCTTCATCATTTTTTCTAGTGTTTGATCTGAGTCAGAGAATTTGACATGTACATACATAGTAAAGATTCAAACCTGATTTTCTATACATCAGATTAATGTCAGAGGACTTCAGACTCAACTTTGGTTTTAATTTTCATCTATCCAAACCTGTAGAATGGTAGAAAATATTCGCATGCTACACATCCGATAAAGGGCTGATAACTAGAATCTATATGGAACTCAGGAAAATCAACAAGGAAAAAATCAAACAACCACATTAAAAAGTGGGTAAAAGACTTGAACAGGAACTTTTCAAAAGAAGACGGACTAATGGCCAACAAACATATGAAAAAATGCTTAATGTCTCTAATCATCAGGGAAATGCAAATCAAAACCACAATGAGATACCACCTAACTGCAGCGAGAATGGCTTTCATAAAAAAGTCCCCAAACAATAAATGCTGGCGTGGATGTGGAGAGACAGGAACACTCCTACACTGCTGGTGGGACTGTCAGTCATACCTCCACCATCACGTTGTGTTCTATCCGTACTTTTCCCTTCATCATTTTCACAACGTTTTTGTGGGTTTTTTTGTATATTCTTAGAGGGTTCTCAGTAGCCTTCTCGCCAGTCCCTTGAATCATTGCATATTTTCCAATTCCCTGACACCCTGCAGCCAGGATGAACTTTCTAAGGCTGAAACATCTTCATATCATTCCTTGATGGAAATGCTCCCATTTAGTCCCCCAAATCCTTGGGATAGAGTCTGAATGTCTTCAGCCCAATGTCCAAGACACAGAGAGCTGAGAGCTTATCCAACAGCTCTGAGGCTGACGAGGATTGAGTAGAAATAGAGGGTGTGTTCCAGGTAGGAAGAGGCTTCTAGGGCAAAAGACTGGGGCCAAATGAAAATATAATAGAAAAGGTGGCATGACAACTGCTGAGATTTTGTGTGTGGGTTTTCATTTTTACTATTGTCCCAGAAAGGCTCTTGCAGATCGGGTGTTGACCTCAATACATGGATGGATTGAGACAAACTCATGAACAGCTAAGCATGTGCCAGACCGAATTAAAACATCAAGAAGTGAAGAAGCACTAGAGATGTTCTACAGAAGTGAACTATCTAAATGATACAAGGAGGGGCTGAGCATCACCCAATCCATCTTGAGCAATCCGAGTGAGGTGAAAAACATTCAAAAGACGCGGCACTGACAACTGGGAGACAGGCTGTCAGCTTCACTCGTCAACGCCTGACTCAACGCCGTTATATGTAATTTTTCAGTTAATTACACTCCGCCGCCGAGGGAGCTTTTAAGGCATGTAAGAAGTACCCTGCCCAGATTCCAGTCATGCACATTTCTAGATTCAGAGCTTGGAAAAATGTGGGCCTCAGAAATTTGTAAATTAAAGAGCATGAGATAGGTGTGACAAGGATATTCAACACAGGGGTTTTATATGTATATGAACCCAGAGGTATTTTATTTAAACAAACCAAAAAAAAAAAAGTGATTTGAAACCTGATAGCATGAAAAAACCAAGCATGATCTCTTACTTTCTTAAATAAAATGTACCTCAGTTCAATTAAATAGTTCATGAAGGCAATTTTATCTTTATAAAAATAGTCCAGCTCATCAAAGCAAGAGATTGAGGCAAACAGAAAATCCCTATTTTGTAAATGCTAGTTACTACCAATGATTTCTAATATCAAGAAAGAAAGAAGTACACACAATTTGTACCTCCGGGTGGAAATATTCCTTCTAAAACAATCAACTCTAATGCGATGAAGCCACTAGATCTCACTGTTAATTCACAAGACGCAAAAAGATCACTGAATATTATAAGGATATCGTGAATACACAATCGGGCTGTATATTCCACTGGGGAAAACATATAGTGGAAAAGACCCTCTTTTTTTCTACAAATAAATTGCAAGAGAGAAAGAAAGAGATGGAATGGGAGTCTATAATTATAAGAGACTTAGGAGAGACACCAACCAATTGCAATGCATAGGATATATTAGAATCCTATTGGAAACAAAAAAATTATTAATACTAGCAACAATAATAATTTATGAGACAATTTAGGAAATTAAACACTGATAAGACTTCCGTGCTTCTAAGTATTATGGGCAATATTTTGTGTGCTAAAGACATTGTGATTTTAGTTTTTAAATGGATCCTACATTTCAGAGAGAAATATAAAATATTGACATATGAGTAATGAATGTATTTTTTATCACATCTGGTATTTACTTTAAAATAACTTGAAGGAAGAGGGGAAAATGTGGGAAATAAATAATAAAGTCTCTGCCTCACACCCTTTCCAGCCACCAGTATCCTCTGTTCTACTTTTTACTTCTATGAAATCAACTTTTTTTTTTTAGTTTCCACATATGAGTGAGAACATGCAGCATTTAACTTTCTTTTCTTGGATTATTTCCATTCACACGATGACCTCTGGTTCCATTATGTTGCCACAAATGACAGGACTTCATTCTTTTTCATGGGTGAATAGTATTCCATTTTCTGTATTCATCTGACAGGGAATGACTATCCTCTTCCTACAATAAGAACCTCAGACAGATTAGGGCTCAGCCTAATTACCTAATTTTAATGTGATTCCTTTGGCAAAAACCCTGTTTCCAAATAAGATTGAATTCACAGGTGCTGGGGGTTAAGAGTTCGGTCTTCAGTGTTTATCTGGGGGTGAAGGGTAGAGAATTCAATTCATAGCACCATGAGATACTTGTGAGCTGTTCCTTAACTTATCATTCACGTAGAACAATTGTCCAAACCCACAACATTTTTTGTCTAGACCAACACCAGAATCCAGCCCATCAGAACCTCCTTAACTAATTAATACATTTAATTAATTCTTAAAATGTTAGAATATAAAGTCATTAAGTCATAAGCAGCAAAGAGCTCATGAGCACTGAAGGAATTATTCTTGAGGGACTGATCTCAAAAAAAAAAATCTGAGATTCACATATTTCAAGAATGATCTAATCATGCAAAACAAATACATGATTCTTGCAGTTTTAGTAACTCAACAATTATTCTTTCATAGACTTTAATTGTAGTTAAACAGTTTTTGTTTTAATACATTATGCAATGGTTTAAGATTTTCCCTTCTTTATTTAATGACCAAAAGGCATTACTCTTTTTTAATTTTCCACTTTCTTATACACGTTATTTGAGAATTTTTTTTTAATTTTAGGAGAATCAAGAAGTTGAAAAAAGAAAAGACTCAACCCTTTTTTTTAACAAAAATTGTTTGAAGTTACTGAGAATATGTCTAATAATATAAGTAAATATATAAATAAGATACATATTTAAGATATACATTACTCAGTTACTTGAGAATTTTCCTCTGAGATATAGATTTTTCCTTTTACTCTTGCCTTCACTATTGCTGTATGTTAAACAACTAAACATTATAGAAAATAAAATAATTGATAAATAATACTGCTTTATATTCTAACATTTTTAAGAATTAATTTTATTAAGGACACCAAGAAATAAGTACATTGATAAATCCAAGACACAAATAACACTTTACATACTATAACATGCCTTAACTTTCAATGTCATCATTAAGCAAAATATTACCTTATTACCTTCCAACATTCAAATCTATTTTGTTTCCACACTGTGAATTGTGATAATTACAAGTAAGTGGACAGGTTCACATACTAAAACACTCTATGTTTTGTATGACAGAGCTATAGCTTTTGCAATTTTAAATAGCAGGTGATTTCTCCCCATTAACTAGAGGTTGCAAAGATCGACTTTTGCTAAGTAGACAAGCCAGAATGGGAACTCCCAGCTGCTCCAAATTTCTGGCACTTAAGAATCTGTAGAGGCATTTCATTTTAAAAATCTACCTTGCTGAGGAGGGACATCTGGTATCTTAGGGTCCCAACTGAATACAGCTGATGTTTTCTTAGAATGTTGAGAACCTCTCACGCTGAAACAGAAGTGAACTGCTCTGTGCAATCTGAATGTTTTGCTGTAAGTTGTTAATAACCCCACCTCAGATGAGCTGGCAAGGAAACAAGTGCTCACAGCTATACACATGGTGATAGGAATGCAAAGACATAGCCATGAGTCCTACACACTGTTAGGAGCCTGCATCCTGTAAATTATTCTTCTGATGAACTCTGTTATAGGAGGGCGTGCGAGGAAATAGCTTCAGGGAAGGACCAGGATATAGACAATTGTACAGAATTAGTGGTTTAGAGAGGTCTTGGGGATCAAACTCCTTATTGCTTCTCATTTTTTTTTTTTGAAAAGCATACAGGTTTTATTAAACATGTACATGGGGATTTTTTTTTTACTATAATTATTTCAGAGTATTAATGGAGTACAAACACTTTGGTTACATAAATTGCCTTTGCACCACCCAACAAGCATGCCCATCCCCCAGGCAGAGTGCACCGCACTCCTTGGGTGTGGATTTACCCATTCCTCACTCCCCCCCCACCTGCCCAACACGCTATGAATGTTGCCGCTTCTCATTCAATAACAACTTGCCAACTCGACTGAATTGAATAATGTCCCAGAGAATTCATGTCCACCCAGAACCTATGAATGTAGCCTCATGTGGAAATAGAGTCTTTGTAGATACAAACATGTTAACATGAGGTCCTCTGGGATTAGGATGGGCCCTAATCCAATTACTGGTATCCTTACAAGCAGTTCACACGAAGACACAGAGATTCACACAGGGAAGAAGGTCTGTGCTGTGCACATCACAGACAGAGATTGGCGGGATTAAGACGATGAATGCCAAGAATCTGAGAGAGGGGGATGGGGCAGAGTCAGAGTCTCTCCCTGAGCCCTCGGAAGGAACCAACCCTGCCAGCACCTCGATTTCCAACTCTGACCTCTAGAACCACGAGAGAATCTATTTCTCCTGTGTTAAACCACTCAGTTTGTGGCAGCCCTGACAAATTAATCCACCAAACATATCTAAGAGTCTTCAACTCGCACTGAATCTTTGTTCACAGTTCTTTCTTTACGATCATAGTTCAATCCAAATCATCACCCTACTTTTATATATAAATATATTTTATATATCTATTGATAACCCTAGTTTCATATATATGTGTGTGTAGTCTCTCTCTCTCTAATATATATATTATATATGTAAATTTTATGGTATATATTTGAATTTTACATCATGATGCTATGGAATAAATATTAACAAAAGGGAGACAAAAATACAGGGATTTAGGTCAAAAGACACAAAGCAGCAGATATGTAGGATGAACCAGTTTAGAAGTCTAATGTCCAACATGAGGACTCAAGTGAATACCATTGCATCCTGTTAGGGAGTTTTATTAACTAAGTAGATTTCAGCTGCTCTTGTCACAAAAAAAGTAACTGTGTGAGACAGTATGTTGTCAACTTGTATCACCATCCTACCCATTTCATCATTCATATGTATCTCCATAAGAGCATGTTGCAAACCTCACTCCTCTCCTAAGCTATCATTGTTCCACTATTCTACACAGCCTATTTCTTGTATCCCCACTCATTTTCCTGAAGCATCACTTTTTGACGTCCTCATCCATCACTGATTAAAGGCCAAATCCAGTAACTTCCATTTCAAGCCCATTTAAGTGCCCTCTGGCTTATATCTTGGGCCTTAGATATTTTGATTTTTTTCTTCATTTTTGGGTATTTCCAATGGTAAAATATGTTTTTTAAAATACCTAAAAATCTGACTTATGCAAATACAAAAAGAACACATGTGAGTATATCCAACTTATACATTAATGGAGGACTATTTATGATCATAAAACTAGTTAGGACTGGTGTTTATATATTCCATCAGGAAAAAACATTGGAAAACGAAGAATGTTACAATAAAATGACTAGGTTAGATAGAAAGCTATTGTACGAGGGAAATAATCCATAACCTTTGAGGTTACCTTCTTTCTGAGACAGACATGTATAGACTAGCACTTGACTTTATCTTGTTCTTTGTTTTTGTTTGTTTTCTTAGTGGAGAAAAGTCTCATGACAGCAAGCATTTCTAGGGCCTGTTTTGATGGGTCATTTTACATGTCAACTTGCGTGGGTTGCACAGTACACAGATATTTAGTTAAACATTGTTCTGGGCATGTCTGTGCAAGCGTTTGTGGGTGAGACGAACATTTGAATCACACGACGAGTAGAGAAGATCACCGTCCATGGGGACGGGCCTCATCCCATCAGTTTAACACCCGAACAGAAGAAAAAGGCTGAGGAAGAGAAAACTGCACCTGTCTGACGGTGTGCACTGGAACACCAGTCTTCTCTTGCCATTAGCCTATAACTGACACCATCGATTCTACTGGGTCTCAGGCCTTCAGACTGAGACGGGAATGTACACCATCAGCTCTCCTGGGTCTCAACCGTAGATGTGGGGATGTGTTGGCTTTTATAATTATAGGAGCTGATTCCTTAATACAAATTTCATTACACACACACACAAACACACACACACATAAACACACACACAAACGTATTGGTCCTGTTTCTTTGGAGAACACTGACTAATACACCTACAAAAATCAAACTTCCTCCCTGTATGTGTGGTCATTTCTTTAATCAACAAAGGAACCTTCCCTGAGAAACAGTAGTTCCCCCAAGACTTCGATTTGGTCCCTCAAGACACATATGTTCCCAGTAAAATTTTTCGTTTTGCTGAATAGGTCTGTGCTCTGTATTTGTTGCAAGTGAAGACTGCAGTGGAGTGGGATATTTGTGACACACTCTTTCTTCTAGAGATAGAAACTGTTCAATATATGCACTCTGTGCATAAAATCCAGTGTTGCTGAGTTTCAAGGAAATGGAAATACGTCAGGCAATCAACTTGCAGATGACAAAAGCCATGTCCTCTGAGATCTTGAGTCATATTAGCCAAAACCCATCGCTATAAACTCAATCAAATATCACTCACGGTTGCTCATGAATAGAGGATACGGTGAAAATACATGTATTACTCAAAGTTCCACAAGGAATTATAACCAACAGAAAATATATATTTATTTTAAGACATTGGGTTATGGGATTTGGGGTAAGTCAGCAAGGTGGAAACTCAGGCATGGTTTGTACATTTCGGTTTTGAGGCAGAATTCCTTCTTCTTTGGAAAACCTCAGTCTCTACCCTCAGCCTTCAACTGATTAGATGAGGCCCACCCACATTGTAGAGAATCCTTCGCCATCCTCCAAGTTTATGGATTGTAAGTGCATGTCACATCCACAAAATACTTTCACTGAGCCATCTAGATTAGTGTTTGGCCAAGCAATTTGGCAGCAAAGGCTGGCCATGTTGTCACATGTAAAATTAGCCATCACTGACAGGATCCAGTGCTATGGTCTGAATGTTTGTGTCCACTCCCAGTTCATTTGTTGGGACATAACACCCGATGTGATGAAATTAACAGGTGAGGACTTTTGGGGAGTGATTAAGTTATGAGACAACCACTCTCATGGATGGGACCAGTGCCTTTATTTTTTTATTTATTTATTTATTTTTTTTTGAGACAGAGTTTCACTCCGTTGCCCTGAGTAGAGTGCCATGGCGTCAGCCTAGCTCACAGCAACCTCAAACTCCTGGGCCCAAGCGATCCTCCTGCCTCAGCCTCCTAAGTAGCTGGGACTACAGGCATGCGCCACCATGCCAGGCTAATTTTTTCTATATATATTTTTAGCTGTCCAAATCATTTCTTTCTATTTTTAGTAGAGACCGGGTCTCGCTCTTGCTCAGGCTGGTCTCAAACTCCTGAGCTCAAACAATCCACCCGCCTTGGCCTCCCAGAGTGCTAGGATTACAGGTGTGAGCCCCCGCGCCCGGCCGGGACCAATGCCTTTATAAAAGAGGCCCCAGAGAGCTCCCTCACCCCTTCCACCATGTGTGGACACAGCGAGAAGGCACCATCTACTAAGAAAGCTCTCACCAAATACTGAAAATATAGCTCCCTTTCAAATTGCATAATGCAGTAGCCTTCTCACCTGCAGGCTCCTCTCCAAATTTTCTAATAAAATGCCCTGCAATGGTCCTACTTCTTAGTCAATTAAATGATCTTACCCTGAACTATAAAAGACACCCCAACACACCTCCTGTGTGCAGCATTCAGGACCTGTTGTCTGAGCCTCAGCACAAACGCAGCCTGCGCCCTCTGGTTTATGTCACAGCGCTGATTTTAAGCTTTTAGCAAATGACATATGCTTAAAAATTATACCTGTCACCGTCTGTCCAATCAATGCATTAAAGAGGTGTGAGCGAGCAGAATAAGAACAGTGTGTCCTATATTACCCCAGGAGATCTCATGGGAAATTATAGCTGTCTCTTCAACATGCCAGGGAAATTGAGGCCTTCTAGTAAGTGTCTGCTTCTCTGTGTCTGGGATGACAAGCAAAATATTTTACCATTTGGCCCCAGGGGACTTAAAAACCATGAGACAGACATCATGAAGTTAAACTGAATTTCTGTGAAATAGCCTTTATCCCCTCTCTGTCGTGAGGGTGAGTGGTAGACCGGCCCAGTTCTCTGCATAGAAACGGGCAGAAAACAGTATCTAGGACTGATCCTAAAATCGACAGCAAATGAAGGCTCAGCTCATTAAGATGAAAAAGGTAAGATGGTATAACAATCTAGACCCATTTTCTTCTTTTACAGATTAAAAGATAGCAGCTATCCAGGCTGATGTAATATATTGTCCCGGTTGGAAAGAGTAGGGGAGGCAGGATTTGGAATCTGGAGCTTCTCGAGTTTGCTAAAATGTTCTTGGGTCCAACAAGCGAACACATCCTGAGGTCCGTACCGGAGGCAGGGGTGATGCTAAGATCACAGGAGGAGACAGAGAGGAACCTCCCCCTTTCCCCACAGAACACGCTCTCCTCTTGTATTGCTCAGGAATTCTGTCTTTTGTCATTTCCTGTAATTGTCATCTCTACCCTGTCTCTCCACATTTTGATTCAAAATGAAAAATTGTGATGTGTGATTTTAATACATGTGACAACTTTTCCAAAACTCACATCTCTGAATTTTTTTTTTTTTTTTGGTCTTCCTTTCTCAATTATTTTCCAATATTTTGGGGGGAGAAAATTGTGTGGTCCTTCACTGCCTGGCTTCAGATAATGTATTATCTCCTTATATTTTCCAGGTAAAGCCCGAAACGTATATATGTAGGTGAATACACAAATTTAGCAGCTTGACAGTGTGTGTCCAAAACTATCGGAAGAGGAGAATTGAGAAGCAGAGAAGAGGCACTTCAACATTTCTGAGAAAGCACAAATAATTTCTGTGCTGTGAAAAATGTCACAGACTCAGGTGGTGCAAAGGCAGCACATGTACCCAAAGCATTTGTCCTCTCGTAATATTATTTCTGTGTGTGGCGACACATCAGGACACATGCCCAGGTGCACTCATCTTTTTGATTTGGGAAGTCTGACCACAGGATGTCAGTTTCTCAGCCTTGAAGACCGTTCTCTCTACCAGCTCAGAACTCACGTTGGTGTCCAAGGTCAGGGGTCTGCGTGAGGACTGTACTTTACGAACAGGGGACAATTCAAGAGAACCGCAGAGTAATACTCAAGGTGACAACATGGCTTGTGGAGATGCCCCAGGAAGGGCATCCACACAATCTGCACACGGTTCAGCGCCCAGTCCAGACATAACGAAGTTGAGAGCGGAACACTGATCAAAAAACAAACACGATCACTTGAATTTATCATTGCAATATATTTTTGGCCTTGTCATCCTGTTTAGGAGAGAGGCTGAGAGATTTATCTAGATTGGCAACAGATAAATCAGAGTC
Organism: Varecia variegata; assembly: GCA_028533085.1. Lineage (NCBI taxonomy): Eukaryota > Metazoa > Chordata > Mammalia > Primates > Lemuridae > Varecia > Varecia variegata. The sequence goes on along the minus strand of CM052457.1, from coordinate 1,795,330 downwards.
TAAGTCTAAATATTGTGAATGATTCTGCACTGGGTGACGTTCGATAGTCATCGAACAAGTGCCCAGAACTACTCTCTATTCAGTGAACGGAGAGAAAACAAAATTAGAGACTTCAGAAAATATCAAACAGCATTATATTCCATTTAATTCCATCAGAATAACTCACAGCTTTATGGAAGCAAGCAGATGGTGTATCATTCATAGCATCAGCTGCTTGGAACATGGACGGACTTATCATGGGTACGTTTTACATGATATTTTTTGGATGGGACATTTTGGTTGCTTGACATATAGCTATGCATTGTAATGACTAGAGATCTGCATAGAAATTTTCTTAAAAAATTCTAAATGTCTGTATGCATCTATTACGGTCCAAATTGTGCCACCTCTCCAATTCATATGTTGCAGCCCTCATCCCCAATGTGATTACATTTGGAGACATGTCCTTTAAGGAGGTAATTAAGGTTAAGTGAAATCACGTAGGTGGGTCTCTAATCCAATGAGACTGGCGTCCTTATAAGAAGACCAAGAAACCACTGGAGGTGCATGCACACAATATTGATTTTATACGTACATACTTACATTTTTATGAATATTTCAAATACATCTTCAATAATGATGCTTTTTTAATTTTTTGACATTGAATTATGAAATTAAAAGTGCAATCCCAAGCTTTTCTAAAATTATTTAACCTTCTGCATCTAAAGTGGGAATAAAGATATTATTCTACCCATGGAAGAATTAGGTAGAATACATGGAACCATTATTGCCAACCCGGTATGTAAGTCACCCCTGCAATTATCAAACACTCTTTTGCCGTTATCATTTTAAAAATATGGCATCAGCATGAGGTGATCAAACTGCTGATTAGCAGTAAAGCAGTTACTGAGAATCTTTTCAAATCATTTTTTTGCTCCTAGAAGCACTTTGCATGATATAATTCATTCAAAAGAAGATATAGTATTACTAAATTAGCTGGAAGGTATTAAACATAGCCAATTGGCAACACACGATTTCTAAATCTCCATTTTCATTTGGAAAAGTACTTTTTTTTTAATTCAAAATGCTTGTAAACTAAGAAAATATATAGGCATTTCCAGTCAAGAAATGTCTAAAGCTCACACACTCGTCTCTATTCAATTTCACTCAAAAACCTTAATTACCTCCTTAAAGGAGGTGTCTCCAAATATAATCATATTGGGGATTAGGGCTGCAACATATGAATTGGAGAGGTGGCACAATTCAGACCATAATAGATGCATTTAGATTCTTTTTAAAGAAAATTCCTCTGCAGATCTATAGTCATTATAATGCACAGGTATATGTCAAGCAACCACAATGTCTCACCCAAAAAATATCATGTAAAATGTACCCATGATAAGTCTGTCCATGTGCCATACTGCTCACCGATGTCCAGTGATTGGCCAACCCCAAATTTATACTCCATCCTTCTCCTTCAGGAATATTCAATGCATCAAGTCTCCTAGGGGACACAGCTGATTTCATGGTGTCAAATTAGAATCAAATTCTTGATTCCTTTTAATAACACCATTAATAAAAATCAAGATCTGAGTACTCATTGCTTCATTTCTGCTCTGATGTCATAGGTTCTTCTTTTTTTTTGAAAGTATGAGGTCTTTTATTACATCTATAACACGGAGTTCAAGTATACGTAACTGATGTCATAGCTTCTAACCCTTCCATCGTACTCGGTTAGGGTCTACTTTTTCTTTTAGAAATTGTGAGTTTGTATTCACACTGTTACTTAAAAATTTAGAGTTATATATTTTTCTTTTAAAATATTTAATTGACAGATAAATATTGAAAATATTTAGGGTGTCAAACATGGTGATTTGATATATGCATACATTATACAAGGAGTACCACAGTCAAGTTATTTTATTATGTTGCACTTGAGTCTGTTTTCTGCTACACCAAAAACCCTAGTCTCTAATTACCTCATTATATTTATGTTTTAACTTTTGCAATTTATTATTAATATAACAGTCAATGTTGTCATCAACTTGATGTAAAGCTAGAGCCTGTGTTTTGTTGTTAGTAGTGTTTATGTGAGTGTTTTTGCAAACTCTTTGATTTAATTTTATTAGCATATAAAATGTAGATATGGTGTGAAAGCCAAAACTTAATAAAGTAATCTTGGAAAATTTTTCACTAAGGCCTACATTTTATCCTAGTTCCTTTTATTTCCAATAGTTTTTCCACTTCACTATTATAAGAACCATAATAGTTTATGATCCTTAATTTCTTTAAGCCAATTTAGAGAAAACTGACAAGTATAATAATGTACCTGTTACTATTAATAGAATTCTAATCTAGCATGCAATTAGATGCTACATTTATTCCAAAAAAATCATTTTGCCAAAACATGATCATAAGCAATTATTGGGAATTTAGGAACATCACTACTTCTTCAATAATGGCTGTTTCAATAAAAGGCATTTGGGGAAAATAATGACTAATTCACATGTAGAAATCTCTGTTTTTAGTTGTTCTTGTTATTTCTTTAAAGTTGAGTTTATCGATGAGTTTATCGATGAGTTAAAGTTGAGTTTATCGATGTTTTACATTTTTATATATCTTCTATGTAGTTACATTTAGTATTTTTTTAGTGTACAGTTCTGGGTTTTTGAACTACTTTACAGTAACTATTATCACAATCATGATATGCAAACAGTTCTATAACCCCAAGATGTTCACCCGTGCCCCTCTGAGCCCAAACCTTTTCCCAGAGCACCTCCCCTGGCAGACACATGGCTGATATTTGTCCCTGTAGTTTTGTCTTTTCCAGAATGTCATATAAAGGAAATTAAACTATATGTAGACATTTGAGTTTGGATTTTGTCACCCTGAATAAAGCATTTGTGATTCATCCAGGTCACCATGTGTACTAGTTACTGCAGCAGTGATACACCACCCATCAAACACTAACAGTGTTATGTTTTTAAATTGTTGAAAAATATCCCAATGTGGGTGTGCACCATAATCCGATTATTTGTTCACCACTTAACGAACATTCAAGTTGCTTCATTTTTGCAAAATTATGAATAATCCTATATACATTTAAGTGCATATTTTTGTTTGAACCTAAGTTTTTATTTCTTTACGTTAAACATCTAAGACTGGGATCGATAGTCTGAATGCTAAGGATACGCTCAATGTTGTCTGAAACTGCCAAGTTATTTTCTGAAATGGCTGTACCATTTTGTACCCACTCATGAATGGGAGCTCCAGTTTTTCTAATTCATGTCAGCAATTGGCATTGTCAAATTGTCAAACTGATGTTTTTATTGTTCTTTTTGCTTTGAGTCATTCCAATATGTATGCTGGTATCTCATCTGATTTTATTTTGCATTCTTCAATTGCTAATGATTTTGATTATCTTTGTGTGTGCTTATTTTCCATACACATCTCTTCATTGGTGATGTGTCTGTTCAAATCTTTTCTCCACTCATTTTCATTAACTGGGTGGTTCATTTTCCCTTTATTGAGCTTTGAAGATTGTTATGAGTTTAGGATATAAGTCTCCTTTATCAAGTATATGTTTTGCATGTATCTTCTCCGAATCTGTCACTTCACTTTTCATTTTCTTAATAACACTATTTTTTCCTTTTATGGATCATGCTTTTTTGGGGTCATATTTAGAAAATATCTGTCTAATAAACTCTTCGTTCAAATACTTAAACCTATCGTCTGGTCTAAGGGAGGGGACCAGATGATAACTGTCTCAAGAGAGTGGGCAGGAAAGTTAGAAAACCTACAGACCACATTCCTCCTTTCTTGCAAGCATGCTAAGGAGCAGAAACACAGTAATGGCATTTGCTAGTGGAAAATCCCTTGTCTATGGAATGGTATGGATAAGATAAACCTGGTCTGGGGAAGACGGCTTACGGTAAACACCCAGAATCAATGGATTTATGGTATATGGATTTCTGGAATCTATCCCATTACGTATATAACTACCAGAGTATAAAATGAAACTTTGTTATGACAGAGATATTCAGCTGAATGAACAGAAATCTGTAAAACGAAATGAATAAAGATTAAAAAAATTCATTTTGATGTGTCTTCTTTGGAAATTTTATAGATTTAATATTCCATGCTTGAAGAACATACTTAACATTTTGTAATTTTTAGTTTGTTACACAAAAAGGAATTCACTATCAGCTCAAATTATTACTAATCTGAATTACTGAGTGCTTACTGAAAAGACGGAGGGTATACAGAACCAGAACAGAAATTATCAACATAATATGATGAATGGTTAAAAGAAGGAATATCTAAGCCAGAATCTTTAACCAAAGCAACTTGATCGCATAGGTATTCAAAGAAAGAGGTAGGGAGAAGTTGGCCCTGGGTGCAAGCAATAATGGGGTGGTAGAGGATTTAAAAATGGTAATAAAATTGACTAAAATGTGGTCCTAACTTTTATTATCATCATGTGTAGGCAATTCTAAACAACATCAATAATAAACTACTCTTCACTGAAAAGATCTTTGTTAGTCTAAATTCTAAACAGTTCTTGTTCTTGCTGAGTTTCATAATATACATATATATTTTTCTAAAAAAGCATAGTTTTGTTACTTATCCTTAAAAAACCATTGTGTACTACTCAAAGTTATTTTGAAAATTTTCAGTTATGTCACTGTGCTGAAAAATGTAGACTCAACTATATATGATCTTTTTGTAAATAATTTTTAATATATAAATTAAATATATATATAAATGTTCTTTGGATGTAATAGAAACACAAGTATTTTTTGTTAAGATAATAAGGATAATACAGGTTTTGAACATATCCATTTGAATGTGCTGATTATATAATTTCTATGTCATCCCTAAATTTTGCTTTTAGCCATTTGGATGATTAGATTCTAAAGGAGGTGTATTAAAGCCAAAAGCAGGGTTGGAGTTTCTGAAGCACTTCTTGTATTTCATGGGCTTCCTCATATCCTGCCTTGGCTACATCCTACATCCAAGCCATCAGTGTCTCTTGTTCATCTACCTTGGGTCACTACACCAACCCCAGAACCTCTGGCCCATCCCCAACCCCAGCTTCTCCCAGACGGACGGACGGCCACGTGGCTACTCTTGCTTCTCCCACTGCCCTTGGAGTACCTGTGTCCACACAGGGCCAGAGCAACAATGACCCTCTAGGTATGTGAGATCACCCCTTTCCTCTAACGACAACCCTCCATGGAATACCAGATCTCTCAGAATAAACACTTTATGTCTTTGTCATGGACTCCATGGCCCACCCCACCTTGTCTTGACTCTTGTGCCCATCCCCTCCAGACCTGCCTTTCTAAACCTGTAAAACATGCTCCTCCTTCTTGTTTCTCTCTTGAAATAGGCACACTTCCTGTTTCTCTCCTAAGACAGGCTCACTTCCTGTTTACCCTCTGTGCAGGACACTTCCTGTTTCTCCCTTGTTCAGGACACTTCCTGTTTCTCTCCTAAGGTAGGCACACTTCCTGTTTCCTCCTTGTGCTGGACACTTCCTGTTTTCCCCCTGGGCAGGACACTTCCTGTTTCTCTCCTAAGTCAGGCACACTTCCTGTTTCCCCCCTAGGCAGGACACTTCCTGTTTCTCTCTTAAGGCAGGCACACTTCCTGTTTCCCCCCTAGGCAGGACACTTCCTGTTTCTCTCTTAAGGCAGGCACACTTCCTGTTTCCTTCCTGTGCTGGACACTTCCTGTTTCCCCCCTGGGCAGGACACTTCCTGTTTCTCTCCCAAGGCAGGCACACTTCCTGTTTCCTCCCTGTGTAGGACACTTCCTGTTTCTCTCTTAAGGCAGGCATACTTCCTGTTTCCTCCCTGTGTAGGACACTTCCTGTTTCTCTCTTAAGGCAGGCACACTTCCTGTTTCCTCCCTGTGTAGGACACTTCCTGTTTCTCTCTTAAGGCAGGCACACTTCCTGTTTCCTCCCTGTGTAGGACACTTCCTGTTTCTCTCTTAAGGCAGGCACACTTCTTGTTTCCTCCCTGCGTAGGACACTTCCTATTTCTCTCTTAAGTTAGGCACATTTCCTATTTCTCCCCTGTGCAGCACAATTCCTATTGCCTCCCTGTTCAGGACACTTCCTGTTTCTCTCCTAAGGCAGGCACACTTCCTATTTCTCCCCTATACAGGTCATTTCTTGTTTCTCTCCTCCAATTTGTTTTTTTGAGGAGAAATCTTTGGATATCATCTGTTGAGCTTCTATATGCAAGGTAGAATTTCATGTACTAGAAACATGAAAAGGAAGAAAAATATATTTGGTGAAAGCATCTCCTAATGGTACAGAAAGAAAGGCACCTTGTTAGATGACAGTATGCTAGCTCTAGATAGATAGAGACTGTCCTCTTCGCAGAAGTGGCAAAACTGTGTGGAGATCACAATATTGGGAAATATGCCAGCTATTTGGAAATTATTTTGCCTTATTCTTCTGTTTTGCACCTATAGTAATTGATTCACAAAGTTAGAAAAAATAAAGACTTGTGAAGTTTGTCTGCAATTGCACTTGGATTTGGAAACTGCCTCTGGTGTTCTGGCATTAATCAAAATTACCTTGCATCTGTTTCCTAGGTGAAAAAAAATATTTTACCTTACGGCTGTCAATGATTCCAAGTGAGAAGCCAGAGTCATTAGCTACACTCATGTTAATAAATGAGCTCAGTCTAAATTATGGATCTGTAAAATCATTTTCTGCAAGGATGAATAAGTATTACTTATACCACTTAAAGGAGCACTCTGTTGTCAGGACACATGATTATTTTTATTGACAGAGACGTCATATATATACAAAGATGCATAATTTGGTTATGTATAATTTATACATAAAAGTATGATTATATATATAAATGAATATATATGAATCTGTACATATATGTGAACATATATTAATGTTATTTACATATCATTAATAATTTATTAATGTCTATATTAATACAGGACTTCAATCCAAATGAAAATCTATACTAGGACTTTAATCCAAATGAGAGTCTATACTTCCTAGAAAAGAATGTAGTTGTCTCAGTTATATTTTTATAACACCAGTATTGTGCCAGGACTATTACTAAACTATTTACAGAACAACATGATCTTAAAATTATTGGGTATCTTATGATTTCAGAGGCCAGGATCAGAGAATAGCAAAAACATATGGGAATATTGAGTCAAAAAATTAAAACAACCAAAAAGCTAGCTTCTGCATAAAAAATTGTAAGTGCCTGATGTGAACACACACAGAGGGTACTGGTTTTATTATCAGGCATAGTCCTTGTCCTTAAATATAAAGAAAACTAGAGAAATATTTAAGAATGGGGCTGTTTAAGAAAAAAAAAATATCACCTCTCATTCCTTTGAGGAATAGATCTAAACACCAAACCCCCATGGTCAGTCCCCTATAATTACTCTACATGCCCCCAAAGAATAGAGATAAAACAAACCAGTGCCTTAATTAAATATGGACAAGACTCTATATCTTTAGAGACTCTTTTTAATGAAACTAAAAAAAAAAAAAAAAAAAAAAAAACCTATGCTGCTATTTGATTTAAATAAAAACTATCAAGTCTGTTCATGTCTCAAGTGCCTTGACTTCTTATAAAAACTGGATTCAGCAGTCTCTGGTTAAGAAGCCTTGTCCTTCCTATTAAAGAATCAAATCTTTCACCATGGGCGAAAAAAATAAAAGATCATATGGAACCCCAGCTTAGCATTCTGAAAAGTTATTAGGAGGACGCCCCATATCCCGTAGACAGAACAGTGAATTTCACTTTGCTTTATTCATTCTTGTGGTGTAGACCCATGGGACAAGAATTACCACAGACACGCAAAGAAAATATGAAGTCTCTGAAAGTCCAGGTGTAGCCAGATCAATAAGACACAATTCCAAGCCGGTATAGTCAGGAGGCTCTCTTAAAAGTAACTTACACATTTATTTTCTAATTAACAAAGAAACATGTATACATTTATGGTGCACAAAATGATGTTTTGATAGATGCATACCTTGTGGAATGGCTAAATCAAGCTAACATATCCATACCTTCATATACTGATCATTTCTTCGCAGTGAGAACACTTAAAATCTACGGTCTTAGCAATTTCCAAGTATATGGTGCACTGTGATTCAGTATAGTCACGCTACTGTACAGTAGACTCCTGAACTTATTCCTGCTGTCGAATTGAAATTTTGTCTCCATAAAGCCCACGCAACCCTCCACCTCAGCCTCTGGTGACTCTACTACATTTTGCTTCTACGAGTTTGACATTTTTATAGATTTGACGTATAAGGGAGATCATGCAACATTTCTTTTCCTGTGCCTGGTTTATTTGACTTAATATAGTGTTTTCCAGACTCATTCATGTTGTCATGAATGACAGGATTTGCCTTTTTTTAAAAGGCAGAATAGAATTCCTCTGTGTACACATACTATATTTTTTATGCATTTATCCATGAACAGACATTAAGGTTGATTCCATATCTTGGTTATTGTGAATAAAGCTGCCATGAACACAGGCATGTGGATATTTGTTTGTTTGCTTTTTCCTGTGGAGGTAGATGGCATTGCCTCTTTCTTTTTAGAATAGAATCAAATTGCCTTTGTGACAAAATATGTCTCTATCATGTTTGTTGTTCAATCACATAAGCACAGAGTCTAATTAAACATCCCAAACACAGCATATTAAAACATGTTTTTATCACACCTATGGTAAGGACACAGCCTGCCTTCCGTACAGGTAAGACAAACGTGCACAAATGTACTTTGCCTAACAATTTGCATCCATGGGTAAACCTCAATAATCAGAGTGCATGCCGTAAATTAGATATTCCATGCTCCGTCAACATAATCACTGTGCTATTTTGTAAGATGGCTTGGGGCTGTTACTTCCCAAAATAACTAAATTGTTCTTGTTCTGCATGATAGCAAGTTACAAAACGCAAACGGACCTGCACTTGCTCGTACCGGCTCGGGGTTTAAATACTTAACTTGCAAGTTAGCAAGTGCATATTATACTTACTTGTGGAGTGAAAATGCTTGCAAAGGTGTTTATACAGGAGTTCATAAAGGAAATGTTTAAAACATATTTCTTCATGGCATGCCTTTCAAAAAGTGTAGGAAACAGAAATGCATTCTATGGAGACTTATTGTGCATTAACCATTGAACAGGGTGAGTTAGGAGCAAGTTTAAAACTTACTCTGGAAAAATGCCATTAAAAGGACATTTTGTTGCAATTAGGAGCAATGGTTTATTTTAAGAAAACTAAAATGAGCTATACATTTTCTAGGACATATTGTACTATTCATATTTACTAGGAATACAATAGGTCAAGTCATGAAATAGCCATTTTTATAGGTCAGAAATGACAATTCCATGTGATCCAACCAGATAATGTAATCTCAAATATATTCTGAGATTTGTTGAACAGGGCAAAGCTCCCTCCTTAGTAGCTGGAAACTTTTGATTGGTGTTTTAAAATTTTAATCAGGGTTATAGGACATTTTCTGATTCTGCTACATCTTTTGCCTAAAAAAAGATACACCAGAAAAAGAGATGGGGGGGACGGGGGTGGGGGAGGGGATGGGTGTATACCTACAGGAGGAGTGCGATGTGCACTGTCTGGGGAATGGACACGCTTGAGGCTCGGACTCGGGGGATTGGGAGGGACATGGGCAATATATCTATGCAGAACTTTTGTACCCCCATAATAAGCTGAAATAAAAAAAAAAATAAAAAAAAATAAAAAAAAATAAATAAATAAATAAATAAAAAAAAAAAAAGAGATGGCTTAGAGCTTCCTTGAATTATTAAGGCAGATTGTTAGAAACAGTCTCGTCACCATTAAAAAAATATTTATTTTGACTGAATCGATCATTTGCATTGATCTAAAGAGGGTTCACAACCAAAGGCCAGCATCTGCATCCCATGCATAAAAAACTGAAATATAATAAAAACCATATTAATTATATATTTTCAAATTATTCGAAAGACAAGGAGGCTTACATACATCTGTCCTGGCATTAGGTTATGAGTGAAGAAAGCTGGAAGGAGAATGCTCAGAGCTCTTTATCCTGCGTTGAGAATAATTGATACTTGTGATTATATTTCAAATTGTGGTTATGAAGAGATGTCATTCGAAGCTCAATTGTAAATAACTCTTATATGTCTTAAACAATACAACATATAAGAAGTAAAGTCAGTTTTCTAACTTGGAACAACTGTATTTTTAAATTTTAATTGACAAATAATAATTGTATATAGTATTTATGGGGGAAGATGCGATGTTTGGATATCCATATACATTGTGAAGTGATTAAATCAAGCCAAAGCCAACTCACATATTTATCTTTTTCTGTGGTGAGAAAATCTAAAATTTATTCTCTTAGCAATTTTGAAATACACAACATATTATTGTTAACTTTAATCACCATGCTGTGCTATGTATCACTAAAATTTATTCTTTCTAGAAATACACTTTGAAAGCCATTTTCAAGGTGGGAAAGCATATCAACTTAAAAATGTCCAGAATTTAAAGGTGTTTATATTGTATAAATTTTCTGAAATATTGATGAGCTCTGAGTTTTTAAATAGATTTTATGCCAGCTCCAACTTATACTCAGATTTTTTTTTGAAAAAAGGGAAGGGATCTGAAAATTGATGGGGTAAAATGTGCTAGTGGTAAAACCCTCAGTATTTCTTCATGTATCATGTGATTTAATTTTAATTCCAATCCAGTTGCGTTCCAAGCCATACGTGTGGCCTACGGAGAAATGACTATAGCAGATTTTCCAATTAAATCCACTGGACCCCTCCTTCCTTTGGGCACGGACATCATTTCACACATTAGTGTGATGAATTCTAAAGTAATAACTTCTCCAAATATGAATGCATGAAATCCACAAAGATTAATCAGTAGTTTTGTCACTTTCTGATCTAAACATCGGCAAGTGGTATATTACAACATGACTTGGAGACCCCACACCACGACGACCCACATGTTTTTGTGAAAGACAATTTGAAATGATTTGTTGATGTCTCCTTCATTACCCCTGGGTTCAGGTGCTCCGAGTTTTGCCTTGGAAATTTTCCTCTTGGGCTCAACCTATCCAAATAGTACCTTGGCTTAAGATTTTTCTCTACTTTCACAGGTTTTAAAATTCATCATTGGGGCCATATTCAAAAATGTATTGGAATGTAGAAACAATGTAACTAATTTGTGTGCCACGTTTCTTATTGGCCAAAGGATACAAAGTTACAATTAGACAACAGTGGGTGGTTCTGGTGTTCTCTTGCACAGAAGGGTGATGATGGTGAAGTGTGAGCATATGCCATGTCTTTGTGGAGTAGCATAAATCAGAATATGTGTATGCATGTACATGCACGTGCCTCTAATTCTGGTAACATTTAAATGTCCTACAGGTTCATCCAATAGCTGTATATATTTATAGGGTGCATGTGATGTTTAATGCCCAAATAATATCCCACTGCCATTCAATCCTTGTTAAGGTTATTTCAGTTTCCGCATTGTTAGCTCTGTTGGTACTGTTCTCACCAAGAGGGACCCCTGATGCAAACTATGGACTTTGGGTAATAATGAAGTGCATTAGAGGTCACTCTTGGTCTTGCACATTCTGTAGGTTTGGACAAATGTATAATATCGGTTCATCTTTCTGCTCAAATGTATAACGTGGGTTCATCTTTCTGCTCAATTTAGCCATGAACCTAAAACTTCTCTAAGAGTAAAGTCTACTAAATCTATTCCTCGAGCAATAGACACAGTTGTTGTGCTGTGCGTAAGAGAGAAGAAATAAAAGGCATTTCCTTTTCCCAAGTTGCAAAGCAAGCGGAGGAAGATTAAGCAAAACACAGCCTATGAGAATAAGTATGGCATTAACATTTCAAAGTATTGACGGACTGACGCTATGGACAGAAACAGAGGCAAGATATCGGGCAAATGCAGCTGTTGCATTATAGTTTGCAGGTATAACTGAGCTGAAGTGCCCACAGAGCAGAGACAGAGCATCCCACATTAAGGATAACTTGCGAGTTTCCCGATAAGATACGGCATAAAGACGATGTAAGCACTCATTTGGTGCATATGCCTCGCTGCCCTGTGGGGTGCACTTTCCTAGGCAACATTGCAATGATGCCTTAAATGATATTGGCCCTTTATGGGCCAACCATTTAAGAACCCATCCTCGGTAAGGCCCAGACACGAGAAAACCACAAGAACATACAAAATGCCACATATCACAGCTCCAATTTGAAATGACCTCTTGCGAACACCTTTGTTCAGGTTACCAGTTCAAATGGGCTGATCTATTTAAACAGCAAGCATTGTATTCCGCTGTGTTTAGACGTCCTGCATCCCTGGGATTAGTGCAGGTTGCTATGATGGTATGAGCAAGTGGTTAGTGCTGAATTCATGGTTAAGTGTTTAGACAACTTCTTTCCTCTAAGAAGCAACTGCTTTTACTAAAGCCTCCAGGAACAGCATGAAGGCAGCTCCCCCAATGGAAAACATAGTCCCTCGGAGCTCTTAAACTCTGAGTCAGAAATGCATTCTATAGTGTGTTGCAATTGCTTGAAATGCCTTTGTATGTGACTAAGCACTTTCATCTCTCACGTGTCAGACGAACCTTCAACAACCACAATACCTCAAGTTATATTCCACCTGTCAGGGTCTGATGTTGTCATATGGCTCATAGGTTATGCCCTCCTGTCTTTGTGCCTAGTTTCCTCCAAGAGGCCTTTACAACGTTAAATTTTTATTTATAGCTTTAGTTTGTCAGTAGGGAAAAATTTCAAAGCCAAAAAATATAGTGTAGAAATGCAAGCAAAGAAACAAACAGAAGTTTCTCAGAAGAAGAGATTACAAATGGCTCATGTACGTGTTAATCTTCAGAACGTCTAAACATTGCAATTTGAAAAATAATTAGTATAAAGAAAAAGGAGATTTTGAGAAATAGACACTAATCACAATGAGCTGTCCTCGATTGAATCAATCCACCATAGGAGATACAGGGAAATTGGAATATGGATTAAGTATTAGATTATACTGAAAATTTTTGAAATTCTGCTAGGGGTGATGTGTAGGAAAATACCCTTACATTTTTAGGGATGCATACTTAAGTATTTAGACATGAAATGTCAAGATATCTGTAATTTCCTTTAACATATTTCAATGAAAAAATGGATAAAGCAGATAGATATAGGAAAATACTAACAACCGTCAAATGTAAGTGATGAGTATATGATGTCCATTATACTATTCTACTACATGTTTGTATGTGCAAAGCTTCTTTATAATAAAAACTAGAAACAAAAAAAAGAAAAGAAAAGAGGTAAATTTTATAGCCATCCCAGTCAGAACACAAAGAAAATAAAATTTGTTGCAATAGGAACCTTCATTTATGGTTGATGGGAGTGTAAATTTGTAGAATGCCTTTTGAAAACAGATGGCATTCCTTAGTGACGCTGAACGTGTGTGTGATCTACAACAACTCTATAGGTTGGTATCCTATAGAAATCCCTATTATATGCACACCAGGATATATGTAAAATATATCTATAAATAGATAGATGACATTTATCCTCCTAAAACCTGCCAATGATATAAACAGTCACCAAAGAAGGTGACAAAATATATCACTGGATATTTATACAACAGAATACTGTGTAGCAGTGAAAAGAAATGAATTAAAATTGTATGAATCACCAGAGAAGAATATCAAACATGTATTTTGTGAAAAACATCAAGATTCATAGTTCATACTAATGACAGTATCACCAGGTTCTTTACCAAGAGAACCTCCAGTACCATATTGCAGCGTCTCTGGGACTTTGAAACTTACCCTTAGCTTTTGTGAAATGTACAGTACACTATTGTTCACTACAGTCGCCCTGATGTGCAGTAGATCTCGAAAATGTTATTGCTCCTGTCTAAACAAAGCTTCGTACCCTTTGACCAACATCTCCCATTCCCTCCCTCCACCCACAGCCTCTGGTCACCACCATTCTACCCTCTGCTTCTGTGAGCTCAGCATTTGTAGGTTTCGGATTCAGGACAGCATCGTTTGCGACAGCCAAGGTATGGAATCAACCTGTGGCCACCAACAGACGAATGCATAAAGAAAATGTGGTATGTATACAAAATAGAATATTATTCACCCATGAAAAAGAAGGAAACTCTGTAACTTGTGACAACGTGGATGAACCCGGAGGACCTTACGCGTTATGTAAAGTGGAGTATGCCAGGCATAGGAAAGCAAATACTGTATGTTCTCATTTACACGTGGAGCTAACACTTTTAATACAAATTTTCGGGTCTACCCAAATGAATACACTTGGCTTGATCCACAATTCAGTTTCTTATTTCCAGATCTAATACCCTTAGCATCCATCGCTATAGAGATGACCAACATTTCTAGCAAATAATTTGGCAAACTCTTATTTCCTTTTATCATGAATGTTGTTTCCTCCTGGCTGAGAATTTGCAGGCGTCCTCCTGGGGCAAGACGGGATCTGATTTTAATCACATATCTGCAGGAAAGGAGGGATTTTGGGGTGGGGCGTGATGAAAATGGGCCTTCCTTTGCAAGGCAACAGCCTCAAGTGATATTATGCAGTCTGCAGACTTGCAAAAATTAGCTCGTCATATGGAAAGGAAGAACCGTTTTGGGGGTCAATTGAGGATTATTTGTGTTTGGGAGCTCAGGGAACTTAGTGTCATATGAGTTCAATTAAAGGTCCTAATCCAATTCTCTGAGTCTTGTGCGTGATGTCAGTACCCCTTGTCTCCCAAGCCACTGTGCCCTGCTACATCGGAACCCACAAACATAAATGCTTGGCACCATCTCCCATAATACCCACAAAGCTAAAAGCTGTCCTATGGAATGAAACAGTGTGGGAAAAATAACACAGCACACACTCTGTGTTTGTGTTTTTCGGGGACACACAGCAGGAGCTGTCTAACTTCCACTTTCTGAATTTCCAGTGACGGCATCCAGCCGGCAGATTCTAAACCACATAAAGCCCCAGGAATTTTACTCATAATTATGTTCTCTGTGAACCAAGTAATACGATGAAAAATGTTCACAGCCGCATGGCTTAAAAGAGCTGCAAACAAAATCAGTCACCGTATCTGCCGACGGGAGAATGAATCAATACGTTGTGGAGTATTCACAGAGTAAAACACTGGACACTGGAGAAACGGAGTGCAGGAAGAGGTACTTGCAACACCTGGATGGAACTTAAACGTGGTATTGAACGGAGGAACCAAGACACAAAACAACTCATATGCTATAAGCCCATTTACATGAAATCCAGACATTTGCATCCTCGGGCATACATGTTAGAAAAGAACAAAGAAGCAATGGCTATGAAATTTAGGATGGAGGTTATCTCCAGGGGAAAAGGCAGACTTCAAGGTGCTGGCTACGTTCTGTTTTTTGCCAGGGTGGTTGTTCTGTAGGTTTTGTCTTATTCAGAAAGCTGTTTAATTACATTTAAGCCCTTTTTCTCAATGCATATTTTATGTCATCCAAAGAGTTGACGAAGGAAGAGAAGAAGGACCTAAATTGCATGCATAATCTCTATCTGCAAAGGAACTGGAGGAAGAACATTTTTATTCTTCTAGACTCAGCAACACAGAGGGAAACATGGAAAGACTTTGAAAGTGATATTCAGCAAGTGTTTATCAGCACCCCACCCTGCACCACCACCCCCAGAGCACCGCATTCGTCATTTCCCCATTTGGAAAAACTGATCGTTCTCTCCTTGAAGATGAGTGGGTTAGGCAAAGTGGACAATTTTATCAACAGCTCAGGGTTAGCGCTATATAGCAACTCTCTGCATTTTGCATATCATCTCTCTTAGTGTGTGCACATGATTAATATTAATTGTATATATTTTTCTATGTATTATCCACTTTCTTGTCTTTCCATTTATCTATGCATCCATTCATCCATCCACCTGTCAATCTCTGTAAATAGATAGAAGATAGACAAATAGATAACTGTAAATGAGTGATACATAGATAGCTAGATGATAGAGAGATGCATAGACTACAGATAAACTATTCTTTTATTTTCAGACTTCTTACTGAATTGTTTGCACTCTTCAGTTCACAGCTGGTTACCCTCATCCTTAATCAGTGCTTGTCCCAATTCTCATATTTTACCTGCCTCAGTGGACATTTCCACATCTCCTCTCCCACTACCCTTATGAACCCTGTCATTCTCAAACAACCCCCATGTATTATTTTCTTCGGGGCAGTGAGATATTAAATATTTATATTTCCATGGCCTTATTTAAGGAGGTTTTACATACTAAGCTTTGGAATGTTAGGAAATTTCAAGCAATCCTTGAAGAAAAAAAAAACAAGTTTTCAAGACATCAATGACCTTCCTGATTTTTGCATTTCCAAAACAAGCAAATAATTCTGGGAAATTATGTTGGTGGCAAAAGAAGACGAATATTTCTGAGGGCTGCAAGAGCTGTAAGGAAGGGAATTTTCTCAAACCTGACAGAGCTTTGCACAAAGTGGAAGGGCAACAGAGGTGTAGTCTGTTCGATATGCAAGCAAGGCACTTGTGCTCCTGTTCCTGAATCTGAAACAGCTGCATCATTCTCCATTTGCGAAAGACTTTTCTGTTCTATACAAACCACAAAAGCAGATGAGTTGCTAAGTTCTGTACCTATATAGGATGAGTTACTTGTTGACCTACTAAAAAAACACAGTATTTCCTTTATAATTTAGATGGGACAGAGAAATCATTACTGTTGGAATTCTTCAAAGTTTCATTATGTTTTTCATATGCTTATTGATGTACTGTGTAGATATTTGGTTCCAGGAAATAATCTATGGTTAAGTCTCATTATGAAAATTATATATATTGATGCTATGGGGTTGTTTAGGCTGATGTAACTGTATTAACTTGTTAGGGCTGCCACAGCAAAATTCCACAAATTAGTGGCTTAAACCACAGACATTTATCCTCTCACGTCCTGGAGGCTGGAAGTCCCAGATCCAGGTGTCTCAGGGCTGGTTCCTCCTGAGGCCTCTCTCCTGGGCATGTGGATGGCGTCTTCTCCCTGTGTCCTCACTGGGTCATCCCTCTGTGCATGTCTGTGTCCTCATCTCCTCTGCTAATAAGGACACCAGTCCTGTTGGATCAGGGCCCACCCCAGTGACCTAATTTTACTTTAATCTCCTCTCTAAAAACCCATCTCCAAATACAGTCACATTCCGAGGTCCTAGGACTTAAAGTTTCAACATGTGAATTTTGGGGAGGAACAAAATTCAGCCTAAAAGAGGAACTATCATCCAAGTCCAGGTGGATTAAAGATACAGAGGGCTAATTTTCTCAGTCAATCAAAAACATGGAGATGGTGTCTTGTGTTAAAAAATACATACTTATTCCATGATACTTGTTAAAGCACTGTCAGGACCATCTTGATAGGTACAGACACCACTGCAATGGGATTCTGCAGTTGGGGAGGGAGATTGGGCTCAACTCTGAACACAGCCCCATGGGCAAGTGGGGATTTATAGCCAAGGAGCAGGTGGGGGTCAGAGGATGGATTTATAGCCAAGGAGCAGGTGGGGGTCAGAGGATGGACAACTACTAAGAGGAAACATCTGGGGTGAGGGGAATTCTGACCAAACTGACCTAACAGGGTTCCTGCTGAAGAGCCAGGGAGATCAGACATCACCTGGGAGAGAGTAGAAGATGAGGAATCAGATATCAAGGGTGCTCTGATATCGAGGGTGGGGTGTTCTTGCTAAACTGACTGAACAGGGTTCTTGATAGAACTGGATTTTTACAAGGAAGTGCACAGATGGGAGAAGAGCCTAACAGAAGTTTCAGGGGCCTAACTAAAAGTTTGGTCGAGCAAGAAATCTTTGTCAACTCTAACAGTGGATAAAGGGCTCCACGACCACGCATCTCTCTGCTTCTTATCACACTTCTGGCAAGAGAGATGGGGAAGAGATGGCCTTCTGTGCCTTAGCTATTTCTCAGAACTTCCCTACACCCACTCCCTGTCACGTACAGGATTGGCTAGGCAGGTCACATGGCCCAAGAGAAGCTGAGTTTGCAAGGAGGGAAAATCATCAAACTTGCTTTGGATCCATCTGGATTTATCACTTGACTTTTTTTCACATTGCTGTCACAAACAATTTTGGGATTTCTGTTAGCCAGAAGAATAGGGTTTTAGACATTGCATAGGCAACTAACCAAATACGCCCCACTATGAAAAAAAAAAACAAAACAAAATCAAGTCATTCTTGGCTGATAAGTGCAATGTACAAAACTGTGAGATTTAATATTATTTTATCAGCATTTCATCCATAATCATTGGCCAAATTATTCATCATTTTAATATAGTTTCCAATGAGGGATATGCCCGATATTTATCACTAGAGTTTATTAAATCACCATATTTTTAAATGATATATTGCTTCTATAGATAAATATGTCAAGAATAAAATCACACAGTGGTGTATTGTGTAATGTTTTTAGCCAATTTTAAAATATCTCTTTTATGTGATTTTGGCTTTTTTTTTGTTTTGTTTTATATCATCACTGACAGTTCTACCTTATCTGAATTCATGCAATTTCAGTGATATATTCTTTGTCTTGGAAAGTAAAACCTTGATAGTCCTTATTTGTCATTTTGTAATGTCAAAATGGTGATATTTCTCTTAATTTAAATATAAGAAAAGGGTATATTATATATGCATTTTTATATATATGCTTATCTGTATGCATATATATGTACATATATATATGGTTTACTACTCCATATTCCATCAGGAAAATTGAATTATACTTCTTTAAAAACGATTAAACCACGAACCTTGCAATATATTTTCTCAATGAATACCTGCAAAAAAGTTGAAAATAATAAATATATCGATTTAATTTGTAGTATGTAATTCAATACAATTTATCCTTCACAATGGGGAAAATGCCATCTGGATGCTTAGAATATTAGTTGTGCAAAATGTCATACTCACATTTCATTCTGGGTTTCAGTGCTAGGGTTGGGGACATGTGCTCTGAGATGTCACCATTCCATCTGACAATGTGGAAAACATGTGCTCTGAGGCACAATGATTCTATTTGACTTACTGGGCTTAAGGAACAAAAATCAATTCCCATGTTTGGAGTTGTATCTCTGAAGTTATTCAGAAAAACTTTCTGCATCTTAAGCTTGTACCCAACTCTATGTCCTTTTCCTCATTTTATCATGCAATTTAACTCTCACTATGTACCCCTGGAATTTTGATGTTTAGAGTATAAAATAGAGATCTACTTTTTTTTAAGGATTCCATTTATTCAAAAAATAATGAGAGGTGAATTAGGCTGTCTACCACTCATTCAATGCACCATCATAATCATACAGTAAAAACTCTGCTTTGCTTGTCACCATTTCTCGGTTTTCTGGAGTTAGCCCCACTAGGTCATGGAAAAGAATGTTGTTTGCATTCCTAGTTCATAACTGCTTGCTATGAATGTAGAAACCTTGCATCATTAATCATAAACGATGTTAATCCATAGATGCTGGCATTCCATCATGTCAAATCCAAAGAAAAATCATAATGCTTTATAAGTTTTCCTTCTTTATACACAGTCCGAACACCTTAAATAGCATGGAAAGAGTATGTTACATTATATAAAATTTATGGGAGCAAACATTTACACTGGAGCATGTTTAAGAATCTCATTGACATATTCCACAATAATTACAAGATACCAGTTCTTATGCCTTCTGTCATTATTTGAGTGATTTTTGTTTCCCTTGAAACTCATTTTATCTAGGATCCACATTTTTGTATATAATTCATCAATGAATGATGATGTATACTATTATGCTGAATGCTACTTTCTTCTGCACTCTTCTTTTCTAACACATTACCTTTCCCCTGCTGTTTTCTTCCCACTTCTGCATTTTAAGTCACGTCAATTTTATTCCTATTACTATGTTCTCGAGCTGATGGCCTTATTCAGTTCTGCAACAATTTTCACAATTTCAGTGAACTGTGTGACTCTAAAAGTTTAAAATCAATGAAAGTATCTGTACATCTCTACGATTATTGTTATTTTAAACAGAAAACCCAATTACGTTGCTACAATTGATTTTTTTTAATCTCTACAATTGTCAGTATTTCCACATCTATGGCAACAACAGGAGCACACACGGTGCCTCATTCACGCATTGCATTTCATTTAGAATATGTATAAATGATACATTTCTTGAATTTTTTTTTCTTTCTTTTCCGATTGCCCTCTTTTTTTCTTTATGAGAAAAACAGATGTCTTCTCTAACACGGGCTTGGTTTTTTCCAGTTGTTTACAAATCTCATGCCAGAGCTGTTTCTCCGTTTTTCAAACACTGGACCAGTTGTTTTGTATTGAGACTATCTCTGCTTTGGCAGATGGTTTTCAATGTTTTTAAATCATCAAGCTGCGTCTTTGCCATTCTCTGGGCTTCCATGTTTTCGTCTGTGCACTCAGACCCGCCAAAGAGTGACACTTCAAACATCACTTCTGTTTTTTTCTCTTCTGATTCATCGGTCAGTATTCACATCTTCTGAGTAACATTAAAATCCTTCATTCACTCAGAAATGTTCACCCTCACTCTACTTTGGTGTGGGATTTAACCTGAACAACTCTGAAGTCAATGTTAAGGAGCCTTAGAAAGGAAGGAACTCCTGAGCCAAAATAGACAACCATCCACAAAGGGAAAATTGGCTTTCATTTTGTGATATTTGTTTGGTCTTTTTTATCTGACAATTATAAAGTGTGTGTGTGTGTTATTTTCTTTTCAAAACATGTATGTTATATAATCTATCTAGGGTTAAACTTTAAAGTCGATACTCATGTATTCAAAAGTATTTCTTGATGTATCCACATTAAACATGGCTTATTCATTCCAGTCCTCAAAGTATCAGATATTAAGGAAAAAATTATTCTACCTCCCTATAAAATGATTCCAGCTTTATTTTGTTTTATTATTTCTCTTTTTTTCTTTTTTATTTCAGCATGTCATGGGGGTACAAATGTTTAGGTTACATATATTGCCTTTGCCCTGCCCAAGTCAGAGCCACAAGGGCTGACACAAGGGTGTCCCCCAGACAGTGCACACCACACCCATTAGGTGTGAATTTACCCATCCCCTCCTCCCCCTCACCTTCTTGACACCTGATGAATGTTACTTCCTTATGTGCACATAAGTGTTTTATTATTTCTTACTCTTCCAGTGATTTCCATAAACTCTTCAATAATATCCATAAATCCATACCATAATGTATCAACTTTAAAATAGCCACTTGCTTCCTTTAAGAAAAGGGGGAAAGAGATTCATTTCAACTTCTACCTGGCAGCTTCTCCCAATCCACTTTCGCTTTCTATTAGTGCTATAATTTCGCCGTTTTGCATTTGGAGAGTTTTAAATTATGTGTGCCCCCCACCTATCCCAGCATGTTTTAGCGTTGTTGATAAGGTTCAGTATGGATTTAAAGTTCATTCATTCGTTTGACTGGCTGCCTTTGGAGTCACTTTCATTTTTAAAGACAGATTCTGTTATGCTCTGAAGTTCTCCTACATTTGGAGACACTTTTATATTTGCAGTTGAATAACGGCAATTGAGGGTGAACAATGCCGGGATCTCTTGTACTTGTGCCAGGGTTTTTGATCATTGTCATCTATTAGGCCAGAGTATCACTAACCAAAAGAAAAAGTATATAGGAAATTATTTATCAAAGGATTATTAAATATACTTATATCCAATATGGTTTCTTGCCTGGCACAACTATTGGGTTTGATGTAATATAGTTCATATTTCCATTCTTCTTTATATTATGTGGCAAAGAATTTGCAAGTCTCATTTCCAGATCTAATTCCAGTTCACGTTTCTGCTCTACTGTCTGTCACCTCTAATATTAATTTCAGTTTTCCAGTGGAATTACTTTCCTATTAAATTTTGGGGTGTGCCTGTGTGTAGGTAGGAGGTGCCAGGTCTTTCTCGATGTAGTGTAGATGCCTATGAGATTTTATTTCAAAGAGACCATCATTGATTTAATTTATTTTTGTCACTCAAAAGTGACTTGTGAAATATTATTTTACGTTGGGTCAAAATTATGTTTGGGGCTGGTTCTTTTTTTTTTTTTACTTGCCTCATAATAATGTTACTTATATATTTTTAAATGATTTTCGAGCCCAGAGTATTTCTGAGTAGAAGCCCCGATATACTTCTCATGGCTTCTTAATTCTGAGTAGGAGGCTTTGCTTCTGACAGGGCTGTCTCTTTGATGAGGAAGAGTGTGACACGAAAGTAAAGGCGTTTTGTCAGGGAGCTGATGGGCTCGAGCAGATGTGGTGTCTCCCTGAGCTTTCACACCAACTGGCTCTGCAGCGTCTCTGAACACAGCTGATCGCTGTGTGTTCTCCGCAGCACCTTTCGAAGTCGGGACAAATAGAGATGTCAGCACAGCTCCCTGCAACCTGCCCGGGTGTCCATGCCTGAGAGTTGGTGTGCGTGCGCTATCCCTAATCAGCAGAGGCGAAACGAATCACCCTACCACATTGTCTCTCTCCTACTCAGATCCCACGGAACTTCTCTCCGCTTTGAGACAGTCAATCTATAGACCTCATTGAACTTGTTTTTCCTCCCTGATGCTGTTCGGGGATCCACTTAAGTACTTCTCCAGCTCTAGAACGTGCTACTCCAAGGAAAGGGGGTTTGGTCAGGCACATTAAGAATGTACCTAAAGTTTTGAAAAACTCTTCCTGCTGCCCACAACTGGAGATGGATAACCCCAGTCTTCACGACTTTACTGAGCATCATAATCCAGTATCCAGAAAAGGTAATGGCTACTCTAACCTCATCTTGTTACGATGCAGTAAGGAATTGCTTTCAAACTATGGAATCGGTGTTGACAAACATTGCCTGCAAAAGGTGAAGATTGGCTTGGGTCAAAAAGGTGCTGTAATGTCTGACCCAACGCTGTCTTCCTTTTATGTAAAATAATAAAAATAATCAAATTGGGTAGTATCTAACACAAAAAGTGAGAGAAAAATCAAGAAATGTTGAATAGCATCTCCATTATTCCCTCTGGGAAAAAGGAAACAGATATTTTCCAGAGGAAATGCAGGTAATAAGCACTTTTTCAAACTAGTGATTTTCCGGAGAACTTGCCAGTGGCTGAGTTTGAGACATCCATGAAGGTTCTGCACCATCAATGTTTTTCACTCCTCCTGCCCTCGCTCAGAGAACGGCACCTCTTGTTCACGATGCATTGTTCTCGGGTGTCTAACTATATTCCAGGTTATTCAGGGAAGAAGGAGCCAGAGCGTGGATGTGGACGGAGCTCGCATTAGTCAAGGCAGCCCAGACCGTAGGTGTGACATTGCATCTCTCCATCTCATGCCTGTTTCTGTGAAGGATGAAGAACTTCTAACCCACAGGAGGATACTCTGGGTTCAGATGGACGGTGGAATTACAAAAAAGGAGCGCTTACAATTTTATGTAACAACCCTGCCTCTACAGAGCCTGACTATTAAACAAGGAATTGCTCCCAGGAGAACATCTATAGGAAATTAAATACAGACACGGGTGACACCCTCTGCTGTCCAATGGACAAACACATGGCAGGATTCTGTGCCTTGCCTATCTGTGCCTCTTACGATCAGATTTTCAAGCTTGGCAGTCAACATACAGAAAAATAACACAAAGCTACAAATAATCTCTTTTTCTGCCTGGATTTTTTTTTTTCTCACTATCCTCAAGAGTTGCAAAGAACTTGGTGAATTCTTTCAACCCCTCTTGTCTCAAACAGTGGCTCAATTTTATATTGTGTATTATGTTAGGAATAAAAGGTGGTAAAAAGCTACAGATGTACTTCTAGCAAAATGGTAATAACACTTTCTGTAAAAGAAACACATATTGGAGAAGAGATGCCATATTCGATTTTAATGAAAAATTATGACTCAAAAGAGGAATGTTTTATTATCATTTGCAAAAAGGTTATGGGATGCTATAAAACAAGCCTTCTGCTTTCAATAATATACATGCTTATGTATTTACTCCTACCATGTATTTATAAGATTAATGAGGGCTATACTGTGGATTTAGCCGTACAGTGCAGATGACAATATTGTTTCATAAATATGGTTTCAATAATGTTTCATAAGACATTATGTATTTATTAGAGGCTGGATATGGTCTCATCTTGTCACTGCTAATTTTCTGTGAAATATGTCTTATTCTAGGAATAAGTAAAATCAATCCTTGTGTACATAAAATAGCAGAAAAATCTCCACCCTTATATTGAGTGGTATATTTCAAAGTGGCACACTCATTACTTTTGAATGTTTATCAATTGTATGCCCACAGACACACCTACATATTTGGTGGCAACAGACTGTGCACTTTTGCTAACCACGGTAATTAACCCAGAGGAACACAATTAATGCTTGCTGATGTTAGAAGGTAGGATTCTCACAGTGCAAGAAATTAAAAGCCACATAAATAAAGTCTTTATAGGAATGGCTTAGAACTGAAGGTATTAGCATGAACAGAAGATTTCTAAAATATGCATAGGTAAAATTGTATGTGCTAGTATATGCACACAGATATATTTATAAGGGTGTGTATGTAAGCCCAGGCATGTGCATATAAATGCACGAACACAAATATATGTATATGTTTTTTCTATACATGCATATGTATGATAAAGTTTAATTTATTGTGGGTAAGGGTAGACTATTGGTATAACATAATGATACCACTGTTGTACCATTATCACCACCTGTTACGCAGACTCCTCATATGTCATAAACAGATTTTAATTTTCTAGGTACTACTTGAAATCAGTCATTGAAAACACATTATGATAATTCCTCCAAGTACACACAGTTGATTAAGTAAACAAAGAATTATGATGCAAACAAATATTATTAAAGGCATAATTCATCTATGATTTCATTAATAAAAATGGTCCATATGTGAAACATTTTGTTGAGAACTTAGGTTTCCTTGTGCTATAGACAACACTAATCATGATCTCTATAGTGGTTGAATATTCATGAAAGGACCGATGGTTTAACAGTGCATTTTCAGATGTCTGGATTATTCAGACAATATTCCTCCTTAAGCACAAAAGAACTAAGAGACCAGCTTCATTAACCTAGCTGGGTAATTTATTATTTATGTCTAAAGACAAGTGAAATGTTGTCTTAGTTCATCCTAACTTGGGGATTTAAGATTTTATAGACATATAGATTACAGATAGATAAACAGATATTCATCAGCATTTCTTCTGTATTTGCTCCATGGGACTCCACATTTATAATAAGTTATTCACAAGGAAATCTCCACGGATCAAGTAATTATTGTGTTTCCCATAGATGAATAAAAAGATTTATCAGAAAGCAAGTGTGATAATTAAAGAAATGGATTGAAATGATCACAGAGAAATGTTTCAGAGTAAAAGGCATTTTTGTGGGGCTTGTTAGCTGTTTATTCATGTTAACTTTAAGAAACCAAATTTTTGTCAACTCTAATTTCTACAGCAAAAAGAGTAGTTTGGAAAAATAAGGGAAAAAATCACTGTGAAACATTAAGTCTGATAGAAAATTTAGAATTTTCACATCTTATTCAGAAATAGTAGAAAGTTATTTGTCTTTCATTTTTTTCACTTTCTTTGTCATGAGACAACTGTTTTTAATCATCACTCATCTTTACTTTGCCTTTTCAAAGTAAGAAACTGAAATGCCAATGATTGAAATAGAAAATGAGCTAAATTGAAGTTCTATCTTCTGCTGATTCATGTTCCTTGTGAAATTTGCAAATATGTTGTAAACGTGAAGCTCTGCTCCGTCTATGTTCTCTTGAAAGGGAAAGTTTTTTTTTTTGTTTTTTTTTTTTTTTTTGAGACAGAGTCTCGCTTTGTTGCCCGGGCTAGAGTGAGTGCCGTGGCGTTAGCCTAGCTCACAGCAACCTCAAACTCCTGGGCTTAAGCGATCCTACTGCCTCAGCCTCCCGGGTAGCTGGGACTACAGGCATGTGCCACCATGCCCGGCTAATTTTTTCTATATATATTTTTAGTCGGCCAGATAATTTCTTTTCTATTTTTAGTGGAGACGAGGTCTCGCTCTTGCTCAGGCTGGTCTTGAACTCCTGACCTTGAGCGATCCACCCGCCTCGGCCTCCCAGAGTGCTAGGATTACAGGCGTGAGCCACCGCGCCCGGCCGAAAGGGAAAGTTTTAATGTTTGAAAGTCTAGTTTGTAATGTAAAAGTCTGTGTGAAGTTTTTGCACATAATAGGACAAAATCCACTCTATAAATATGAGTACGTTTACTCAGTCATTGCAATACTAGTCTCCCATAATTCCTGGCTCTCTCTCACTAACCATTGGAAATGTACATGATTCCTATTATCTTTCCCATTGAAACATTTATATTCTTTCTTGGTAAAATTTCTGAAAATTGGATGTCTGATCTATACTCACAAGTTCATTCCCATTCCTTTTATAAATTTTAATTGTGGGTGCACTCTTGACCAGAGACTATGCTAATTGTTATGTTATTTAGCTTAATTAAATAATAATAACCATTTTCTTGGTGGTATCACTATCTACCTAAGAACTAGACCACTAACAGTAGCTAAGCCATGTCTCATCATCTTATACCTTCTGTGTTAGACACACACTGAATATTCTGAATCTTCAACTACCTGAGAACAACATAAAAGAAACATAAAAGAGAGTCTGGTTCCTTGGATAATATTATTTATTCTACTCAAAGCTATGCTGAGGACATTTTCACAGAGCCTAGCAATTCTTCTGTAGGTATTGTGAAGGTATGGGGTGGGGTGTTTAGAAAACAGGCAAAAAAACTAATGAAGAGGTATGAAATTCTAATGCATGAAGAGAGTACAAGACAATGCAAGATTCAGACGCGAAAGTTCTCAGACATTTGAAAAATGGAACTGAATTGCGGATGTCGGGAGCACAGGTTGTGCGAGAAGGTTCTGCATTGACCATGA